>CM019696.1:34732562-34754055 GCA_009760885.1 Achatina immaculata
TTACAAGGAGGAGGCCCAAAGGCTATTTATATATTTCTCATACATTTCTCATATTTTTACCTGTTGTGTTGTTTTTGCATGTTATTCTTGAAAAAGGCTTTTGCCGAAATAATTGGAGTGTTGCATGTCCTTCAATTATATTTACGCATCTTGCTTTATTGGACTGTTGTATGTCATTCATTCATATACTCATATTTCTTTTTTACTACTAGTACTACTACTACTACTACTACTGCTGCTGCTACTGCTACTGCTACTACTACTACTACTACTGCTGCTGCTGCTGCTGCTACTACTACTACTACTACTACTACTACTAATAGCTACCTCTATTACTGAACCTACTTCTAGTGGCACACTACTCACAAACACAATAAATAGCCGGGGAAGGTTCTGTAAGTATATTTTAGCCTTAGCAAAAATTAAAAAAAAAAAATCAAACCCACAAAAAATAAACCCAGATATTACCAGAATTTCCGAAGACTTAAGGGATGTCTTCAATTCATTTCTCTCCTCATCTTCCTTTCTTCCAATTCTTCATTCTAAATCTCCTTCTCTGACCAAGGGAACTGTAATCTGTTGAAAGGCCAGTTACTGAGGGCAGTAAAGTTTAACGACTCAGTCTTCCAAGACAAGGCGGTCGGAATTATGGTCTAAACTTCGTCCGGTCCCTGGACAGACACGCAAATCCCTGAAATATTTTATTTATTACCCCCATTGTGTCTGACAATCACAGTTAGGCGCGTGCTGTGTAGATAACGAATCATTCATTTAAATGTCTGTTGTCCTCCATATTACTCTTATGTCTTTTCTCTCTCTCTCTCTCTGAATCTTAAGTGCCCAGGGCACATGGGGCTTCCACAAGGGTTTTCCACAAATGCCTGTCCTTTGCCTTTTTTTCTGCTCTTGCCCAGGTGAGCCCTCTATTGCTCAACATCCTTTCTGTTGTTCTTCTCCATGTCTCTTTTGGTCTACCCTTACTTCTGTTCCCCTGTGGTGTCCATCTTAGTGCTATTTTTGGTAGTGAGTTGTCAGTCATACAGAACTAATTTCATGTCACACATAGTCCTTGGTACCGGGCTCAGAACAGAACAACTAAAGAAGCTGAAGAGAGGAACAGACAGAACTACAGAAATAACATTTTAAGGGCATGCATCTTTCCCATCGCAACATAAGCCTGTGAGACCTGGACACTTAACAAAACAGCCGAGAAAGAATGCCTCTGAATGTAAATGCTACAGAAGAGTTCTTCAAATATCATGGACACACAAAAAAGGACAAATATATCCATACTACAAGAACTTAATATTGAAGAAGGCTGACTACTAAAGAGGATTAAACAAAGAAAACTTAAATATTTTGGACGCATTATTGATTATTGTCACGATAATTTAGAGAAGACCGTCTTGGAAGGGTACATAGTGGGAAAAAGAAAGAGAGGAAGACCAAGGTGAAGATGGCTGCAAGACATCGTTGATAATCTGCAAATGGATGCATCAGCAGCAGGGCATCTTGCTTACAACCGAGAGACCTACAGGAGAGCTGTTAGGAAGGCAAAGTTCCACAAGGGACATGCAAGTGACTGACTGACTGACTGACTGACTGACTGACTGACCGGGCTCAAGTCCCAGCAGTGGGAATTATTTTCTAGTACTCACCTAAAAGGCCCCAGGGGTCCACTCAGCCTCTAAAAGCGGGTACCAGAGAAATCTGGGAAGGTAAAAGCGGCCAGGCGTGATACTGACCGCATCAGACTTTCATGTGCCGAAGGTCTTGGAAGTACAGGACTAACACCACATCCTCAAGATGTCTTAATAGCACGGGAACGGGGATTTAACCTGTCTTTTTTTTACCTGTGTATTAGTTCGATGATCTGTTTATTAGATTCATACTCTTCATAATAGTCTGGTGTTTTATATATTAATTTCATTTCTTGTACATATTTGTTATCTTATATATTAGTCTTATGTTTGATACGTTTGATGTGTTGCATATTATGATGAACCAGCAGTAAACCAGTGTGTTGTATTAAAGGGCAGTATTATTTCCAATGTTTTCATTTTACTTGCGAAGTTTCTCATCGCTTCAAAGTTAGGGATTTTGTCAAAAATGGAGACAGCGAGGCGTGCACATAATAAAGTGTTAGAGAAAAAGTACGAGGCAAGCCCTACAGTAACTTCAAATCACTGGACGTGACCACTGAAAAATATGTGAAAAGACCTTTCGACTCCTCCCTCGAATCTTTTAATATATTTTTTCAGTGTTACGTCCCTTGGTTTGGGGGATTTGCTGGATTTGTAGGATTCATTCATTCATTTGCATGTCCCTTGCGGAACTTTGCCTCCCTAACAACACTCCTGTAGGCCTCTCGATTGTGAGCAAGATGGCCTGCTGCTTATGCATCCATTTGCAGATCATTAACGATGTCTTGCAGCCATTTTCGCCTTGGTCTTCCTCTCTTTCTTTTCCTATTATGTACCCTTCCAAGATGGTCTTCCCTAGATTGCCATGACGTTTAATGTGTCCAAAATATTTAAGTTTTCTTTGTTTAATCCTCTTTACTAGCCAGCCTTCTTCAATATTAAGTTCTTGTAGTATAGATATATTTGTTCTTTTTTGTGTCCATGACATCTGAAGAACTCTTCTGTAGCTTTTACATTCAAAGGCATTTATGTGTTTCTCAGCTGTTTTGATACGTGTCCACGTCTCACAGGCATATGTTGCCATGGGAAAGATGCATGCCCTTAAAAATCTTATTTTTGTAGTTCTGTCTGTTCCTCTCCACAGATTCTTTAATTGTTGTACTTTCTGAAGAGCGATAGATGTCCTCCTTTTAATTTCCCTCATTGTATCTCCATTATTAGTTAGTAATGATCCAAGATATTCAAAACTCTCCACTTCTTCCAGTTTTTTCTCATTGATACATATTTCAGCTGCTTGTTTGTTTTGTCAGTTGTCATCAATTTAGTTTTCTTCGCATTAAGATAGAGGTTCTGCTCTTCGCTGTTCTTACGGACTGATATAATTAGTTTTCCATTCCTTTTTGTGTTGTGGACAGTAATACTGTGTCATCAGCATATCTAATCTTATTTCATAACCTGCATTTCTTATGGCATTGTAATATTCTTTGTCTACATCTTCTCTAACATTCCTAATTATATTTTCAGTATTCATTCATTCCTTTGCATGTCCCTTGCGGAACTTTGCCTCCCAAACAGCACTCCTGTAGGCCTCTCGGTTGTGAGAAAGATGGCCTGCTGCTGATGCATCCATTTCCAGATCATCAACGATGTCTTGCAGCCATCTTCGTTTCGGTCTTCCTCTTTTTCTTTTTCCCATTATGTATCCTTCCAATACGGTCTTCTCTAAATTATCATGACGTTTAATGTGGCCAAAATATTTAAGTTTTCTCTCTTTAATCCCCTTTACTAGCCGGCCTTCTTCAATATTAAGCTCTTGTAGTATAGATATATTTGCTTGGGTTTCTTGGTATGTTTCCAGAAGGTAGTTTACCATTGCTTTCCTTCCGTGCAGTGACTGTACTAGTCAGTGATCGTAGCCATTGTCCCTACATTGAGATCATCTGCCTACCATCATAGAATGGTGACCATAACCAACATTATCTGTCGGCTGCTCTCCCATTCCATCCACCACCTGCTCCCATGGCTTCACGTCACCCTGATCGGGGGGCTATACGGGTACTCCACCTTGCCCAAGGGTGTCCCGTAGACTAACGGAGGTAAGGAGGCGTCTTACTTCTCCTTTGATAGGGGATACCCCTACCCCGCTAACCAGATATATACATAATCAAAAATAAATTGTCAGTACAAATCTTCTAACATATGTTTTTAACAAACATTAAAATAATTTCTGACAATATCTAACAAGTTACTTTTCAAACTATGTCATTTTAGTATTTGATGGCTTGCGATTCATGGGCTGAGAGAGTGCTGGTTATACTATGGAGGCATATAATTACAAGCAAGTAAATAATGAAACAGGTTTGAATTAAAGGATGAAGTATTACTAATGGATTTTAAATGGTAGGGGAGGGTGTTCCAGAGCCATACTGCATAGTATGCAAGGCTTTTCTTGTACATATCACTCCTGGGTTTAGGAAGAAGACAGTTTTTTTAAACGCTGGCTATGTTTAGTGTTATACATAAACAATGACCATAAGTAAGGAAGAGCATTGTGTGACAGAATTCTGTGAACAAACTTAACTTTTTCTGAGGGGTAGAATTTTGAGTTGTTTGTGCTGATCTACAGTCTGTACTGGGTGTTTGTCACAAATCAGATTTAATGCTCATTTGTGAAGTGAGTGGAGCCTTTCAGTGTACAAGTTAAATAAGTAAGGCGACAATATGCACCCCTGACGGACCCCTTGTTTTATGTCGAACCAAGTTGTTGTTTCAACATTTATTCTTACTACTGCTTGTTGGCCTAGATACAGCAGTGATGTTAATTGTATCAAATGTGTTGGAAATCCCATTTTTTTTCCATTCGTAGGATAGAGAAAGAAAAACAGTAGTAGAAATACAAGGACTGGAACCCCATACTCTAACAGTAAGAACAAATGTCTTGGCAGGAGAAGACAAATCATGCAATGACATTAATTAATTCATTAAGCACATAGCAATGAAGTGGCAGATAGACTTGCTGAACAGGCTAAAATAAATGGCAGGCTGAGAATGGACAGGGGTGACATTGCTAAATCCCTGTTGGAAAGACCTAGGGGGAAACGAAGAGCGGGGATGGAAGAACAATGTAATTGTGAAGAGATTACCGGGGCTAGGACAAATTAAGGTTATTGTTAGGAAATCTGAACTGTGTGGCAGAAAACGCATCGTTAACAACCAACACTTGATGGGGACCATTAGCAAACATGCTCTAGGATGGATGATGGGCATGCTAGGGGGAGCATATATGGAGCTGTCCTGAATGTGGTGACGCCAGAGTCTAATTTTGAACCTTTGGCAACTCATCATCAATTCGGCAGCAAAGGACCTTTTTATATCTGAAAAGAAAGGCAGCAAACTATGTTTATGCCAGGCTTGAAGGTTGGCAATGGGAGCAAGAGAAATACTGAATCAACAAAAAAAACCCCCAAAAACTAATAACCATCATTCTCTACACAGAAGGATGTATTGGGGCAGAGATTAGAAGGATGTATTGGGGCAGAGATTAGAAGGATGTATTGGGGTAGAGATTAAAAGGATGTATTGGGGCAGAGATTAGAAGAATGTATTGGGGCAGAGATTAAAAGAATGTATTGGGACAGAGATTAGAATAATGTATTGGGGCAGAGATTAGAAGGATGTATTGGGGCATATATTAGAAGGATGTATTGGGGCAGAGATTAGAAGGATGTATTGGGGCAGAGATTAGAAGGATGTATTGGGGCAGAGATTAGAAGGATGTATTGGGGCAGAGATTAAAAGAATATATTGGGGCAGAGATTAGAAGGATGTATTGGGGCAGAGATTAAAAGAATATATTGGGGCAGAGATTAGAAGGTTGTATTGGGGCAGAGATTAAAAGAATATATTGGGGCAGAGATTAGAAGGATGTATTGGGGCAGAGATTAGAAGGATGTATTGGGGCAGAGATTAGAAGGATGTATTGGGGCAGAGATTAGAATAATGTATTGGGGCAGAGATTAGAAGGATGTATTGGGGCAGAGATTAAAAGAATATATTGGGGCAGAGATTAGAAGGATGTATTGGGGCAGAGATTAAAAGAATATATTGGGGCAGAGATTAGAAGGATGTATTGGGGCAAAGATTAAAAGAATATATTGGGGCAGAGATTAGAAGGATGCATTGGGGCAGAGATTAGAAGGATGTATTGGGGCTGAGATTAGAAGGATGTATTAGGGCAGAGATTAAAAGAATATATTGGGGCAGAGATTAGAAGGATGTATTGGGGCAGAGATTAAAAGAATATATTGGGGCAGAGATTAGAAGGATGTATTGGGGCAAAGATTAAAAGAATATATTGGGGCAGAGATTAGAAGGATGCATTGGGGCAGAGATTAGAAGGATGTATTGGGGCTGAGATTAGAAGGATGTATTAGGGCAGATATTGGAGAACTCGTGAATTTGTCCACACATCGATGAAGATGACTCTTCCACTTTACTTTTCATTCTTACCCAACACATCTTGTTTAAATTTTCTATATTCGTTTTTTAAAACTGTAAAACTTCTTTTTATGCTCCACCTCCCTAGAGTAGTTGTAACTGCAGATGATGAAGAGGACAGGAAGCGAAGAACCGAGAACCGCTAGTAACCGTTACAGCGGCGTTACAGAGATTAAGATTAATGAAACTTATCTGAATATCGTGATGTACCTTAGTCACCCGCTGGCAGGTGAGAGACGAAACAAAGAGAAGTTGTAAAGCGTTAGGTGGTAATAGTAACTTCTTCTTCTTACTTGTCAGTCTCCTCAACTCCTCCTTCTTCTTTCTTCTCCTTCTTCTTTCTCCTCCTTCTTCATCTTCCTCTTTTCCTTCTTTTTCTTCTTCTTGTTCATCTTCCTCCTCCTGTCTACTTCTTCTTTTTCTTCCTCCTCCTCATCTCTTCTTCTTCTTCTTCTTGTCCCTCTTCTTGTTCGTTCCTCCCTTTCCTCTCTTCTTTTTTTTCCTCCTCCTCATCTCTTCTTCTTCTTCTTGTCCCTCTTCTTGTTCGTTCCTCCTTTTCCTCTTTTCTTCTTCTTCCTCATCCTCCTCTCTTCTTCTTATTCTTCATCATCCTCCTCTCTTCTTTTTCTTCCTCCTTTTTCTTCTTCCTCTTCCTCTCTTCTTCTTATTCTTCCTCATCCTCCTCTCGTCTTCTTATTCTTCATCATCCTCCTCTCTTCTTTTTCTTCCTCCTTTTTCTTCTCCCTCCTCTTCTTCTTCTTCTTCCCAATTCTCCTCTCTTCTTCTTCCTCCTCCTCTCTTCTTCTTCTGCTTCTTCTTCCTCCTCTCTTTTCTTCTTTTTCCTTCTCCTCCTTCTCTCTTCTCTTTCTTTCTACTCCTCTTCCTCCTATTTCGTCGTCGTCTTCTTCTTCTTCTTCTGTTGCAGTTATTGCTTTGTCTCCTCAGTTTCGACCGTTGCAGGAGGACGTGCAGTGTCATTGTGCAGCAAGGCTGCAGCAGGTTTCAGTTTCTCTCTCTCTCTCTCTCTCTCTCTCTCTCTCTCTATCTATCTATCTATCTTAGCTGAGTCATGCTGGTGATGAGCCAACATCCGTGGATGAAGTTCACCAGGTTTCGATCCCTCCTCCCAAAAGAAATCTGACTGTGGCGCGTTATTCAACATTGGTGCCACCCTGCACGACAGCATTCATGTTCCCTTGACCTTGATTTCAAATTATATTAAGGGCAAATCTCTGCGCTATGCGTGTTCGCACGACCCATCAGCCATTGCGGAGGTGTTGTATTGCATCAGCTTGTATCCCGGTGTTTCCCGGGTACTTTTGAATTTGCCTTTAACTCTTTGATTCTCCTTTTTTAAATTTCGGAATTTCGTATTTTAATATATCAAGACTTCAGCCCCACACTGGTGCCTTAATCGTCCCTCTTTCTCACATGAGACGACTGTAAGTCACTCCATCATGGCGTAGGCTGCAAAAGAATATTTTCATGCTTTTAGGTAGGATATGGAGAAGAAGAAGAAGACAGAAACACTCATAGAAAAATACATGTCAAAGGAGGAGCTATCATGTTCAAAAATTCAAGTTGGCCAGAGGCTGGCACCGTTCTTAACAGTGCTGTGACGCCAAGAGCTCTATAATGATAATGATGATGATGATGTTAATGATGATGAGTGTGTTAATAATGAAATAAGGCGATGACATCATCATCATCATCATCATCATCATCATCGCCTTTCACTCCCTTGAGAGCATATATAGCCACAGACAAAGGCTCTCCAGTTATCCCTGTTCTTGGAATTATTCTCTGCTTCCTTCCATGTGTATCCTTTGTCTCTGAGTACTGTCATAATTTCTCTTCTCCATGTAAGTCTAGGTCTTCCTCATTTTCGTTTTCTCTGAGGATTTCATGTCAGTGATGATAACATGCATCTTCATTTTCCAGAACTTCTACAATGGTATAGGCCGTTGCTTTCTGACTATCTTCAATGCCAAACTTCTACATACGCCCCACCACCACATAGCGAAACAAGTCTCTACCTGCTGTTTCTTTTGCCAGACCTTTTTTTGTTTAAACAAAGCATCTAGAGAAACTTAAACAGAGTTTGAGGATATTTCACTAGCTTTGACAACTCTAACTGACATTTAAACAGAACTTGGAATATTTCACTAACTGTGACAACTCTAACTGAAACTTAAACAGAACTTGGAATATTTCACTAGCTGTGACAACGCTAACTGAATTTAAACAGAACTTGGAATATTTCACTAGCTGTGACAACTCTAACTGACATTTAAACAGAACTTGGAATATTTCACTAGCTGTGACAACGCTAACTGACATTTAAACAGAACTTGGAATATTTCACTAGCTGTGACAACTCTAACTGACATTTAAACAGAACTTGGAATATTTCACTAGCTTTGACAACTCTAACTGACATTTAAACAGAACTTGGAATATTTCACTAGCTGTGACAACGCTGACTGACATTTAAACAGAACTTGGGATATTTCACTAGCTGTGACAACGCTAACTGACATTTAAACAGAACTTGGAATATTTCACTAGCTGTGACAACGCTGACTGACATTTAAACAGAACTTGGGATATTTCACTAGCTGTGACAACGCTGACTGACATTTAAACAGAACTTGGAATATTTCACTAGCTGTGACAACGCTGACTGACATTTAAACAGAACTTGGGATATTTCACTAGCTGTGACAACGCTGACTGACATTTAAACAGAACTTGGGATATTTCACTAGCTGTGACAACGCTGACTGACATTTAAACAGAACTTGGGATATTTCACTAGCTGTGACAACGCTAACTGACATTTAAACAGAACTTGGAATATTTCACTAGCTGTGACAACGCTGACTGACATTTAAACAGAACTTGGAATATTTCACCAGCTGTGACAACGCTAACTGACATTTAAACAGAACTTGGAATATTTCACCAGCTGTGACAACGCTAACTGACATTTAAACGGAATATTTCACTAGCTGTGACAACGCTAACTGACAGCCATGACCTTCAACAAACTGAAAATGTCATAGAAACGGTAAACACACAAACACACATACACACACAAATCCTTCATTAACAAATTCAAGTTCTGAACGAAAAAAAAGAAAACTCCCATGTACGCCAGTTTTCGCTTTCCCAGTGTCATTTAAAATCTGTAGCTATTTTTAGTTGAAGCTGTCATGCGCGTTCTGGTCTACTGGAAGTGTTTCATGAATATTAAACAAGACAAGGTGTTTTGTTTCACGCTGGTCTTCCTTTGTAGACGGAGTCGGCAAATTGTGGCCCGTTACCTACGTCAGGCCCGCTAACCATATGTGAAAATTTAAAAAAAAATTGACTGGGACTTTTCTTTGTTTTATTATTATTTACATGCTAATCTTATATCTTATATCCTTCCCGTGCCGTTAGACGTCACATAGGGCTCGCAAAGTAGTTCGCCAATTTTTCCTGTCTTCGGCGAGTCTTTCAACCTCATCAAAGGATTTTATGCCTGTTAACTTGCTAATGCAAGAAGTAATAAAGACAGTTTGTAAACTAGGTTGTGAAAGAAAAGACCACCGTGCTATAGTGAGAGCTAGAACTGGCCAAGACCCTATCAAACTCTCTTCGGATGCTCCTAGTAACAAGCTGATGTGCTCCTGCGGCTGTGAAAAATGGAACAGGTAAACCTTGATCCCCATAGTGGTGGAGGTTATAAAGAAGTTTACTTATTGGTTTCACTTCTCGTTTTGAAGTTAATCATCGTTTTCCAAAAACAGCTCCTGAACGTTGCAGTTATCATCACTTTGAAATATCAATAACTCAAAGATCAAAGTTAAACGAAAGGTGAAGAAGAAGAACAATAAGAAGAAGAATAAGAAGAAAAAGAAGAAAATGCTATCTACTTTCCCCATGTTCGTTACAACCATCATTTAACTATTTTCTAGTATTATTTACGGGTATCATTTATCTACTTTTCATGTTGTTTAAAAGCAACATTAATTTACTTTTTTTTGCGTGTTCTTTGCAATGATCATTTATCTACTTTCTCGTGTATTTTACAAGCATCATTTAACTACTTTCTGGTGTTCCTCACAGGCATCATTTATATACTTTTTGGTGTTCCTCACAAGCATCATTTATCTACTTTCTAGTGTTCTTCGCAAGTATCATTTATATATTTTTTAGTGTTCTTCGCAAGCATTATTTATCTACTTTTTTAGTGTTCTTCACAAGCATCATTTATCTACTTTTTAGTGTTCTTCACAAGCATCATTTATCTACTTTCTAGTGTTCTTCACAAGCATCATTTATCTACTTTTTTAGTGTTCTTCACAAGCATCATTTATCTACTTTTTTAGTGTTCTTCACAAGCATCATTTATCTACATTTTTAGTGTTCTTCACAAGCATCATTTATCTACTTTTTTAGTGTTCTTCACAAGCATCATTTATCTACTTTTTTAGTGTTCTTCACAAGCATCATTTATCTACTTTCTAGTGTTCTTCACAAGCATCATTTATCTACTTTTTTAGTGTTCTTCACAAGCATTATTTATCTACTCTCTCATGTCCCTTAGAAGTATCTTTTCCCCACTTTCTTGTTCACCGTCATCATTTATATTTTTTACTAACTTTAATCATGTTGTTCTATATACTCAGACCCTGCGTAATTTTATAAGACTGTATTATTATGCACGGTCGACCACGTGAAAGAGGACATTGTTAAGAGAAGCCAGTTTAGTGGACATAACATCCCTTGATGAAGTTGAAAGACTCGCCGAGAACATGAAAACTTGGCAAACAACTATGCGAGCCCTGTGTGACGTTTAACGGCACGGGAAGGATCTAAGATGTAAGATTATTATGCACTTCTTTGTTACTTTAAGGGGTTGTATATAGATAATAATGGAAAAAGAAAGGAAGACCAACGCGAAGATGGCTGCAAAATATCGCTGATAATCTGCGAATGGATGCATCAGCAGCAGGGCATCTTGCTTACAACCGAGAGGCCTACAGGAAAGCTGTTAAGGAACCAAAGTTGCGCAAGGGATATGCAACTGACAGGCTGATTGATTGACTGAGTTACTGACTGAGTGACTGACTGGCTGATTTCCTGACTGGCTGACTGACTAACTGGCTAACTGACTGATTGCCTGACTGGCTGAGTGGCTGACTCGCTGACTTACTGACTTACTGTTGACTTGTTGATTGACTGGCTGACTCGCTGATTGGCTGACTGGCTGACTGGTTGACTCGCTGACTGGCTGACTGTCTGACTGTCTGACTGGCTGGCTGACTTATTGACTGGCTGACTGACTGACTGGCTGGTTGACTTACTAACTGGTTGACTGACTGACTGACTGGCTGGATGACGTACTGACTTGCTGGCTTACTGACTGACTGGCTGGATGACTTACTGACTGGCTGGCTTACTGACTGACTGGATGACTTACTGACTGACTGGCTGGCTGACTGACTGATTTACTGACTGGCTGGATGACTTACTGACTGGCTGACTTACTGACTGGTTGACTTACTGACTGGCTGACTTACTGACTGACTGACTGACATACTGATTGGCTGGCTGACTTACTGACTGACTGACTGGCTGGCTGGCTAACTGACTTACTGGCTGGCTGACTTACTAACTGACTGACTGGCTGGCTGACTTACTGACTTTCTGACTGGCTGACTGACGTACTGGCTAACTGACTGGCTGACTGACTTACTGATTGACTATCTGACTTACTGACTGGCTGACTGACTTACTGGCTAACTGAATGGCTGGCTGACTTACTGACTGGCTGACTGACTTACTGGTTAACTGACTGGCTGATTGACTTATTGGGTGACTGACTGACTTACTGGCTGACTGGCTAACTGACTAGCTGACTGGCTGACTGGCTCACTGACTGGCACGGTGCATCTGTGGTGTAGTGGTTAAGGTACTTGCCTGCCGATCAGGTAGTCCCTGGTTAGATTTCGCACTCGGGTGGAAGTTTTTCAAACCGACCAGCACATGGGTCAACCTACCCTACAAAATTGGTACCTGGGGTTTCCCCAGGAAAAAAAAAAGTCAGTGAGGTCAGGTGCTGACATCACTTCTTCAAATGCTGTAGTCGTTTAGAAATGTAAAGGCACTAACACTTTACATCCCTACCTCAAATGCTGTAGTTGTTTAGAAATGTAAAGGCACTAACACTTTACATCCCTACCTCAAATGCTGTAGTTGCTTAGAAATGTAAAGGCACTAACACTTTACATCATTACAGCATGAAAATGCTACCAGACATAGATTAGATCGCTGTACGGCTCTTTGTTACTTTATAGCACTGTATCCTTGCATACATCTTTTGTTATTTTATAGTGGTATATCTATATATCTATGAACTCATCAAATTAGAAAAACCAAGCTTAGATTATTCAATTCAAATGTAACATTCACCCTCATTTATGCATGGAACAGGAAAACAACTAAAGAAATAGAAAAGAAATTAGACTCTTTTGAAAACAAATGCCTCAGGAAAATACTTGGTATAAAGTGGAACGAATTCAGGACCAACGCAGAGATAAGGCAGATGGGCAAACAACAACCTGTCTCATGGGTGATCAGAAAAAGAAGATGGACATATGTCGGTCATGTGATGAGAAGAAACAATCAGAGAATCCCACAATGAAGCTATCAAGTGGAACACAACAGGCCGAAGAAAAAGAGGTCAACCACGTGAAACTCTAAAGAGGACTTTGTTAAGGGAGACCAAATTAGTAGGCATAAAATCCCTTGATGAGGTTGAAAAGCTCGCCGAAAAAAAAACAAACTTGGCGAACTACCTCGAGAGCTCTATGTGACATTTAACGGCACCGAAAAGATGTAAGATGTAAGATATCTCTAAATATATCCTTTTTTAAAAATTGTATATGACTGTATCCTTAAACATGGAAATATGGTTCATAAGAAGGATGTTGAAGGTGCCATAGACAGCTAAGAAAACCAGCGAAGAAGTCTTAAAAGAGAGAGGCTCAAGTTAAAAGGCAAATTGCAGCAAAGATCAGAGCCAGACAAGCGAGATTTGTAGGACATTTTCCGAGAAGAGGAAAACTGGAACATACTGTGCAACTGGAAAAATTGAAGGAAGAAGAGACAGAAGAAGACAGAGAGAGAAGTTACTGGATGGGGTGTCAGTGTGGCTAGGAAGAAAGTCACCGGCGGATCTCATAATCAAGTCGAAAGACAGGGAATTGTAGAGAAAAATGATCGCCTACGCCACGCGGCACTTGATTGATTGATTGATTGATCCCTAAACTCACCTGATGCTTTATATTGCCGTATCATTGTACATATCCATCATATTCTTTCGTTTTCTCAAATGCATAATTTCTTTCATTTCAAAGTTCTATTTTTAGTAGCTCACCTTATTTAGATCTTTGTTTCCTTTCTTATCAGAGATTACGTAGGTTAATCTCTTAACTTCTTTCGCTGTGAATTTTTTATGTTAAAATTTATGTTATTGTTATGTAGTCCATTTTTTGTCTAACAACCACCGCAATGGTGAAGTGACAAATTAACACGTCTAAAGTAACATATGCATAAATTAACGGACAGGAAAACGTATAGAAAAATATTGTAGCACACGCTGAGGTTATCAGGTTAATATGTGTCACGCTATATTTAGAACAGAACGAAGGTATATGTGGTTCAGAGAATTAAGTCAAGCCAGTCTGGGGAGGTAAGAGGAGCTAGTTAGACCACACAGGCAGGATCAAGGGGAAGTACTATGTAAGTGTGTTTTACTAATAAAACTATACTATTCTTGTGTTTCTCTGGAAGTATTAATGACATTATTTTACTGTAAATATACTTCGAAGATATTAGCAAATGACTAAACAGTTTAAGACAGGATAATCTGAGTTTCTATAACAATCTCAAAATCATAAACGTCATGTATGTAGATGAAACAATAAGGCACACATACAAAAAAGGGCCAATACTTGGTTCATTCATTCATTTGCATGTCCCATGTGGAACTTTGCCTCCCTAACAGCAATCCTGTAGGCCTCTCGGTTGTGAGCAAGATGGCCTGCTGTTGATGCATCCATTTGCAGATCATCAACGATGTCTTGCAGCCATCTTCACCTTGGTCTTCCTCTCTTTCTTTTTCCCGTTATGTACCCTTCCAAGACGGTCTTCTCTAAATTATCACGACGTTTAATGTGTCCAAAATATTTAAGTTTTCTCTCTTTAATCCTATTTACTAGCCAGCCTTCTTCAATATTAAGTTCTTGAAGTATAGATATATTTGTTCTTTTTTGTGTTTATGATATATGAAGAACTCTTCTGTAGCATTTACATTCAAAGGCATTTATGTGTTTCTCATCTGTTTTGTTCAGTGTCCAGGTCTCACAGGCATATGCTGTGATGGGAAAGATGCATGCCCTTAAAAATCTTATTTTTGTAGTTCTGTCTGTTCCTCTCCACAGATTCTTTAGTTGTTTTACTTTCTGAAGAGCTATAGATGTCCTCCTTTTAATTTCTCTCATTGTATCTCCATTATTGGTTAGCAGTGATCCAATATATTCAAAACTCTCCACTTCTTCCAGTTTTTCCTCATTGATACAAATATCAGCTGCCTTGTTTGTTTTATCAGTCGTCATCAATTTAGTCTTCTTCGCATTAAGATAGATGTTTTGCTCTTCACTGTTCTTACGGACTGACATAATTAGTTTTTCCATTCCTTTTTGTGTTGTGGACAGTAATAGTGTGTCACCAGCATATCTGATCTCTGGTATTTCATAACCTCCAATTGTTATGGCATCGTAATATTCTTTGTCTACATCTTCTCTAACATTGGTCATTATATTTTCAGTATACAAGTTAAATAAGTAAGGTGACAATATGCACCCCTCGTACAAACTATAAAAGGGAAATAGTAACAAGACCCAAACATAAACATCGGGACAATGTAATGTGTGGACATACTTGAACATCGAGGGCACTCATAACTCACCAAGATTTATAAAGAAATAAGTAAAACTCAACAAGATTTATAAAGAAATAAGTAAAACTCAACAAGATTTATAAAGAAATAGATAATACTTAACAACATTTCTAAAGAATTAGGTAAGACTCAACAAGATTTATACAGAAATAGGTAATACTCAACAAGATTTATAAAGGAATAGGTAAAACTCTCCACGATTTATAAAGTAATACTCAATAGGATTTATAAAGAAATAGGTAATACTCAACAACATTTATAAAGAAATAGGTAAGACTCAACAAGATTTATAAAGAAATAGGTAAGATTAAACAAGACGGATTTATAAATATATTCAAAAAGATGGATGCATAAACAGATCAGATTCTATTAAATGGATAAAGAAATAGATAAGATTCTACAACATGAATTTTTAAAAAAAGTAGACAGGCTTCAAAAAGATGGATAATATTCTAGTAAATGGGTAAAGAAATAGATAAGACTCTGTAAGATGAGTAGAGAAATAGATAAGAATCTGCAGGACAGATAAATAAACAGACAAGATTCTACACTAACAGTTTATAACTGATAAAGAAATACACCCTTTGGGACAGAATCTGAAAGACCTAACATTTAGAACTAAAAGTCTCAAAAAAAGTATAAACGAAGGACGAAATCTAGTCCAGTATTTGTTTGCTTCTATTAAGCGCTCCATGATATATTACCAGGTGATTAATAACAGGTCGAAATGAATGAATAAGAAAAGTAACAAATGCAACGATTCATAATTACTGATAATTCAGTTACTTTCATTCAGTCATATCATGAGAAGACACACGCCAGATAATTCAATAATCATTGGAAAGCAAAAGAGAAAAAAGAAGAAAAGGGAGACCAGGAGAAAGATACACGAATGAGCTGACCAGGAGATATGGAGAAAGGGTATTTAAAACACCAAATAACGCCACAAAAATTAGAAAGAAACGTGATCGCCAACTACATCCTGTAGCGCGTATAATGTATGCTCTCAGAAACAGCATTTTGTAATGTCGTGCTACAGATGATTTCAACAAATATGTATTAACTTAAGCATTCTTTACATTTTTCCAACATGTCTGCTGTTAGTGCTGTGCATTTTCCCTTGGGGTATTGCTACATTTCACTAATTTGCATGCTTTGTTTAAAAACATTTTCTCGTCTCCAGAGAATACACCATGACCTTCAAGGCGACCCTTATGATCTGTGTCACACTACTGGGGCAAGCAGTGGCGTTTCCGTCTGGGGCATACAGTAATGTTACAAATCCCATGGAAAGCTTTTCTCCTCATTGTAGTTCTGGTAACTTCAGGTATTACTTTATATTACGTTACTTTATTGTCTTGTCTTGTTGTCCTGTCTTGTTGTCTTGTCTTGTTGTCTTGTTTCCTGTCTTGTTGTCTTGTCTTGTTGTCTTATTGTCTTGTCTTGTTGTCTTGTCTTGTTCTCTTGTTTTGTTGTTTTGTCTTGTTATCCTGTCTTGTTGTCTTGTCTTGATGTCTTGTTGTCTTGTCTTGCCTTGTTGTCTTATCTTGTCTTGTTGTCTTGTCTTGTTGTCTTGCCTTGTTGTCTTGTCTTGTTGTCCTGTCTTGTTGTCTTGTCTTGTTGTCTTGTCTTATTGTCTTGCCTTGTTGTCTTGTCTTGTTGTCTTGTCTTATTGTCTTGCCTTGTTGTCTTGTCTTGTTCTTCTTCATTTACTGTTAAGTGTAGAGACGAAGTGCAATTGTCTCCCAATGGCTCGCCTGTTGGCTTCCTACACTGAGATGTTCAGGGACTCTGCTATACCATCGGTCCATCGCTTGCATGGGCGGCCCCTTCCTCTGCCCTTGTGTGGTCTGTAAAACAATGCTCTCTGTGGTACACGTTCTGTTGGTAATCGTGACACATGACCGAACCATTTTATTTGCTGTTTTTGAATATAGTTCAGAATGGATTCGACTTCTACTTTATTTCTAATGGCATCATTTCTGATTCTGTCCATTCTTGATATTCCAAGAATTCTTCTCAAGAATCTCATTTCAGTTGTTGTAATTTTCCTTTTGTCTTATGCTGTCAGCGTCCATGCCTGGCATTGGTAGCAGAAAGCTGGTATGAGGATTGTCTTATAGATAGTTCTTTTGGTTTCCATTGAGACATGCTTGTTGTTTAATATGGGAGCCATTTGCCCGATAAGTTGGTTCTCTTTGTTACGTTACTTTATTACGTTACTTTGTTACGTTACTTTGTTACGTTACTTATGTTACTTTATTATAAATTCAAATCTTTATGGCTTTATCAGTTTCAAATGTATAAAATCGGAAAAAAGTAGGAGCAGCTTTATTACTTAACGATTACAAAGTTGTGTGGTTTCGGCGTGAGCCTTAATCATACAAAAACATACAGGACGAAGAAATAGAGAGAGGAGATAAAGTATAGATTCACATGAATACTGTTTTTAAAAAAAAAATTTTTTTTAAGGAGTACTTAGCTGTAAATTGCAAGGTGTGGCTTGTCCGGCGGTGTGTGTCAGGAATGGATCTGGTAGGACGTGGAAATTGTTTAGAGACCTGTGACATGTGGTCGGTGGTTTGTAACTGGAGGTGGTGGATGGGGAACCGGGGAGGGGAGAGAGAGTGACGCACTACTGGCCTAGCTAGGAGAAATTGAAACAGGTGATTGGGGAAGAGGGGTTGCAGAGAAGAGGGGTTGCAGAGAAAATAGCGGGGTTGCAGAGTGATGCTGTGAGGAAGTTTGAAAAGTAAGAAGGGGTGGATTTAGTGGAGAGGTACTATAATGATTGAAGAAGATGATGTTACGTGTAACTAAACAGCGAGTTTAACCCATGTGGTTCCAGCGTCCCATAATTTTGAATGCAGCGGTTCTCAAGTGCCAGGCGGCTTGTGTCATCTGCGTGACATTGTTTAATGGCTGTTACCAGAAAATCAGATTTGCCTCTGTGGTTGGGGCCATTGAAATGATTTGGGACTGGTTTCGAAGCATGCTGGGCGATGTCGTACAGATGTTTTTCAGTTTCTGAATCCTGGATCGCTGTGAGCTGATATGGGAATCATATTGATTGATTGAACCAATCTTGTTTTATGGATGTGAAGCACGGACAGTCACCAGGGAAGTACAGCGCCACCTGGAGGCCACAGAAATCTGGTTTCTTAGAAGAACACTAAAGAAACCATGGACAGCGAAGAGATCACACGAAGAGGTCCGGACGAGCAGTAACAAACTCCAGGAACAGACAATCCGAATTCATAGAACAAGTCGCTGAGAGTAGGTGAATTGGAATACTTGATAAACAATAGGGATGACCGAGGGCAAAAAAGAGACCGAGGTAGACAAAGAGAGACGATAATAGAGGGGCGGACGAAGTGATATAGAGAAGGAACATAAGTCCAGATTATAATTAATTAACATCCAGAATGGAGAATTGCGGAAAAGGCATGTCCACCAACTCCTGCCTGCACGGCACTGGATGTACGGATGTGTGGATGGATGGATCTATATTGTAGACTTAGATCTTAGATCTTGTAACAAGTCTAGGTTTGAAATTATATTGAGGGAAGGAATGGGGGTGGGTTGGAAGGGGGGCGGGGCGAGGATGGGTTGAGTGTCGGGGGGGGGGGGACGGAAACGGACCAAGACGCAGCAGTCAAGATAAATAAGACAGCGGTCTTCAACTCACAGATAACTGGGGTTTTTTTTTTCTTCCATGGCTAGCAAAATCATGGTTGACTTTAGCTTGGGGAGAGGAGACAAACAGAATGATGATGATGATGATGATGATGATGACGATGACGACGTTCATTCTCACGTTAAACACACACACACATAAAAATATTCTCTATTCCAGGCCTAAACATGGTAACTTTCTACCCCAGGCCTCTCAGGCTCCCTACACCATCACGGTGACCTCTCCCTCAGGTAACATCTACCGTCCTGGTCAGCTGGTAACAGGTAAGACCAAACAGCCAGTGATCACCTGTATATTGTATCTGATATTACCGTATATCTGAGTATAAGTCGGAAATAACATATGTAAAGATGGTCTTCGATTTACGATGATTTACATATAGTTCCATCCATCGTAAACCGAAAAGACAGTAAATCAAATAAGAATGATGTGATGAGTAAGTATATGAATTCATTCATTCATTCATTTGCATGTCCCTTGCGGAACTTTGCCTCCCTAACAGCTCTCCTGTAGGCCTCTCTGTTGTGGGCAAGATGGTCTGCTGCTGATACATCCATTTGCAGATCATCAACGATGTCTTGCAGCCATCTTCGCCTTGGTCTTCCAGTATATAAATAACTACTGTAAATGGAGAAGTATATAAATAACTACTGTAAATGGAGAAGTATATAAATAACTACTGTAAATGGATGTATATATATATACATACATACATACATAATTGCTTTAACGGTAAAAGCTCAGTAATAAAAAAGTAACAAAAAAGAAACATGTTCAGAAGTTTTTCTTATCAAGTATTATACTTGCTGCAGCATCGTGAAGTCGAACCATTGTGAAGTCGAACCATTGTGAAGTCGAATGATTGTAAACAAATCATCCAGTAAACTACCAAGAGGCAAAAAACTTTAATCCGTAACCAGAGCAGATCTGAAAAGAAGAAACAACTGAAATCCAACAAAGATCCAGATCCAACACACCCGCTACAAAGACATCAGCAAACCATCTTCTTTCGCCTCAGGACTGGCCACTGCAGACTACTGAGCCACCTACATCGACTCAACGTGTCTCACACAGACAAGTGTCCATGTGGCAGTGGAGTTCAGACTCCAGAACATATCCCTCAAGAGTGCCCAAACTATGCGGACCTGAGACGTGAGACATGGCCAGAGGACACGAGCTTGGGGCAAAAGCTTTGGGGCTCCTATCAGGATCTAGAGAGGACTGCGGGCTTTGCCCTGTAGACGGGGATCAGGATATAATGTAATAAACAGCCTCGAACGAAGAAGAAGAAGAAAAGAAGAAGAAGAAGAAGCATCGAGTCACTTCCCTGTTTCAAAAAAGTATGGGCGAATATATGTATTATGCGGTTGTTTGTGTGGTCTTTAGTAGTTATTAATTAATTATTATTATTATTATAAATGTCGTTGGTTTAATACTATCTGCAGTAACCATTGAAGGGGAGAAAACTCCATCACAGAAAACCTTCAAAGGATTCTTCATCCAAGGGGACACAACCGAGTCCTCTTTCGCCGGGGACATCACCTGCGGGAGTCAAGGTAAAAAGGTCAACTTCTGCGGCAAGTCAGGAGCGACCCACGTCAGCGCTGAGGACAAGTCCAAGGTCGTCTGTCAGTGGAATCCACCTGATTTCCAGATTGGACGGGTCCAGTTTGTGTAAGTTTTGAAAGGAGATAATTTCTGACCTTCCTTGCTGGTGTATACATGTCCTAAAGTATGCGTTACCAATATCATGTGCCGTGTCAATGGACATATCTGATCGTTCATTTCCATTACCTGCAGTCCTTACTGTTTGTAATCATTTTATGCCCTTTCTGCCTGTACTAATTTGTATGTATATTCATGGACTTCTCTGCTTTCCTGTGGTTAAGTTTTCCAAATGTTGTCTTCTGTCTTGTTGTTTCATATCCTGTGAATATTGAATGTTTTAGCGATTGGTGCATGATAGTCTAGCATGTTAGGCAAGTACTACGAGATATATTTCATCAGTGCATCTTTCTCCATAACAATATCGTTATCTAACTGGCTTCTGATTTGTTCTTTAACTGTGTGTCCTCTGGACAGACAGACAGACAGACAGACAGACACGCAGACAGATAGACAGACAGCTCTAAAAATGTAAACAAGTAGACAGATATGTTCTGCCATTTTTCTCTAGCTGTGTGGAGGCATAATGATCATTTTGAAAATGCAGACCATATTAAAGATGGCCGCTCCCTTGGAAGAATGCACGAGAGAAGAACAGCGAGCAGTTACTCGTTTCCTGAGTGACTGACCCTTTGAAGCTGAAGGAGATGATTCTCCAGTAGGTGTAGTCACTGGAGGTCAACGAATCTGTACATCTTGGCAGTAGAGTAGTAGAAAATGGAGACAGCACAGAGGACATCAACAGCAGACTTACCAGAGCAAACCAGGCTTTTGCAGTGCTGCAGACTGTATGGAAATCTAAAACAAAAACTGAGCACGAAGACGAAAATCAGGATATTTAAGTGTAATGTTATAAGTGTAATACTCTGTGGAAGTGAATGCTGGAAAATCACCAAAACCACAGAAAACAAGTTGAATTCTTTTCAGACTAAATGTTTTCGAAGAATTAGAAAAATATTTTGGCCAAACACCATAAGA
>CM019696.1:34754155-35064155 GCA_009760885.1 Achatina immaculata
AAAAAAACATCTCTAACATAATTTTAAAATGCCACCGCAGAACAGTAATGATGAAAACAAGGTCACTTTTTTTAACGATGATACCAGAACCTGGAATACAAAAATAATGTTCTTATAGGTTCCTTCAGAATATGAAATAAGAAAACAGAAACCTAGCATTGATCCAGATGTTCTTGGAACAACAAGCAAAGGGCAATAATCAATAAAATTCCACAGTGAAACAAGAACAATATAATACCATTCTGTGTTTTCTTAACAAAATACTAAAACTACTGAAGCAACATCATACAGTAGCTCTGTGGAGATGGCACAAGATGATAATGATGATGATGATAATACAACATCCTGCATGTTGGAAACGTGGCCAAATGTAGAAGAGAGTACAAGATACAATCCGGCAATTTAACTTTCAGACAACCATACAAAATCCATGATACAGGAACATCTTTTGTTATCATTCATCACAACTGTCATGCTGTAGCACAAAATGATGAGATGCCTATTTTTAACACATAACAGAATTTTAAAATTATAAACTCCTAATGATTGAAGAAAACTATACAACTGCAGTTTTTTTTTCTTAAATTATTCAAAAATCCATTAACACAGCTCATGGTAGTGTTACACATAACAAAAATTAAGGTCAAACTATCATTCCAGAAATGAATATCATACTGAGCTGAGAAAGATGATACACACCGCTAATAACAAGAAGCAAAACTCTCAACCAATCATTCACTTCCAAGCCCTGTTCAAAGCCTTCCTCGCCGCCATCTTCTGGATTATGAAAGACACAACAAGCATCACACCTAGCACGCTTCCAATAAAGAGGTAGTCAAAGTCTTCCTTTAACACATCGAACATCCTTGATGGCATAACACGGGTATAGAAAAGATCTGTGGATTCACAAACAACACAAATAAATGACTGCAGGATACTGGAGAATCATTATTATCATCCATTATTATTCTGTACTGTACTAAATTGATGATAACTGACAAAACAAATAAGGCAGCTGAAATATGTACCAATGAGGGAAAATTGGAAGAGGTGGAGAGTTTTGAATATCTTGGATCATTACTAACTAATAATGGAGATACGATGAGGGCTATTAACAGGAGAACATTTATCACTTTTCAAAAAATAAAACAACTGAAGAAGCTGTGGAGAGGAACAGACAGAACTACAAAAATAAGATTTTTAAAGGCATGCATCTTTCCCATTGCAACATATGCCTAAGAGACCTGGACACTTAACAAAACAGCTGAGAAACACATAAATGCCTCTGAATGTAAATTCTATAGAAGAGTTCCTCAAATATCATGGACACAAAAAAGAACAAATATATCCATACTACAAGAACTTAATACTGAAGAAGATTGGCTAGTAAAGAGGATTAAATAGAGAAAATTTAAATATTTTGGACACATTAAACGTCATGATAACTTAGTGAAGACCGTCTTGGAAGGGTACATAATGGGAAAAAGAAAGAGAGGAAGACCAAGGTGAAGATGGCTGCAAGACATCTTTAATAATCTGCAAATGGATGCATCAGCAGCAGGCCATCTGACTGACTGACTGACGATTATGCTTCTCCATCTTGTGCAGTCCTTGATGTTTTCAATTAATTCAGAAACTTTTCTTCTTCCACTCCACATGCTCAGTCCACTGAGATATTTTTCTCTTGGCCTTCCTCTTTTCCTTTTTTTTTCCCTTGAATTTTCCAGTCACTGCTAGGCTCTCGAACTATATATATGAATATAATTATGAATATATTTTAATTATAATAGTTAACATTAAATAAGAACAGAAAGGTAGGAAACTTGAGAGCAAGGTAGAAAACCAATTCCCATGACACTAGTAACAGACTAATGGACTAATGGACGCTAACAAAGGTAAACAGAAGAAACAGATGAATAGAAAAGGCAGACAACAATGACGCCAAGATAAGGGAAATGCTAAAGAAAGATGCTCGGAAGTAAAATAGTCCAGTAATAACAGGTGATGACACACAGTCGGTGCAAGAAATCTAAGAATAGGTGGACAGACAGTTAATGGCCGACAGAGCCCAAACGTGTGAGAACAGTTTGCCAGAGGTGAAAAGACTGGACTGTAGTGCTAGATGGATTTAAGAAAAGCCAAAAGTCTTGGTGGCGAACTTGACACAACAAATGATGGACTAGCGATCAGTAAAGAAGTGCAGGTAGAAAGTGCCACAGGCAAAGGGCTGGACATTTAACAACACTAACCGGACAAGTTATGACTCAAGAACCAATCGGGACACATATAGAAACCAGTGGAGATCTAGGGGTGGAGCACAAATACCAACTGGTCAGTCCCTCAAGCTGGACTTCAAGATAAAAAGAGAGACCACAGAGGATTGAGAAGATGTGAGGGAAAGAAGGGATCAGAGGATGCAAAGATCTAGAGGAGGTGCAGGAGAGGTACGCACCATGATTTGGGAGCAGAACCAAAACTCTAACACCAAAGTACTCAGAGATGAAGATAACCAGGTACTCAGCAATGAAGATAACCAGATACTCAGCAATGAAGATAACCAGGTACTCAGCGATGAAGATAACCAGGTACTCAGCGATGAAGATAACCAGGTACTCAGCAATGAAGATAACCAGGTACTCAGCGATGAAGATAACCAGGTACTCAGAGATGAAGATAACCAGGTACTCAGAGATGAAGATAACCAGGTACTCAGCAATGAAGATAACCAGGTACTCAGCGATGAAGATACTCCGACACTGCAAAACACGGACACCCAGACAGAGACTCAGATAAGTAAATCGAGACCAAGAAAATTATGCAGACAGAAATAGAAGTGCACCTTGCGAAACAGACAGAGAGAGTCATTGAAGCAGATAATCATTATCAAATTGATGAAACTATGAGCTAGATTGATACAGATTCTTAGGAGAGCTAGAGAATAGATGTTGATACAGTGAGTAGGGAACTGAAAGACCTGGTCTTATATTTCACTGACAGATCATTTAAAGAGGTCCAGGTAGACAAGACTAATCTGCACGTTAAGATTGAATTCGTTGATGGCTTCTGAAATCGAAAGAGATAAACTGTTCATAAATGCTTGTGTGATCCAGATTTATATGTATATTAAGATTCGAAGCTCTTGTTTATGATTTTCATACAAACTGATGGAAATTCAATGTACATGTTAAGAGAGACAACTGTATAAATAAAACTTGTATTTATCGTTCCGGCCAAATGGACTTTACAGTATTTGAACTGTGTAAGACATATTCGGTATGAAGACTTTCTGTGTAACATCAATATATAAACACCTCTAGCAATATAATTATCTATGGAGAGGAGCAGACAGAACCACAAAAATAAGATTTTTAAGGGCATGCAACTTTCCCATAGCAACATATGCCTGTGAGACCTGGACACTTAACAAAACAGCTGAGAAACACATAAATGCCTCTGAATGTAAATGCTACAGAAGAGTTCTCCAAATATCATGGACACAAAAAAGAACAAATATATCTATACTACAAGAGCTTAATATTGAAGAAGGCTGGCTAGTAAAGAGGATTAAAGAGAGAAAACTGAAATATTTTGGACACATTAAACGTCATGATAATTTAGAGAAGACCGTATTGGAAGGATACATAATGGGAAAAAGAAAAAGAGGAAGACCAAGATGAAGATGGCTGCAAGACATCGTTGACGATCTGGAAATGGATGCAACAGCAGCAGGCCATCTTGCTCACAACCGAGAGGCCTACAGGAGTGCTGTTTGGGAGGCAAAGTTCCGTAAGGGACATGCAAATGAATGAATGAATGAAGCAATATAACTTTGTTACACAACTTCTGTCTTCTCATGACATGTCCAAGAAATTTTGACTTTTTTCTTATCATTTTAACTAGTTTTTTTTGTTGCTCTGAAACCTCTCCGAGGACCTCTTCATTTGTTTGTCTCTGTCTGTCCAGACTAGTTGTTTTTCTCTGTCTGTCCAGGCTAGTTGTTTTTCTCTGTCTGTCCAGACTAGTTGTTTTTCTCTGTCTGTCCAGACTAGTTGTTTGTCTCTGTCTGTCCAGACTAGTTGTTTTTCTCTGTCTGTCCAGGCTAGTTGTTTTTCTCTGTCTGTCCAGACTAGTTGTTTTTCTCTGTCTGTCCAGACTAGTTGTTTGTCTCTGTCTGTCCAGACTAGTTGTTTTTCTCTGTCTGTCCAGACTAGTTGTTTTTCTCTGTCTGTCCAGACTAGTTGTTTGTCTCTGTCTGTCCAGACTAGTTGTTTTTCTCTGTCTGTCCAGACTAGTTGTTTGTCTCTGTCTGTCCAGGCTAGTTGTTTTTCTCTGTCTGTCCAGACTAGTTGTTTTTCTCTGTCTGTCCAGGCTAGTTGTTTGTCTCTGTCTGTCCAGGCTAGTTGTTTGTCTCTGTCTGTCCAGGCTAGTTGTTTGTCTCTGTCTGTCCAGGCTAGTTGTTTGTCTCTGTCTGTCCAGGCTAGTTGTTTGTCTCTGTCTGTCCAGGCTAGTTGTTTGTCTCTGTCTGTCCAGGCTAGTTGTTTGTCTCTGTCTGTCCAGGCTAGTTGTTTTTCTCTGTCTGTCCAGACTAGTTGTTTTTCTCTGTCTGTCCAGACTAGTTGTTTTTCTCTGTCTGTCCAGGCTAGTTGTTTTTCTCTGTCTGTCCAGACTAGTTGTTTTTCTCTGTCTGTCCAGACTAGTTGTTTTTCTCTATCTGTCCAGGCTATTTGTTTTTCTATCTATCCAGGCTATTTGTTTTTCTATCTATCCAGGCTATTTGTTTTTCTTTTTCTGTCCAGGCTATTTCTTTTCCTCTGTCTGACCAGGCTAATTTTTTTTCTCTGTCCAGGCTATTTCTTTTCCTCTGTCTGTCCAGGCTAATTGTTTTTCTCCGTCTCTCTAAGCTATTTGTTTTTCTCTGTCTGTCCAGGGTATTTGTTGCATCTTTCTTCAAAACTACATTTCTGTTGCTACCAGTTTCTTCATTATTCTTTCTGTTGAAGGTTCAAGTTTCACAACCATACTGCACCAACTATCACTGATATTCACTTCCTAATTGTTTTTTTTTTTTCCATCGTCCAACTAACTCTCTTTCTGCCTTGGGGTCATCTAAGATTCTAATCTCCCACAAGCTACTGTAGTTTTCCTCTGTCTTCTGGAAGTGTCCTGGACAAAGACTGCCCCCCCCCCACCCCCATCCCCATCCAAGATGACAGACACAACCATCATCTTCATAGAGACAGCAGAACTAACGAAATGACTGCACAGTTATCAGGGCAGATGGGGCCTGTGTTGACCAAGGGCTGTATCCCCATCTCTTCAAGCTGCTACTAGCAAACAAAACTTGCTTTGTATTATTTCAGCCTGCTCAAAGTTGATAGGATTTCATGTGAATGATCTTGTCCAATGATGGAGGATCTATTGAGACCATCCACTTTGAAAGTTCAAGAAAACCACTTCAACTCAATGCCTCAAGATTATCATGGAAACACAAGTACAAAGATGCTGGAGGATGGACAATCAAATGATGAGAGTAAATCAACAATCAACTAATGAGAGTAAACCAACAATCAACTAATGAGAGTAAATCAACAATCAACTAATGAGAGTAAATCAACTAATGAGAGTAAATTAACTAATGAGAGTAAATCAACAATCAACTAATGAGAGTAAATCAACTAATGAGAGTAAATCAACTAATGAGAGTAAATCAACAATCAACTAATGAAAGTAAACAGCCTCAATGATAAAGTATAAAAAAATAAGTCATATAAAGTGGACAAGAGATAAACAGGGCTGAGGCAACCAATACTCAACCTGGTCTGAAGCTGCAAAGTTAAACCTTATTTAAGACATCCAAGGTTAAACATGACCTGAGGCAACTGTTTTAAACCATACCTGAGGCTTAGCCTGACTTGAGGCAGCCGAAGTTAAACCTGACTTGAGCCAGCCGAAGTTAAACCTGATTCAAGGCAGCCGAAGTTAAACCTGATTCAAGGCAGCCAAGATTAAACCTGACTCAATGCAGAAGAGGTTAAACCTGACTTGAGGCAGCCGAAGTTAAACCTGATTCAAGGCAGCCAAGGTTAAACCTGACTCAATGCAGAAGAGGTTAAACCTGACTTGAGGCAGCCGAAGTTAAACCTGATTCAAGGCAGCCAAGGTTAAACCTGACTCAAGGCAGAAGAGGTTAAACCTGACTTGAGGCAGCCGAAGTAAAACCTGATTCAAGGCAGCCAAGGTTAAACCTGACTCAAGGCAGAAGAGGTTAAACCTGACTTGAGGCAGCCGAAGTTAAACCTGATTCAAGGCAGCCAAGGTTAAACCTGTCTCAAGGCAGAAGAGGTTAAACCTAACTTGAGGCAGCCGAAGTTAAACCTGACTCAAGGCAGAAGAGGTTAAACCTGACTTGAAGCAGCTGAGGCTGATTTGAGCCAGCTGAGGTTAAGCCAAATTCGAGGCAGAACAACAAAAATTAGGAAAACTTAAAATAATGTTCTAGGAACTCTACTTACCTATTCCATAGACAAATACAAGAGATGTGGACTCTAGTCCAGCAGGCGAGGTAAACACACCGTCAACATTAAACACACTTTTGTTGTAATTGACAAGGGCATCTGTATTTAGAGGTATCTCTGGTATGTAAGGAATGGTGCCCTCTTCCCTGCAATTATGCAGATACTAGGATAAATTATACTAATTTACCACTGGAACAACATATAGTCAATATTACTGTATGCTTGTGAGTTTCAGACCATAAAGAACAAATGTTGTATTTGAGTTCTTCATAGCAAGTCTCAAGTTCAACTGCTGTTAAGTTGCTACTTTTACTATCAAGTTCTTCATATCAAGTCTCAAGTTCAACTGCTGTTAAGTTGCTACTCTTACTATCAAGTTCTTCATATCAAGTCTCAAGTTCAACTGCTGTTAAGTTGCTACTCTTACTATCAAGTTCTTCATATCAAGTCTCAAGTTCAACTGCTGCTAAGCTGCTACTCTTACTATCAAGTTCTTCATATCAAGTCTCAAGCTCAGCTGCTGCTAAGCTGCTACTCTTACTATCAAGTTTTTCATATCAAGTCTCAAGCTCAACTGCTGCTAAGCTGCTACTCTTACTATCAAGTTCTTCATATCAAGTCTCAAGTTCAACTGCTGCTAAGTTGCTACTCTTACTATCAAGTTCTTCATATCAAGTCTCAAGTTCAACTGCTGTTAAGTTGCTACTCTTACTATCAAGTTTTTCATATCAAGTCTCAAGCTCAGCTGCTGCTAAGTTGCTACTCTTACTATCAAGTTCTTCATATCAAGTCTCAAGTTCAACTGCTGCTAAGTTGCTACTCTTACTATCAAGTTCTTCATATCAAGTCTCAAGCTCAACTGCTGCTAAGTTGCTACTCTTACTATCAAGTTCTTCATATCAAGTCTCAAGCTCAGCTGCTGCTAAGTTGCTACTCTTACTATCAAGTTCTTCATATCAAGTCTCAAGTTCAACTGCTGCTAAGTTGCTACTCTTACTATCAAGTTCTTCATATCAAGTCTCAAGCTCAGCTGCTGCTAAGTTGCTACTCTTACTATCAAGTTTTTCATATCAAGTCTCAAGTTCAACTGCTGCTAAGTTGCTACTCTTACTATCAAGTTCTTCATATCAAGTCTCAAGCTCAGCTGCTGCTAAGTTGCTACTCTTACTATCAAGTTCTTCATATCAAGTCTCAAGTTCAACTGCTGCTAAGTTGCTACTCTTACTATCAAGTTTTTCATATCAAGTCTCAAGCTCAGCTGCTGCTAAGCTGCTACTCTTACTATCCCACCTCACCGCTGGTAGCCCTCAGGAACAGGTTTATCCTGGCTAATTTAGCAGGTAATTCTAATTCTAATGTAGCATTACCATCAATGGCACAGATCTGAAACAAGTTGATAGATTCAAGTACTTAGGAACAATTACAACAGCTGATGGGAAATGTCACAATTAAAAAAAAAAAAGCAGACGTGCTCAGGCCAAGTCAACATTCCAGAAAATGAGAAACATTTTGTGCAACTGATCCATATCAATGGAAACAAGATTCCGAGTACTTAAATGTTACATTGAGCCAATTTTGTTTTATGGATGTGAAGCATGGTTCATGAATAAGAGAGTACAGCAAGAAATGGAGGCCATGGAAATGTGGTTCATAAGAAGGATGTTGAAGGTACCATGGACAGCTAAGAAAACCAATGAAGAAGTCTTAAGAGAGGCTGGAGTTAAAAGGCAAATTACAGCAAAAATCAGCAGCAGACAAGCGAGATTTGTAGGACATTTTCTGAGAAGAGGAAAATTGGAACACATTGTGGCAACTGGAAAAATTGAGGGATAAAGAGACAGAGGAAGACAGAGAGAGAAGTTACTGGATAGATTGTCAGTGTAGCTAGGAAGAAAGTCACCGGCGGATCTCATAATCAAGTCTAAAGACAGGGAATTGTGGAGAGAAATGATCGCCTACGCCATGCGGCACAGCACTTGATTGCTAGACTGATTGAATTTAGCAGGGATCACCATAGTCCCTATGGTGATGGAGTCTGCTAAAGAAGCACTGCACATCCCCCAGCTTTGTTAGCTCCATTCAGAATCTGAAAAAAGCTGCCATAACCTGCTTCCAGAGAGCATGCAATACTTGTTTAGGAGACTCCACATTGTCTATAGAGAACTTTCAAGAATGATAGCGAAGGGTTAATATTCTGCTGTAAAAGTGATGGCATCATGCAGGGCCACTTGTAATGTAAACTGTCCCCATCCACTACAAGAAAAGAACAGAAAAAAAAAAACTGTAGGATTTAAATTAATGATTAAGATTTACAAGCAGGATTTCTTGACAACTACCACTGTACAAGTCAGCATTTTTAAAACAAAACTGAAATATCTAATTTTAATTACTGACTTTTTTTTTTGGACACTGTTAATTCTAAGAGTAACCTGTAAAGTCTGAACACTGTTAATTCTAAGAATAACCAGTAAAGTCTGAACACTGTTAATTCTAAGAATAACCAGTAAAGTCTGAACACTGTTAATTCTAAGAATAACCAGTAAAGTCAGGACACTGTTAATTCTAAGAATAACCAGTAAAGTCAGGACACTGTTAATTCTAAGAATAACCAGTAAAGTCACTCTGGCAAAACTTACATCGTCTCTTGTGTTGGAATGACTGGCCTTCTTGGGTCAAGCAGAGCTTTTGGTAGAGACAGAATTCCTCCGAGCTTGAGGGCAACTGGTGGAGGTGAGAGAGAAAAACAAAAAGATGAACACTACAGCAAAATCATGTTATAATGGACCCTGTTTATAACGGAACTTCAGTAATAACAGACCAGGTCCACAGGTCCCTGCCATATATATATATATATATATATACAGGGTCCGACAATTAAGTAATGAGACTAACTCCATGAAAAATAAAATAAACAACAGTTGAAGATATAACCTGAATTTTATTCAAAGTAAGCCCCTTGTGCATTGATACAGCGAGCGGCATGAATACTTGGGTCGGACTCGGAGAATCCTTTTCAACAAGCGTTTCAAAATATTTAAATAAACTTTGGCAGTGACAGTCTGTCCCTCTGGGATAAATTCTTTATGAATAACTCCTCTGATGTCGTAGAAGCACACCAACATTGTTTTCACTTTCGACTTTTGAAGACGAATTTTTTTGCCTTTTGGTGATGATGATGACTTCTACTGAGCACTTTGGCGTTTAGTTGTGGGATCATAGCGGAAAATCCATGATTCATACTCTGCAACGATTAAATTTAAGAAATGTTTATTTCTGTGACATGTTTTTATGATGTCTTTTGTGTACTCAGCACGCTGATGTTTTTGGTCATCAGACAACAAATGTGGTAGAAACCGGCAAGCAACTTTTTTCTTGTCCAAATCTTCCACTAAAATTTTACAAATGATCTCTTGGTTAACACCAAATTCATCTGCCATCATCCTCATGGTCAAACAATGATCTTCTTGTATCCATTCTCTGACTTTTGCAATGAGTTCCTCATTACAAACAGAAATTGGGCGTCCATGTCTAGTTGCATTTGTAATCGTTTCCACATCACTTTTGAATCGTAAATACCACCTGAATATCTGTGCACAAGATAAACAAATATCCCCATAAACATGTCGCATCAATTCAACTGTCTCAATGGCTATTTTTCCCAAGTTTTAAACAGAATTTAATGTTAGCTTTTTTTTCTCCATGCTGATTACATAACAATGCAACTCTGACTAGGTCAACAAAATGGCAGCTTGTTTGTCATCTGCTTATCGGGCGGTGATGAAAAGTTGCCAGGTCACAGATGAAGGCTGCCTCTTTGGATTCCATGTTTTGCTTCATAGATGGCACTTTTGTCTTGGCCATACTAAAATCAGTCTCATTACTTAATTGTCGGACTTTATATATTTTATTCTGGATGTAGTGGACTTTGGATATAATGGACTAGTTTGTCAATCCCCTTAAGTTCATTATAATGAAATTTTATTGTCTCATATCACAGACCTAACTTTTCTACATTCTATAAGCAACAAAAGTTTTACTTGGACCTTGTAATCCTAGCAATGTGAAAGTAACACTTATTTTTTGTTTTCTATATCCCTGGAATCATGAGTAGGAAGCTTTATGCAGAAGATGCAGTGAAGATGTTGTTGTGTAAGCTTTATGTCACAAGTTGAGTAGGCTATGGTGGCTAAGCCGCATATTGAGAGTGGAGCTAAAAAAGCAGCAAATGGTGCAGCGCTTCCCAGCAAATTTCCACAGCCCCAGGACCAAGATTCCTGCCTACACTGGCTGGGATAATTCTGTTACTGAGACCACCAATGGAGAGGCAGGAAAGTGTCTTGGTCTGCTCTGGCTTTCCAATTCACCAGCACTACCTCTCCACCACCGAAGACCACGGGGGGGGGGGGGGGGGGGGGGGTTCATATGAAAACTAAAATCTCTGCATTACATCTCTGTTTAAAAAAAAAAAAGTAAGCATAGAGGCTCACTATTTAGATATGACACTCAAACACTTTAAATAAAGTGTACACATTTCCTTCCTTCCCCACTTTCAGATCATCAACAAGGATTCTCCATTTATGTCTATCCTGTGCTGTTTCTTCTATCAGTTTCCAGGTGTTGTCAATCTCTTTGATCTCTACTTCAAGATTCTTTCATCAGGTGTTTCTAGGTCTTCCTATTTCCTCTTTCTCTAGGGATTCCAGGTTTTTTTGACAGCTTGTCTGGTAACGTTTGTGGCATGCTTCTGAAGTATGAGAGCTTGTATGGTTATGTTTGTGGTATGCTTTTGAAGTATATGTCCTATCCATCTCCAATGTTTTTTCATTATCATTTCTTTCACTGTGGGATTGTTCGTTTTCTGCCATAGCTCTTCACTACTGATGGTGTCTGACAATCTAACCTGAAGGATCTTCCTTAGGCAGCTGTTAACAAAGCTCTGCAGTCTCTTGGTACTTTTGTATGCAGGAAACTCTCTACTGTAAAGAGCGGAACAACAACACAACTCCTTCAGATCATCAGAGGAAGCACCCCCCCCCCCCCCTTCAGACAAGTGTTTCGGCCCTATTAAACTCCTGACACTCTAAGGGGAGTGGGCCCCTCTTGGTCATGACTCCTAGAGGTCTTGTGAATTGTTGCTCTTTTCATCCTGCGATTGAACCCATGATCTTCCAGTTGGCATTGCACTTTGAAGTGTGTCTTTAGCGATTTAGCTACGGAGGACTGGTATTGGTTGTGACAAACGAAATTATTTGTTTTCAATGCTGTCCATGTTTCTGATCCATACAACAGGACCGATTTAATGTTTGTATAGAACAGTCTAAGTTTTGTTGTTAAGGATACTCCCTTGGCCTTCCAGATGTTTCTCAGCTGTAGAAATGCTACTCTAGCCTTCCCAATTCTTGCTGTAATATCTGCTTTTGTACCAACTTCACTGCTTCAAATACAATATTTCACACATCAATTCTGAATGTCTGGAACACAACTCACTGACTTAACATTATGAACTTGGTTCTTATCTATGCCATTTCAAACTGCAACAGTTTGCCTAAAACCAGCCATAAACTAACAGCTATTTAATGCTCAGTATTCACCAAATATTACAGAGCTGGTACTTAATATTCATCAAATATTACAGAGCTGATAATATTCATCAAATATTACAGAGCTGATAATATTCATCAAATATTACAGAGCTGGTACTTAATACTCATCAAATATTGTGGAGCTAATACTTAATATTCATCAAATATTGTGAAATTGATACTTAATATTCATCAAATATTGTAGAGCTGATATATTCACCAAATATCACAGAGCTAATACTTAATATTCAACAAAAATCAGGTAGTTAAAACTTAATATACACCAAATATCAGGGAGCTAATACTTTAAAATACTCATCGAATATCATGGATCTAATATTTAATATTCACCAAATATCATGGAGCTGATACTTAACATTAACCAATATATCATGGAGCTAAATAGCTACCTAATCAAATCTGAGAACAATTAAGTCACATTTCTTTCAAACGCAGACCGCAAGAAGCACACAATGACACTCACTTATGATGCTTTTGCTGGCAATTCCCTTCTCTGTAACCGTGGCTTCTGTAGCATAAACTGGTACCGGGAAAATGTATGACTGACGCATGACAAGGGGAGGCAAAGGAGGAGAGAAAGATGAGAAGGCGGTTGAATTACTCTGCTCCTTCCCTTCATACAGCTCCAGTACTCCGACCTCGTTCCGACGATGCTTCTCGTTGAAATAAAAATACTGTGAACAGATAAAACTAAAACTTTTGACCAAAGTAAAAATATCAGAACATACAAAAATACATATGCTTTTGCTGAAATATTAAAACCAATGTTATATTAACAATAATGAAGAATTTCTGACTTGTCTATATAGCATAACCATTTACTTCTGACATAATGAAGTAACTTTAATATATAAACTAGGGAAAAAAAAAGCAGGAGCAGCTTTATTACTTAACGATTACAAATGTAATGATTGTAATCATTAAGTAATAAAGCTGCTTCTATTTTTTCCCTTATTTATACATTTTGGTATCACGGCTTTACTGCAGTGCTTCGTGTATAGTTGTATACTCATACACTAATTATTGTGTGTTAATGAAATAACTTTGCCTGCCACCGTTAATATCAAAGCTGGCCTAACTGCAAGTCCAGTAAGAATGTCCAGCAAAACATTCTCAGACTTCGCGTCTTTTTCATTCTGATGGCCAGGTTTTCTTTTCTCAGCATGTTATTGTATGCAATCATTTTTTTTTTTTTTGTCATCTAGGAGTGTTACCAGGCACCCATGTTCATGGCCAGCTCTAACAAGTTTGAAACATTCACAAGCTGACTTTCTGCTACACTTTAAGGAGCTTGGCAAAAGAATTATCAAGTCATAGATAAACTACAATCCACTTTAACATCAATCCATTTTTGGAAGTAAAACCCTTCACTGTCGGATTAAATGCCATCAGTTTGTTGGGTGAATTTAAAAAAATTAGCACTGGGTGAGATATCATCTTTTGCAGGCATAAGTACAATTTCTTGCTGGATTAAATGTCAGTGAGATATCATCTTTTGTAGGCATAAGTACAATTTCTTGCTGGATTAACTGTCAGTGAGATATCATCTTTTGTAGAAGTACAATTTCTTGCTGGATTAAATGTCAGTGAGATATCATCTTTTGTAGGCATAAGTACAATTTTTTGCTGGATTAAATGCCATCTGTTACAATTTCTTGCTGGATTAATCATCAGTGAGATATCATCTTTTGTAGGCATAAGTACAATTTCTTGCTGGACTAACTGTCAGTGAGATATCATATTTTGTAGAAGTACAATTTCTTGTTGGGCAAACTATCATCTGTTGTTAGGGTGTCACATCTTTTATCATTCCGCTTTGAAAAATTCATCTACATTATGTTTTAAAATAGCAGCCAATCACTGTTAAGTAATTTCTGCTGTCGTACAATGGGCCCCTGAACCACAATAGTATCTTCTCCAAAGGATAATCTTATATGGAGTTATACAAAGAACAATCTGTCGCTCATACCAGTGTTCTCTACCTCCCCCCCACTAATCCACAAACTTTACAGGAGTCAAAGAAAAACTGAATTTATGGACTGTAACTAATACATGGACTGTAATCACTTGGTTCGGTAACCATCACGTGACTGTCTCAAGAGCAGGGGCACAACTCAAAACACTCACAACTATCCAGTTCTCTGAATGAATGACCTTGACCGGTCCACCTGACCTCTTGTGTGTCTGATGGAATACAACATGCCCAGTGACCCCATCTACCAAGTACAGAGAGAAAAACGGTGTTGGACCTGGAATAGATAAATTAAACAAAAATGATATATACACAATTCTGTAATGATATTTTATCGTTTATATCATTATCCTACCCGGGTCCAAAGCTATGATTGGTTGCAAGTGATCTTCAGTTTCCTCTCTCTCATTTGCTGAGTTCTTGTTTTTACTGTTGTTGTTGCTATTGTTGTTCACTCTCCCTGGAACTATTAGAAGGTAGTTCTCTGCAGCCAATGCTGTGGAGATGGCTGACACACAACATCATGTTTAATGGGAAGATGGTTATGATGGCAGATGTTTTTTTTACCATCTTGGAAGAAGCTAGAAAGCAGAAAAAGGAGCAATGCAGGCTCCACCACCATGAAGACTACAGCAATTCCTGTTTTCTTATCCAGACTCAGCACGTTACTAGGAGCAACAACAGAGAAGCTGAGCAGGGTCTTAGCCAGCTATGGCTCGCTAGCCTGACACAAGCAGCCAGCTAATGATAAATCTCCACATCTGTAAAAATAAAGCAATCCAAAACAAGAAACAACAACATAAGCACCAAAATAATTTCAACATCACATCCCATCACAACTAGAGTGCAATAATGAAAGCTTCTTCTCCTTCTTCGTACGCATTTAGCGGTAATGTGTGGTACCCTGATTTTTGGGACGCACCTTCTGGCTGGGTACCTCTGACTTCAGCGTCTTTCCTTGCTAGGGGAGACTGTGGTCTTGCTCGGACTGCCATGAAGACAGTGGCGTAGACTGGGCTGTTTGTTTTCCAGCCTCTAGTAGCTGTACTTAAGCCTCTTCTCCATAACTGGGCCAAGTTCCAAAGAGACACTCTTGAATGAGGAATCTGATGAGTGCTTCAACGATATCCATTCCACGCCAGCTATGGTCTGCTGGCTCTGTTTTTGTTTACCTCATTCTGGTAGCCGTTGTTGAGACACATAGGCTTGTCAAGTCCTGGATTCATTGGTTTCACACCAGATTTTCCTCACCCCTGCCGGTGATCTCCATGTCCCTATCCATGCACCCTCCTGACATTATAATTAGTGTTGATTGCTACAAGTTTCTGGCCTACAGAAGTAGGTCAGAGTTTTTTAGCAATCAGATCTATGTTCCCTGTCTCATTAAGACTAAGATAAGTGTGTTCTTAACACAGTTTTCCCAAGGGAAATGAAAGCTACAAATCTATTGTCATTGTCTCCTTTGACATCAAAACCATTCTGCAGCGAATACCAAGACAATTCTCCACAATGAATCTCTGTGTATGCTATCAAATGCCTTTTTTAAAGTCTATGAAGTTCAGGATTAACGATTTTTTGCTTTTCAACATGTTCTTCAACTATTATTCTTAGAGTAAAGATCTGGTCGAGACAGTTTCTCCCTTTTCGAAATCCTGCTTGTTCTTCTCTCATCAGAAGCAATGAATGAAGCAAGCATGCTACATTCTTACATTTCCCTAGAGCTGCCAGGAAGATGCTCTCTGCAGGTGATGTGGTGAAGGTCTTGAGCCATATCATATCGAATGGGTACTGTGCTACAGCTGGTTTTCAGACTCAGAACATAACTAAAAAAGCTGGGAAATGCAATGCTTCTTTAACTCTGGTGACAAGCATTCAGCTGTATCTTTCCTTGCTTACTGAAATATACCAATGAAACGTGACAAGCATTCAGCTGTATCTTTCCTTGCTTGCTGAAATATAACAATGAAACGTGACAAGCATTCAGTTGTATCTTTCCTTGCTTGCTGAAATATACCAATGAAACATGACAAGCATTCAGCTGTATCTTTCCTTGCTTGGTGAAATATACCAATGAAACGTGACAAGCATTCAGCTCTATCTTTCCTTACTTACTGAAATATACCAATGAAATGTGACAAGCATTCAGCTGTATCTTTCCTTGCTTGCTGAAATATACCAATGAAACGTGACAAGCATTCAGTTGTATCTTTCCTTGCTTACTGAAATATACCAATGAAATGTGACAAGCATTCAGCTGTATCTTTCCTTGCTTGCTGAAATATACCAATGAAATGTGACAAGCATTCAGCTATATCTTTCCTTGCTTACTGAAATATACCAATGAAACGTGACAAGCATTCAGCTGTATCTTTCCTTGCTTACTGAAATATACCAATGAAATGTGACAAGCATTCAGTTGTATCTTTCCTTGCTTACTGAAATATACCAATGAAATGTGACAAGCATTCAGCTGTATCTTTCCTTGCTTGCTGAAATATACCAATGAAACGTGACAAGCATTCAGTTGTATCTTTCCTTGCTTACTGAAATATACCAATGAAATGTGACAAGCATTCAGCTGTATCTTTCCTTGCTTGCTGAAATATACCAATGAAATGTGACAAGCATTCAGCTATATCTTTCCTTGCTTACTGAAATATACCAATGAAACGTGACAAGCATTCAGCTGTATCTTTCCTTGCTTACTGAAATATACCAATGAAATGTGACAAGCATTCAGCTGTATCTTTCCTTGCTTGCTGAAATATAACAATGAAACGTGACAAGCATTCAGTTGTATCTTTCCTTGCTTGCTGAAATATACCAATGAAACATGACAAGCATTCAGCTGTATCTTTCCTTGCTTGGTGAAATATACCAATGAAACGTGACAAGCATTCAGCTATATCTTTCCTTGATTACTGAAATATACCAGTGAAATGTGACAAGCATTCAGTATAACAGAATGATAACTTATTGAGTTCATAAACTACAGGCTGTCCCTGACACAATCATCTTAGTTCCCAAACTCCCCAGTATAACAGAATGATAACCTATTGAGCCCATAAACTACAAGCAAGAATACGGCATGACTCGGATAGAAAAAAAAAAATCTATGTAATGTGACATTCGCATGCAGAAGGGGTGTGATGCGTTATTGCTTTCGCATTTCTAGGCCAGTACAGCATTTGAGCTAGGGATGCTAGCACTTGTCCTCTCTGTTTTCCTAGGGAAACCCCAGGTACTTTTTTTTTTAAGCTGGCTTGACCCCAGAGCCTGCTGGTCTGGAAAAAAACACTCTGCCCGAGTGCAAGATCAAACTAGGGACTTCTGATCAGCAGGTGAGTGCAATAACCACTGCACCCAGTGATTCAGTGACCTTGATATAAATATATATCCAACACCATCATCTATACCAGGGTTTTGGGCTCTACAGGACATCACAGAAACAAGCCCTCTAACTGAAAAAAATGGAGATTTCCAAAGTAAAAAAAAAAAAAAACATCATCCACAGAGAAAACTTTTAACATACAAAAGGGAGGGTTCATGAACAGAAAAGGGATGAGAAACCCTCACCTACAAAAACAAGTTTCTCACTGAAAAAAGAGTTAAAAGAAAAATCATATACATCTCACCTTTGCTGACGGTCGCTTGGGAAAGCTCCTCTCCCTCAGCAACAACAGCCACCAGGTTTGGGTTCAAGTACTTGTAGAGCACACTCCGATCCCCCAGCACCCTCCCTTGTGAGTGGACATGTTCTGAGGAACCATCACATAAATTAATAATAATTCGTCAGCAGCGGACAAGAATATCTAGTGATGAATATCCTTGTTGCTGTGAGCCAATAGCTCTTGGCATATGATACCACAGTAAAGAAATTGCCTACACTTAGCAGTTTTTCAGTATTTTGAATATAAACGTTTTGGTGTAGAAGGTTCTTGGAAGCAGCTTTTTTTCCTCGTAGTTATTTCGTCTAAGGCAGTTTTTTTAAAAAAAACTATTTCCTCTCTATTACCACTGTATCCAAAGGAGGTCTGAGGAAGGGCAGGACTAGTACCTACAAGGGGTGAATGATAAGTTCTCGGCATAATGTACAATGGATTATTTGTGGACAACTTTTTTTGGGTTATTTCTCAACATAGTCCCCTTACAAGTTTATGCACTCAGTCCAGCGATCCTGGAGTATACGGATCCCTTCTTTGTAAAAGTCAGCATCTTGTGCCAGTAGAATGAATTACATCATCATATGAAGCAAATTTGCAACCACTGAGCTCCTTTTTGAGTTTAGTAAACAGGTAATAGTCCAAAGGGGCCAAATCTGGGCATTCATGAATGACAGCCACTGCCACCACCAACTTGTGAACTGGAGCATTGTCTTGATGAAAGATAACTCCTCACGTCAATTTCCCTCAACATTTTTCTTTCACTTTGACCTGCAGTTGCTTCACAAGATTAGCATAATAGGGCCCGGTGACTGTTCTGCCCTTTTGAAGATAGTCTACACCTTCTGAATCCCAAAAAGATGGAAGCCATCATTTTGCCTGCAGAAAGAACCACCTCTGCTTTCTTTGGAGGTGGGGATCCATGATGTTTCCACTGCTTTGACTGTTTTTTGGTTTCTGGTTGAAAATGATGAACCCAAATCTCATCCATAGTCACAAATTGCCGAAGAAACTTTTCAGGATCTGCAGAAAAATGGCCAAGATTGTCCCTTGACATGTTGAGACACTGTCATTTGTGATCAGCTCCAAGAAGTTTCAGGACCCATCAAGCAGAGACCTTTGTCATTTGAAGATCATTGTGAATAATGGCATGAACACGTTCCTGGGAGATGCCCAACTTAGTAGCAATGTACCGCTCAGTTAGTCGTCGATCCTCCATTATTATGTCATGGATTCTGCCAGTGGTTTCATCAGTGGGTACCGTTCTTGGTCTTCCTGGATGAGGATCATCTTCCAGACTTTCCCTTCCATGTTTGAACTGAGCTGCTCATTTCTTCACTGTGCTGTAAGAAGGGGCACTCTCCCCTAGAGTCTCTACCATATCCTCATGGATCTCCTTCAAAGATAAGCCCTTGATGCAGAGGTAGCAAATGACTGCTCGATGAGAAATTGTATCCATTTTCTCAATTTCTGCCACCCCTTACCACTTCAGTAGCCTGTAAAAAAAATTGGCTGCAGTTAATTTCTTGAAACTTGGTGTTTAATCTTACATTAATCAAACCTTTGATTCCGACTTCAATTTTAATTTTTTTTTTTTTTACCATGCCGCACCAAATCCAGTTCCATCATAAAGGGTATATTTATAGTGATTCCAACTCTATCCAAAAAATTGCTTCCAATTTCAGCTCCACATCCTTGGTTTCATTTTCAATAATTTTGTCACGTGGTAATGTCACAGGCTGAATATAACAGCTTGATTATGTCTGTTCAAATTGTCCAATTCCTTTGAGACTCTTGTGAAGTCATCACACATAACTAAATGTCAAACTCTACTGAAGTCATCAAACATAACTAAATGTCAAACTCTACTGAGGTCATCAAATATAACTAAATGTCAAACTCTACTGAAGTTATTACACATAACTAAATGTCAAACTCTACTGAAGTCATCAAACATAACTAAATGTCAAACTCTACTGAAGTCATCAAACATTAAATGTCAAACTCTACTGAAGTCATCATCTACTGAAGTCATCAAACATAACTAAATGTTAAACTCTACTGAAGTCATAACACGTAACTAAATGTCAAACTCTACTGAAGTCATCACACATAACCAAATGCCAAACTCTACTGAAGTCATCAAACATAACTAAATGTCAAACTCTACTGAAGTCATCAAACATTAAATGTCAAACTCTACTGAAGTCATCATCTACTGAAGTCATCAAATATAACTAAATGTTAAACTCTACTGAAGTTATTACACATAACTAAATGTCAAACTCTACTGAAGTCATCACACATAACCAAATGTCAAACTCTACTGAAGGCGAAGATGGCTGCAAGACATCGTTGATGATTTGCAAATGGCTACATAAGCGATAGGCCATCTTGCTCACAACCGAGAAGCCTACAGGAGTGTTGTTAGGGAGGCAAAGTTCCGCAAGGGACATGAAAATGAATGAATTTAGAAAAGATGGATAAAAGCATTTGGTTGAGAATTTCCTTCTGTGGAAAAAAAAAAGGTAGGAGGGAAATAAAAGAGATAAAAAAAAGCCTCTACAAAAATAGCAGCTGATGTGTGAGGGTGGGCATATGGCATTTTCTACATAGGAAAAAGCCATGACAGATAATATTTTTGTCAGAAATACTCTTTCATATATGTGAGCATAATAAAAATGGTTGGACTTTTTCTTTCACTCTTACATTTGCTTAATAATTTTGATACAATCCTTGTAGTGGTCACTTGACCTCATCCAGAGCTTCTAGAATTCTCAACGATCAAAAAAAAAAAAAAACATGTCTTTAAGCTTTGAGGCAGATGAAGTCATGTGGGCACAGTTTCTCCCATTTGCTGGTCTTTTCACTTCTCTATCAACTGCTTCTTTGAGTGGTCTCCCTTCATGACAACTCCTCATGGTAAGACTAGCGAGTACAACAATGCTTGAAAACACCAGTTTCTGTGACTGGTCATAAGTAGAGCACTGTTGTGACAAAATACCAGTAGTCCATGACAGTTCAACCAAGCAGGTATTCAAAAAAATCCTTAATGTCTTTCAGTTTTCATTTTCTCATTCTGAATATTTTATAACATTTTAAAGCCTCATAATTTCTCTGAGTATATTCTGATATATTTTATGTCTATATGGAATACCATCTAAAATTGTCAACATCATTAAGGACTTATACAATGGATATGGTTGTGCAGTCAAGACAGAAGAAGGGATGAGTGAATGGTTCCAGATTGAAACAGGCGTGAAACAAGGATGTATACTGTCTCCTTTACTTTTTGGGATTACAATAGATTTCATAATGACAAAATGCTGCACAGGTAACACAGGTATTGACTGGGTACATGGGACCCAACTAGAAGATCTTGATTTTGCTGATGACATAACTCTTATCAGTAATAATGTGAATTCCATGCAAGAAAAAACAGATAGCCTATCTTCACTGGCTAGCAAAATAGGACTTGAAATTAACAAGGACAAAACAAAAATAATGAAAATTCCCATCAATCAAAATGGAAAAATACACATAGAAGGGACAGATATTGAAGAAGTCAATCAATTTGCATACCTTGGCAGCTACATAGACCAGGATGGTGACACTAGAAAGGAAGTTAGGATCAGAATTGCAAAAGCAGCATCAATCTTCAAGAATCTTGAGAATATATGGAATTCAAAAGTTATAAGCACAAAAACCAAGTTAAGACTATTCAACTCAAATGTAATATCCACCCTCATTTATGCATGTGAAAGCTGGAAAACAACTAAAGAAATAGAAAAGAAATTAGACTCTTTTGAAAACAAATGCCTAAGGAAAATACTCGGCATCAAGTGGAATGAATTCAAGAACAATGCAGAGATAAGACAGATGACTGAACAACAACCAGTCTCATGGGTGATCAGGAAAAGGAGATGGACATATGTTGGTCACTTGATGAGAAGAAATGATCAGAGAATCCCAAAACAAGCTATCAAGTGGAACACAACAGGCCGAAGAAAAAGAGGCAGACCGCGTGAAACTCTGAAGAGGACATTATTAAGAGAGGCCAAGTTAACAGGCATAAAATCCTTTGATGAGGTTGAAAGACTCGCTGAAGACAGGAAAAATTGGCGAACTACTTTGCGAGCCCTATGTGACGTCTAACGGCACGGGAAGGATATAAGATATATAAGATAAGATTCTGATAAGGCAGATGAGTGAACAACCTGTCTCATGGGTGATCAGGAAAAGGAGATGAACATATGTCGGCATGTGATGAGAAGAAACAGTAAGAGAACCCCAAAACAAGCTATCAAACTAGAACACAACAGGCCAAAGAAAAAGAACTCCAAATGAAACTCTAAAGAGGACACTGTTAACTCTTTCTATACTTCGCGTCACACTATGTGACAATCCGGCAGACACTTTTTGCCTTGTGTATACGTCATGTGCTGGTAATGAGTTGGGCTCTAAAAGTGAATTTAATCATACAATGCTTAAAATCTGGCCAAAACCGGTTGTAGAAATCGCTTCCGGCAATATACAAGCAACAACACGAGTCCTGCGTGTGAACTGAGAGCCGTGCTGTGATACAAACATTTTTTAAATGTTTTTCTAAGCTTATGGGCCACTGGCCGTGGTGATGCCATGTTATCAGTGTACTGTAGATCATAAATTGACTGTAAATAAATTAAATAATTAATGTATATTTTATGTGAGGAAAAGGTGTTTGTGTAAAATTCAATTCAATTTGGATATCACTGGACCTACTACAGAGGAAACTTGAGCGGGGTAAGAGAGAACATTTTTCATCATAATTTTCCATTTTTTCTTCTCAACTCTCTTCAATTCTTAGCTCTTTTTTTCTGTTCTCTAGTAATATATTAATAAACATTTTATTAGAAAAACAATATACAACTTTTCCTATTTAAAAAAATGTATATGTCATACTGCAAATTAGACTATGCCTTTGTGACCCTTCTAAATGTGACAACCACATTAATTCCACGTTAAGAAATTTACCCCACTGAGATGACCATTGGTCATTTGAGGGAAAAACCTACAATACACAAAGAGTTAAGAGAGGCCAAATTAGGAGGCATAAAATCCCTTGATGAGGTTGAAAAGCTTGCCGAAAGCAGGAAAACTTGGCAAATTACCATGTGAGCCCTGTGTGACGTTTAACGGAACGGGATCATTCATTCATGTGACATGTTTTTTTCAGAATGTTGTCCCTCTCGCAGCCTCCCTGAATGCACTATGGTTGTATGCAAGTTGACCGGTGTCAGGTAGTGACACATTCAGACTTTCCATGATGTCCTGAGTCCACCTGCGGCGAGGTAACCCCTTTTCTCTTTTACTATCAACCTCTCCAAGCTCTTGTGTCTCTTGACGTAACCAAAGTATCTCAGCTTTCTAATTTTTATAGTGTTAATGAGCCAGTTTTCTGCAACGCCTAACCCCATCAATTGCTCTTTATTTGATTTTCATTCTATCCATGATATTCTAAGTGCCCTTCTGTAACATTTCATTTCAAATGGTGAAACAGTGATACTCTGGAATTCGAACGCCCCAGAACTCAAACCCCCCGTGTGGTACCCGGGATCTGCAAAGAATAGGACCACTGTACCCTACCATGCATGATCGTAAAAGGCGACTAAGGAGGGTTCAGCATAGGGCCAGCAACCCTATCTGGTAAAAAACTATCAGACTGCTACAGAAACAGAAGCAAGGGAAAAAGCAAATGCAGGTGGAAGGAGAAATGCGTATCAGGAAACTGAGCCCATGAAGGTTGTGGATGAAAGCCAGCCACTGGAAGTCCCCAGCCCGACTGCAGACCTCCTGGAACCTAAACAAAAGATGCATATAGGCAGCTGGAATGTAAGAACACTAAACCAGACTGGAAAACTAGCACAAACCATCAAGGAAATGCACAGATACAAACTAGACATACTAGGAATACAAGAAGCAAGATGGACAGGACAAGGCAGAAGGAAATTAACAACACAGCACACAGAAGATACAATAATATGGTCAGGTAAAGAAGATTTTCATGAAGGAGGAGTAGCATTGATTATAACAAAAGAAGCATCAAGAGCATTGCTGAAATGGACCCCAATAAATGAGAGATTATTACATGCACGGTTCAACTCAAGATTCACGAAGCTGTCTATTATAGTTTGTTATGCACCAACAGAAGCAGCTGAAGAGGAATTAAAAGAAGATTTTTACAACAGCCTCCAAGCCACAGTAGAAACAATACCCAAGCATGATATGCTACTCATCTTGGGCGACTTCAATGCAAAAGTAGGTGAAGGAAATGAAGATAGAAGAAGAATCATGGGAAGAGAAGGAATTGGAGAAATAAATGAAAATGGAGAAAGACTGTGCAGTTTCTGTGAAGAAAACATGATAACCATCGGAGGGACAATTTTCCAACACAAAAACATCCATAAAGTGACTTGGAGGTCACCAGATAAAACCACAGAAAACCAAATCGATCACATACTAATAAACAACAAGTGGAAACGGTCACTACAAGATGTGCGAGCAAGGAAAGGAGCAGATATAGGAAGTGATCACAACCTTCTGGTAGCAAAAATAAAACTAAAATTAAGGAAAGCCAGAATCGGAGAACACAGAAAGATACATTTTGATACAAGAAAACTGATAGACCAGCAAACAAGAAATGAATTCTCAATAATACTTAAGAACCGCTTCAGTGTCCTACAAGACGAAGCAGAAATGTCCATATTAGAGTTCAATAAAACACTACAGGAAACAGCAAAAGAGGTGCTGGGATATCGGAAAAGGAGAAAAGAGGAATGGATAAGTGAGACCACATGGGAAAAGATAGAGCAAAGAAAAGAAATCAAGAAAAAATTACTGAACACCAAATCACAACGGCTTAAAGAACGAGTTTTAAGTAATTATGCACAAAAAGACAAAGAAGTGAAGGAATCATGCCGCCAAGATAAACGTAAGTATTATGACAACTTAGCAGAGACAGCAGAGAAAGCAGCATATACAAATGACATGAAAACCATATATAAAATCACAAAGCAGATGACAGGTAACTTCAATACAAGATGTGAAAGTGCAGTAAGAACACAAAATGGACAACTGGTCAGTGGAGAAAGAGAAAAAATTGAAAGATGGAGGGAACACTTTAACACCCTACTAAACAGAACACAAGCAGCACAAGCAATAGATATACCTGAAGCAAAAGCGGAACTAAACATCAATACAGGACCAATAACAATAAATGAAGTAAAAGAGGCGATAAAGATGCTAAAATCAGACAGGGCACCAGGTGAAGATGAAGTGACTGCTGAGATGTTGAAAGCAGAAGAAACAGAAACACCAAAACAACTTTGCCGGATATTACAACAAATTTGGGATTTAGAAAAAGCCCCAGAGGAGTGGAAAACTGGTCTTATAGTAAAACTACCAAAGAAGGGTGACCTCAGAGATTGCGGGAACTGGAGAGGCATTACCCTACTGCCACTCACTAGTAAAGTATTTTGCAGAATAATCATCAACAGAATTGTACCAACACTTGAGGAAAAACTTCGGAAAGAGCAGGCAGGATTTAGGAAAGGAAGATCATGCATAGACCATATATTTGTACTTAGACAAATATTAGAACAGGCAAATGAATGGCATAGCACAACATATGCATTATTCATAGATTTTGAGAAAGCCTTTGACAGTGTCAACAGAGATGCACTGTGGAAAATCCTAAGATGGCATGGCCTCCCCCATAAAATAGTTAATGTAATCAAAGCCCTATACAAGGGTTTTCAGTGCAAAGTTATCTGTGGAGAACATACCTCCAGCAGCTTTAGGGTACAAACAGGAGTGAAACAGGGATGTGTACTATCACCAACATTATTTATCTTGGCAGTAGACTGGTTAATGAAGGAGGCAACATCAGACAAACGCAGAGGATTACAATGGACCCTTAACACAGTGCTGGAGGACCTTGACTTTGCGGACGACATTTGTCTATTATCAAGCAGTCACAAAGATATGCAAGATAAAATAAACAAGTTAACCCAGAATGCAAACAACATAGGACTAAAGATCAACGTAGGAAAGACAAAGTTAATGAAGCAAAATGTGAACAACAGAAATGTACTCAGAGTAGATAACAAGTTAGTGGAGGAGGTCAACGAATTTGTATACCTTGGCAGCAGAGTAGTAGAAAATGGAGACAGCACAGAGGACATCAACAGCAGACTTACTAGAGCAAACCAGGCTTTTGCAATGCTACAGAATATATGGAAATCAAATAAACTAAGCATAAATATGAAAATCAGGATATTTAAGAGTAATGTTCTAAGTGTACTACTCTATGGAAGTGAATGCTGGAAAATCACCAAAACCATAGAAAACAAGTTGAATTCTTTCCAGACTAAATGTTTACGTAGAATTAAAAAAATATTTTGGCCAAACACCATAAGAAATAACATCTTATTGGCAGAAATGCAGATGAAACCACTGACAACAATTATTGAGGAAAGACGCTGGCGATGGTTGGGACATGTGCTCCGAATGACTGACAACTCACTACCAAAAATAGCACTAAGATGGACACCACAGGGGAGCAGAAGTAAGGGTAGACCAAAAGAGACATGGAGAAGAACAACAGAAAGGATGTTGAGCAATAGAGGGCTCACCTGGGCAAGAGCAGAAAAAAAGGCGAAAGACAGGCATTTGTGGAAAACCCTTGCGGAAGCCCCATGTGCCCTGGGCACTTAAGGTTCAGAGAGAGAGAGAGAGAACTCAAACAACTTGGAATCTGAATAAAAATGTTGAGCAAATTTTGCCCCGGAATCTGAACGTTGCTTTGGAACCCAAACGGCTAAGACGTTGTTCGTGTGTATTTGTGCATATGTTTCCCCAGCATTCAGGCCACCCATACGCTTTGTCGTTCAGTTCGTTGTCAGAAGCTGTAGTGAACGCATCTCATGTGATTTTCGCTGCTAATTTTATGCTTCTGTGCCTGTTTTGTGTTATATTTTTTATATAATAAAAACTTAGTGCATTCGCCATGGGTCTTAAAAAGTGTAGTGAGGAAAATAAAGAGTAAGAGAAAGCTGTTAGAGCTACAACTGAAGTTAAGAAAGATCTTATTGCTAAGCATGAAAGCGGTACACATGTGGCTGATCGTGCTACTATGTTCGGGATGCCTAAATCGACTTTCTGTACGATTTTGAAAAATAAAGAAGCTGTCAAAAGAACTGACGTGGCGAAAGGATTTACGACACTGACCTCTAGGAGATCGAAAAGTATGGGAGAAATGGAAAAACCCCTCTTACTTTGCATGTGGTCAAAAACCCAGGCAGACAATGAGAAATGGCACCTTAATAAAGCCCTTGTTAACATGTGTGTTAACTTGTTCAATGATAACATCACTGAACATTTTAGAAAAGTTCAAAAAGGTCACCAACATCAGACCACTTTGGAACGTTGGTTCTTAAAAGACACCACGACCAGTGACCCCAAGCCCTATACAAGTGGTACCTTAGCAAAGGGCATGAAAAGGCAAATAATCCAGACACTAGAACCACCAGAAGTGCAGTTATCTGATGTTATCATGGAAGGTACTCATCTTCCAATCAATAATCTCTCCCCTCCTCCTCCTCCAGCTTCCAAGTGCACCATCATCATTCCTTTTTAAGGTAAATACAGCTTTCTATATTTTTAATTTTATTAATTTACATTATTATTCAAATATTATTATTATTTGTTAATCTTTTACCTTAAAATCCAGTGTATTTACTGTTAAAATCATTTCGAAAATTTGAGTTCATGGGACCCAGGAATGGATTAATCCAGATTCTATTATTTTAAAGGAGAAAAACTGTCTTGAAACTCGAACAATTTGGAATTCAAACGAGGTTCTGGAACGGATTAAGTTCAGATTCCAAGGTACCACTGTATACTCTTTTCTAGTAATTCGTTACGTGTCCATGTTTCACTGGGAATATGTAAGTTCTTAGTAAACATAACATTGTTGTCTTGTTGGTACCTTGCCACATACTCTTCACTTGTGCTAGTTTCTGTGATGCAACTGCAATTCTTCTTTTGATTTCCACTGCGCAGTCGCCATTAATGGTGATGAATGAACCTAGATATTCAAATTTATTTACATTTTCATACTCTTGACGGTCCAAATGTAATTTTGAGTTTGCTTCTCATTTTGTCAGTTGTCATTACTTTGGTTTTGTTGGTGTTCAAAAAGAGGTTCTGAGATTCACTGTGTCTTTTGGTTGAGAGAATTAACTGTTGCAGTCCTTCAGAGCTGTTTCATAGAAGGACAGTACCATCAGCGTATCTAATTTCTGGAATCCAGTGGACCCTGATGTTGAAAGAGTCAAATTTAGTTGTTTCCTGTTCCTCTCTTACATTCCTCATGATGTTTTCAGCATAAATGTTAAACAGGTATGGAAAAAAAATACATCACTGTCTTACTCCCTTTTGTATGTCAAACCAGCCCGATGTTTCGCCATCTACTTTCACTGTTGCTTACTAATCTTGGTACAGTTTGGTGATGAGATGTACCAGATGATTGGGGAAACCCATGTTGTTCATAACAGACCATAACTGTTGATTTTGTACATAGTCAAAAACTTTGGAGTTGTCTACAAAAAAGGTGTATAGATCCACATTAAACTCTCTACACTTTTCTATGATGTTCCTCATGTTTAATATATGATCTATGAGCCTCTAACTGGACTTAAACCTGCCTGTACTTCATATATTTCTTGCTCCATTTTTCCCTCCATCCTTTTCAATATGATTTGTAGCAATATCTTGCTTGCATGACTTATAAGCGCGATAGTTCTATAGTTCGTACACATTTGGAATTTACATCTTCTTACATCTTACATCCTTCCCATGCCGTTAAATATCACACAGGGCTCACGTGGTAGTTTGGCAGGTTTTTCCGTTTTCAGCGTGCTTTTCAATCTCATCAAGGGATATTATACTTACTAATTTGGCCTCTCTTAACAATGTCCTCTTTAGAGTTTCATGTGGCTGACCTCTTTTTCTTTGGCCTGTTGTGCTCCACTTGATAGCTTGTTTTGGGATTCTCTGACTGTTTCTTCTCATCAAGTGACTGATATATGTCCATCTCCTTTTTCTGATCATCCATGAAACAGGTTGTTGTTTGTTTATCTGCCTTATCTCTGCACTGTTCTTGAATTCACTCCACTTTCTACAGAGTACTTTCCTCAGGCATTTGCTTTCAAACAAAGGAGTCTAATTTGTTGTCTATTTCTTTGCTTCTTTTCCAGTTTTCGCATGCATAAATGAGGGTGGATATTACATTTGAATTGAATAATCTTAGCTTTGGTTTTGTACTTATAATTTTTGAGTGCCATATGTTCTCAAGAATCTTGAAGGTCAATTCTAACTTCCTTTCTGATATCACCATCATGGTCTATGTAGCTACCGAGGTATGCAAATTTGTTTAATTCTTCAACAGATGTTTCTTCTAAATATTTTTTTTCTTGATTAATGGGAAGTTTTATTATTTTTGTTTTTTCTTTGTTAATTTCAAGCCCTATTTTGCTAGCCAGTGAAGACAGGGTATCTGTTTTTTTTTCTTGCATCAAATTCACATTGTCAATGATAAGACTTATGTCATCTGCAAAATCAAGAACTGCTATTTGGGTCCCATGTACCCAATCAATGCTCATTTTACCTATGAAACATTTTTTTTTTCATTATGAAGTCTATGGCAATTTCAAAATGCAAGGGAGATAATATACATCCTTGTTTCATGCCTGTTTCAATCTGAAACCATTCACTCATTCCTTCTTCTGTACTGACTGTACAAAAATATCCATTGTAGAAGTCCTTAATGATGTTGACAATTTTAGATGGTATTCCCACTTAGTCTTAAAATTCCCCATAATGAATCACTGTGTATGCTATCAAATGCCTTTTTTAAAGTCTATAAAGTTCAGAATTAATGGTTTTTTGCTTTTCAATATGTTCTTCAAGTATTATTCTTAGAGTAAAGATCTGGTCGAGACAGTAACACACAATATTTAAACAGTCTCCACATTCTACTAAATCCATTCCTGACACACACCGCCGGACAAGTCACACCTTACAATTTACAGCTAAGAACTCTTTTAAAAAAAAATTTTTTTTTTAAAATACCATTCATGTGAATCTATACTTTATCTCCTCTCTCTATTTCTTCGTCCTGTATGTTTCTGTATAATTAAGGCTCACGCCGAAACGTCATAACTTTGTAATCGTTAAGTAATAAAGCTGCTCTTACTTTTTCCTATTTTATGCATTCTGGTCGAGACAGCTTCTCCCTTTTCGAAATCCTGCTTGCTCTTCTCTCATTGCAGCATCCACTATATCTTGAATTCTATTCAGAATGACTTTGCACAATACTTTTGACACAACTGATAGTGAGGCTACTTCTCTCCAGTTAGTGCAGTCACTAAGGTTGCCTTTTTTTTTTTTTTTTTGGTATTTTAACAATGATTCCTTTTTTCCATTTAGAAAGGACCTTTTCTTCTTTTCAAACTTTATTAAATATTCTCTGTAGTTGGCTCAAGTTGTCACTGTTAATAGCTTTTAACATTTCTGTTGTTATTTCATGTTCACCTGGAGCTTTGTTGTTAGCCATTAGATTCACTGCTGTTTCAATTTCATGCATTGTAATTTCATCTGGTTTGACATTTAGTTGTGGGCTTGGTAAGTCAGTTTCAAGATCTATCAATTCTTTTGGGTGTGTTCGATTAAGTATTTCTTGGAAGTGTTTTACCCATCTTTGCTTTTGGTCTTTACTTGATGTTAACAGGGTGCCAATTTTGCTAAAGACTGGTCTTTCTTTGGATGTAATAGTACCTGTCCTCTTTCGTATGTTATACTGAGTTTTGCTGTCTTCTGTTTTTGCTGCTTTCTCTGCTTCTTTTGCCATTTGGATCTAGCAAAAACAAATTCCATTACAATGGTACAAAGCATCTCCAGGAATATTCTGTGCAACAAATATATGCGCGCACAAGTACTAACGCAAACTTTGAGATTTTTCCTCTCATACATTTTTCTATAAGAGATAGTTTCTCTGTAATAAGTGAGCAAAGTTCTTCCATTCATTTAGAATCACCCCGTATACATAACAACAGGAAAGATAAATGGGAAGACAGGCAAGGGAAGACCAAAAGAAAAAAAAATCATGGACAGTCTAACATGATGGTACAGCAAAAAAAAAAATCACCAAATGAGCTGATGGAAAATAACCAAGGATTGAGACCTGTGGAAAACCATGACTATCAATGCCTACTGACATAGCATCTGGTATGTTCATACTTATCAGTAGCCCATTTCTCTCAATCTTATGTTCATTTCTACACCTTGACCAAAATCCCATTTCTCTTAGTCATTCATTCTTACCCGAATCTTGCCAATAACCCATTTCTCCCAGTCACCTGTTCACACTACAACCTTACCAATAGCCCGTTTCCCATAAACCCCAGTGATAGTCTGCTGAGACTTCTGCAAATCCAGGTTCCAGACCTCTTCAATATCCATTCCTTCTTTGCCTGGAATGAACCTACAAGAATTGAAACAAATAATAATTTTCATTAGACAAACAGAACTATGAAAACTTTTCGAGTGTATCATTCTTTGTTGCTAATTGATTACTGTTATTTCTCCTATCTTAATGGCAGATAAATGGACATTTGTGTCTCTGAGGGTCTCTGATTCATGAGCAAAGGTAACTGTGCTCCTCTGTGTGGTCTATGTTCATAACAATGGTGTGTTTGTTAATTAATGAGGCTGGTTCCTACTTTTGTTTTAATCTTAACTGTGCTCCTCTGTGTGGTCTATGTTCATAACAATGGTGTGTTCGTTAATTAATGAGGCTGGTTCCTACTTTTGTTTTAATCTTAACTGTGCTCCTCTGTATGGTCTATGTTCATAACAATGGTGTGTTTGTTAATTAATGAGGCTGGTTCCTACTTTTGTTTTAATCTTAACTGTGCTCCTCTGTGTGGTCTATGTTCATAACAATGGTGTGTTCGTTAATTAATGAGGCTGGTTCCTACTTTTGTTTTAATCTTAACTGTGCTCCTCTGTGTGGTCTATGTTCATAACAATGGTGTGTTCGTTAATTAATGAGGCTGGTTCCTACTTTTGTTTTAATCTTAACTGTGCTCCTCTGTGTGGTCTATGTTCATAACAATGGTGTGTTCGTTAATTAATGAGGCTGGTTCCTACTTTTGTTTTAATCTTAACTGTGCTCCTCTGTGTGGTCTATGTTCATAACAATGGTGTGTTCGTTAATTAATGAGGCTGGTTCCTACTTTTGTTTTAATCTTAACTGTGCTCCTTTGTGTGGTCTATGTTCATAACAATGGTGTGTTCGTTAATTAACGAGGCTGGTTCCTACTTTTGTTTTAATCTTAACTGTGCTCCTTTGTGTGGTCTATGTTCATGATAACTGTGTGATTGTTAATTAACGAGGCTGGTTCCTACTTTTGTTTTAATCTTAACTGTGCTCCTTTGTGTGGTCTATGTTCATGATAACTGTGTGTTTGTTAATTAATGAGGCTGGTTCCTACTTTTGTTTTAATCTTAACTGTGCTCCTTTGTGTGGTCTATGTTCATGATAACTGTGTGATTGTTAATTAATGAGGCTGGTTCCTACTTTTGTTTTAATCTTAACTGTGCTCCTTTGTGTGGTCTATGTTCATGATAACTGTGTGATTGTTAATTAATGAGGCTGGTTCCTACTTTTGTTTTAATCTTAACTGTGCGGGGGGGGGGGGGGGGGGGGGGGGGGGGGGGTGGCGGCTGAGGGACAAGGATATGCTGGTGCGTTACCAGAGCTGGTAAACTACGTGACGAAACCCCATCCAACTTTACTGTGGTGGTTCTAAAAACAGGCTGTTCCACTCCTTTAGCAAACTAAATGGGCCATCCAACTTCTTCATGATGAATCTAAAAAACTGGCTGTTCTACTTCTTTAGCTAACTAAATGGACCATCCAACTTCTTCATGATGAATCTAAAAATAGGCTGTTCTGCTCTTAGCCAACTAAAATGGACTAAGGTTTGACACACACACCAAGGGGGCAGACTCTAACAGGAATCCTGTCTTTCTGGCACATTTATGGACTCCAGCCTACTCCTTTTCAGTATTTATGTCTGTCTACCTACAACTCTATCTAGATATCTCCAAATTAACATTCCTCACCAACTCTGCCATACCCTGCTAATCATTTATGAAGTCTGAAGTTTGTGAAACAAACTACAACTGACACTCACCTGTAACCTCTCATAATACCATTCTCTGGAGAGACTAGATGGAAGAAAAGCTCCATATTAGAGTCTCTGAGTGCAGATAGGCTGGTTGACGGATATATATGTGGCTGGAAAAGAGAAACATATTATTAACATATTTTTCGTGAGAACATATCAGGAATTTCTGATGGCAAAGAGGCCAAAAGATAAGCCAAATCTAAATTATAAGACATTCATGAGAGATTTTACCATCAGCCACAAGGACTAGGACATAACTGGCAAAAGATTGGGCCATATGAAGAGCAATTCTGTACAGTTATAATTCATCACTGAATGAGGAGATGGGCCATATGAAGAGCAATTCTGTACAGTTATAATTCATCACTGAATGAGGAGATGGGCCACATGAAGAACAATTCTGTACAGTTATAATTCATCATGGAATGAGGAGATGGGCCACATGAAGAACAATTCTGTACAGTTATAATTCATCACTGAATGAGGAGATGGGCCACATGAAGAACAATTCTGTACAGTTATAATTCATCATGGAATGAGGAGATGGGCCACATGAAGAACAATTCTGTACAGTTATAATTCATCACTGAATGAGGAGATGGGTCACATGAAGAACAATTCTGTATAGTTATAATTCATCACTGAATGTGGAGATTGGGCCACATGAATGTACAAATGTAATGCAATGATGAATGTGGAGATTGGACTACTCAACAGTCATCTTCTAGGATTAAAACAACATTTTGTTTTTTAACTAACAGAAAAGGGAAAACATTGTGAACCAAAAGAGGAAGTGACATGGGAAAATATATTAGGACATTACATGGGGATATGCGAGTGGCAATAACATGGGGAAAAAGAAGATGGAATAAAATGAAGGAATAACATAGGGAAAATATAATGGAATAATATAATGAGATAAAAGAGTGAATGTAGATATGGAGATGGTATACAACATGGGAAAACTGAAGAGGGAATAATATGATGAAACAGTAGAAGGAATAACAGGGAAATAGATGGACTAAAGTGGGGAAACAGAATAGAGAACAATATGGTTAATAAAAGTGGTAATAATATGAGAGAAACAAGAGGAAATAAAAGTGAAGATATAAGAAGTAGCAACATGACAAAGAAAAAAGAGGTTGACAACACGAAACTACATAGAGAAAACTGTTGCGAGAGGCTAAATTAGTGGGCTTGACATCCCTTGACGAGGCCGAAAAACTCACTCAAACAGAAAAACATGGTGAAGTACAATGCAGGCCCTGCGTGACAGGCAACAGCATAGGGAAGATTAAGATGTATAATGGATTACGTCTGAATTCATAATAAATGAATGCTTCAATACTCACTCACAAATCAAAACGAGCTGACAAAAGTTATACACACATTCATACCTTGATTTGTTCATCAATTATAACTATGCCTTTGAGAAAATCTGCATCCATTTCACTCAGCATTTCTGCCTGAATGACTCTAAAACCCAGGTCATACCCTTGACCCTGATGACCTTTGAGCACTGCCCCACTGACAGGGTTGAAGGACACCAGAAGGCCATTTCCTGTTTTCTGTAAGGAAAAGAAAAAAAAAAATCACATAAATGCAAAACGGTTATGCTTTCATAATCCAATATCATCATAAAGTATCTTTTAATTTACAGAACCGTCACAGGTGCAACGGAGTTCATGTACCGAGATCCATGTTGCAGCATCATCTAAATAAGGAGTTAGATAGACAGGGCTGGAGCAGAAAAAGGAATCATCATGGGGGGGGAGAGATTAAGAGGTTAAAAAAAAAAGGCTGAGAAACATAACAATACGACTGTTAAAGCCATAATGGCTTTATTTTTTTCCCTCCTACTGCAGGAAAATGAAGAGCAGGAATGAAAGAACAAAATAAATGTGAAGTGATTGTTGGAGCTAGGACAAACTTAGGGTGCTGGTAGGAAATCTGAACTGTGTGGCAGAAAACGCATCGTAAAGAACCAACACTTGATGGGAAGTATTAGCAAATGTACTCTCAGACGGATGCAGCGGCATATATGGGACTGTCCTGAATGCAATGGTGCCAGAGTCTGATGCCGAAACTCTGAACCTTGAATCTAGTATCAACATGTTTACAATAAAGTGAGAATACAAAATTGGTGGGTTTGATCTCAGAAATTTATAGAAGTAATTTTGATATGAGAGAAAGATATATGAATATGACTGGGTGTAGAACCCATTCTCCGGCAAGATAAGCAAAAACCAACTGTCCAACCACAGGAGTACAAGATACCAACCACACAATCAAAAAGCCTTATGGTTAGTGTACTGCCTTCTCTTGGCAGGGCAGAAGGTTTATCATACTCAGATATGGGTGGGGGTGGTCTGCTCCAAGTTCTCGTACTACTTTTCTTTCTATCATGTCTAAAGTACTCGATCTGTAAAGCTAAGTACCTATTCTGTAGGTTAATCCTACTTATTCTGTGAGCTAAGCACTTGTTCTGTAGGTTAATCCTACTTATTCTGTGAGAGAAGCACTTGTTCTGTAGGTTAATCCTACTTATTCTGTGAGCTAAGCACTTGTTCTGTAGGTTAATCCTACTTATTCTGTGAGCTAAGCACTTGTTCTGTAGGTTAATCCTATTTATTCTGTGAACTAAGCACTTGTTCTGTAGGTTAATCCTACTTATTCTGCTCCACTGCTTTCCTGTGCATAAGCCCGTGGTGTTTCCAGCTACACTAAAAAAAAATAAATAAATAAAATGAATAGAGCACTTAGCTTGAAAGAATATGTAGATTTTCCGGCGATCCTTCAGAAATGCCTTGAAAGAATATGGAGCTTTTCCGACATTCATTCAGAAATGCACCCGCTTCTATGTTCAAAATGTGCTCGTTCAGAAATGTACAGAAATGCATATGGTGAAGCATAAAGAATATTTAAATAGAGACTTGTGATGTGTGATAGGTGGATCTATCTACATGAGAGCCTACAAACACAACTCTCTTTCTACCAAACTAACCCTGCTGACACCAAGAACAGTACACTGTGGTTCATGTGGGAAATGTGCGGTTGTTCTCTGAACCACTAGAATTAACTTCTTTCCATAACGATCAAATGGAGCAAGGTCTGGGATGAATTGCTGCCATGCAATTTTGCCAGTGTGGCTTCGAATGCCATAAATCTGGAAACAAAAATTGAAACAATGTGATTTATAAAGAACATAAAAATTATCCACAAGATATCTTACATCCTTCCCAAGCTGTTAAACAGGGCTCGCATGGTAGTTTGCCAAGTTTTCATGTTTTCAGCGATAAGATACCAAATAAGGTAAAATAAGCTCACTGAAAACATTCTATTTCTAATAGTGGATGGTTACCACCACATGCCATCTTGAGATGCACTGGCAGTTTTTGTTCTTCACTGATATTGTTCCTTATATCATCAGCTCAGCTGGTGACTTTCCATCATGCCGTAACATCTGACTAACCATGATCTTCTCTTTAAATCTTCCCCATCATCTCTTCCTCGGTTGAATGCGCGATATTCATCCACGATGGGTTCTGGACAAATCTAAAAAGTTACGGAGAGTTGTGAGTATAGGATGAAATAGGGGCCTGGGTGGTTCATAGGTTAACATCTACCTCCTGAGCTAAAAGCTGTGGGTTCTATCTCATCATGGGCTAGGAATTCTCCAGGAACCTGATGACTTACAACTTCCTAGATTTTCTGGTTAGTGAGGCTGGACATCTGCCTCTAATTAGAAACTGTCCATGTGGCAAAGCGCACTACTTTTGCATAAGGTAACAGTAAAGGTAAAATCCCCATTTCCATGGCATTAAGCCATATTGAGGATACGGTGTTAGGCCCATATTTTCCATGACCTTCAGCACTTGAAAGTGTGATATGGTCAGTCGGAAAAGCTCCATATTCTTTCAAGGCCTGGCTGCTTTACTTTCCTAGATTTCTCTGGTACCCATTTTTAGAGGCTGGGTGAACCCCGGGGCCTTTTTCTGGCATGTACCAGAAAAAATCCAACTACTGGGACTTAACCCAATACAACCGGATTAGTAAACCAAGCGCCTAACCACTCAACTAACCAGTCTGCCCATTTTTTTATAAGACAGAAAATATAATGGACATATAAATATCAAGGCAAAGGAGTAGCACAGTGGCTAGTGCACTCATCTCTAATGACAAAGGTCAGTGCCAACAGGTCAAGATAAATGTGGGCCCTGACATCATATAACCTACATGCCTCAGTGGCATGACAGAGATGTCTTTACCTACTTTTATAAAAATACCAGCTCTGACTAGGTGAAACCACTTTCAACCTGATATTGAGCAAAAAGCAAAAAAAGAAAGAAAAAAGATATTACAATAAAGATGTTATTAAAAAAAAGATGATACAATAAAGTAGTGAACAGTAAGTGCAACAACTTAAATAAAAACAATAAATTAATTCCAGAGAACATATACTGATAATTTCAAAGATCAACATTTCAGGAGAAGGTTCTTTTCATTTCTCTTTTATAAAATGAGTTCAGAACATCAGAGGCACATAAGGTTGATGTTAAATGTTCACATGAGGTAGGTGTTAAATGTTAACAACGAGGTGGATGTTAAATGTTGCCAGGTTATCACCAACTGCACTTCAGACAAGTCCACAGGTACTCTGACCACATCCTGTGAAGGAGGATCACAACACACTGCATGCATCCTGTAGTACCAGTGACAGCCATGACAAATGACACCTGCTGGCAGATGGCATGAACTTCAGTCCAAGATGTTGATTCAACATCAGTTCAGTCAGTCTCACTCCCTCACCCAGTGGAAGTACTTAATGACAGTGTTGTGCATAGATGAAAATATGAAAAGAGCTGAGGTTAAGCATGAAAGAATGATGATGATGATGGCTTACCTTTCCCACCGCTGTGGCCACAACAATGATTTTATGCAAATTAAAATCATCTCTGATAAGATCTTCCTCCTCTGGCTCCTCCTCCTCGATAGCCTCTGGTGTCTTGGCGTGGTGTGGATGGTGCCCCATTATGTGACACCACACGACCTCCACTAAACCCTGTTGATGGTAATGAAAAAATGGATGAAAACTCTAGTTACCCTCACCGTGCTAGTTATGTCACGACTGGGAGGCTGAGGAGACTGTCTATCACTGGCAATCAGCGGACCCACAGCCGACATGCTAGCATCAGGGTTCAGGAATCATAGGCTGACCAAGACCCTGTTCTTCCTTTCCACTGGTACCCCCAGTACCAGGCCTAGCCTGGCTAACAGAGCAGGGATCGCCACTACACCCATGGTGGTGGAGCCTGTTAAAGAAGTACTGCACACCCCCAGATTTTTTAGCTGCACTCATTGACTGGAAAAAATAGCCACCACAACCCCCTCCCCCACCTCTCAAGCCAATAAAATACAACACCTTCACAGCACTGCCAGCAAAGAACACTAGCTCTGTTTCCAGGAGATAGAATGCAAGATGAAATGAGATATAATGACTGGAGGGAAGGCTGGTTCATCCATCCTCCCACGCACAAGATATGGGTCTGTGATCTACTTCTTGCACCAACCAGCTGATGCAAGTTTCTGCTCCTGGCTTATCTGTACCAGCACAACCCAGTAGACCTAGATTATCTGTACCAGCACAACCCAGTAGACCTAGATTATCTGTTACCAGCACAACCCAGTAGACCTAGATTATCTGTACCAGCACAACCCAGTAGACCTAGATTATCTGTACCAGCACAACCCAGTAGACCTAGATTATCTGTTACCAGCACAACCCAGTAGACCTAGATTATCTGTACCAGCACAACCCAGTAGACCTAGATTATCTGTTACCAGGAAAACAAGTAGACTCAGATTATCTGTTACCAGGACAAACAAGTAGGCTCCGATTATCTGTTACCAGGAAAACAAGTAGACCCAGATTATCTGTTACCAGCACAAACATGTAGACCCAGATTATCTGTTACCAGGAAAACAAGTAGACCCAGATTATCTGTTACCAACACAAACAAGTAGACCCAGATTATCTGTTACCAGGAAAACAAGTAGACCCAGATTATCTGTACCAGCACAAACAAGTAGACCCAGATTATCTGTTACCAGGAAAACAAGTAGACCCAGATTATCTGTACCAGCACAACCCAGTAGACCTAGATTATCTGTTACCAGGAAAACAAGTAGACCCAGATTATCTGTACCAGCACAAACAAGTAGACCCAGATTATCTGTTACCAGGAAAACAAGTAGACCCAGATTATCTGTTACCAGCACAAACAAGTAGACCCAGATTATCTGTTACCAGGAAAACAAGTAGACCCAGATTATCTGTACCAGCACAAACAAGTAGACTCAGATTATCTGTTACCAGGAAATACAAGTAGGCTCAGATTATCTGCTACCAGCACAACCCAGTAGGCTTAGATTATCTGTTACCAGGAAAACAAGTAGACCTAGATTATCTGCTACCAGCACAAACAAGTAGACCCAGATTATCTGCTACCAGCACAAACATGTAGACTCAGATTATTTGCTACCAGCACAAACAAGTAGATTATCTGTTACCAGCACAAACAAGTAGATTATCTGTTACCAGCACAAACAAGTAGATTATCTGTTACCAGCCCAAACAAGTAGATTATCTGTTACCAGCCCAAACAAGTAGATTGTTACCGACACAAACAAGTAGATTATCTGTTACCAGCACAAACAAGTAGATTATCTGTTACCAGCACAAACAAGTAGATTATCTGTTACCAGCACAACCAATGCAACCCAGGCTGTCTGAATCCAGCACAACCAATGCAACCCAGGCTGTCTGAATCCAGCACAACCAATGCAACCCAGGCTGTCTGAATCCAGCACAACCAATGCAACCCAGGCTGTCTGAATCCAGCACAACCAATGCAACCCAGGCTGTCTGAATCCAGCACAACCAATGCAACCCAGGCTGTCTGAATCCAGCACAACCAATGCAACCCAGGCTGTCTGAATCCAGCACAACCAATGCAACCCAGGCTGTCTTAATCCAGCACAACCAATGCAACCCAGGCTGTCTTAATCCAGCATCAACCAATTAACCCAGACTCCCCAGTACCAGCAACAATTAGTCAAATGAGGTTATCTGCTACTGGCACCATCTTGTTGACCCAGTGTATAAATGAATACCCAACATAGTAGCACTGGGGAATACAGCCTTCAAAGGGACCAAACATCTGTCTGCAGAGTGAAGTACACCAGAATGCACTGTATGCACACACAGACACCAGTGAATGAAGGGAAACACACAATATCATAAAAAGTTCAGTCTCACGAATAAAGAAGCCAGGTTCAGGGCAGGTGAGCATACAGGTAGATGAGATGAACCACTCACTGTCCTTTAAATGTTGCACCTTCTCATTCAAGACCTAGTTTCACTCAGTGTTCGATGATTTTACTGTAACTACAACTAGAATTTTTGTAGCTAATGTTGCCATGAAAATCATTGTATCTCATGATGCGGTGAGGAGGATCTTTTGTGTCTCGTAATGTAGTGAGGATCTTTGCAGCTTGTGATGATGTGAAGATCTTCACAACCTGTGATGTAGTGAAAATCTTTGCAACATGTGAGGATTTTTTAACTCTTTTCATCCCGGTTGGGGTCCTCATCAGTCGATTTACCCACATGTACTGCACTGGTCTCTAATTTTGAATTTATCCTAACTATACTAAAAAAAAAAAATATCTCAGTAGACTACTGAACATCAGATGGTCCGACTTTAAATTGAACGAGTCAATAAGACAGGAATCAAACCAAGTCTACATATCAAAATACATCAAAAGACATCAATTGGCCCATCTTGGCCATGTTCTCAGAATGGACGAATCCAGACTCCCTCGCCAGGCCCTCACATGGTCATCGAAGGGCAAATGAAAGCAAGGCAGGCCACAGGAGACTCTACATAGAACCATCACTAGAGAGAGTACAACTTTGGGATTCAAGTCCATCCAAGATCTACAGCGGACAGCGGTGAGTCGTCACACATGGAAAAATATGATTTCCGTCCTTTGAGCCAATGTTGGCCCTAAAGGAATGTCAATCAATCAAATACTAAAAAATGTGGCAAAGCCAGTAGCATTACTTCCTTCCAGCATAAAAAATGGGGACTGGAGGCTGAATTCAGAGCCAATTTGTGTTAAAATTTAACTGTTTTTAAGTTTTTTCTAAGCTTATAGCCCACAGCTCACTTGTGTTTTCATGTTTTCAGTTTATTGTAGACTGTAAATTAATTGTAAATAAATAATTAGTGTATATTTTCCTCTGAGGAAATGTTGTTTGTGTATAATTTTATCAATTTTGGATATGTTGGACCCAGTACAGTGGATTAACTTGAGGGGTAAGTGAGAAAATATTTCATCATCATTTTCCATTCTTTCTTCTCAATTCTTAGCTCTTTTTTCTGTTCTATGCTAATAACATACTAATATTATAAAAACAATATACAGCTTTTCCTATTTAAACTAATGTATTATAATATGTCATACTGGAAATCAGACTATGCCTTTGTGATCCTTTTAAATGTGACAACCATCCCATTCCACTTCATGAAATCTACCCCCCTCAGTCATTTGATGTAACCCCCCCCCCCAAAGATGGAGAGAGAGTTGCATGTGATATGCTGAAGATCTTTGCAGCTTATGATGCAATAAAGATCTTTGCAGCACGTGATGTGGTGAAGATCTTTGTAGCCTGGTAAATGTAGTGAAGCAAGACCAGGCTAAAAAGTTCTGTCTGTTCTGGAATACTCTTAGTTAAGAGCAAGTCACTCAGTCATTTGCATGTCCCTTGTGGAGCTTTGCCTCTCTAACAGCTCTGCTGTAGGCCTCTCGGTTATAAGCAAGATGCCTTGCTGTTGATGCATTCATTTGCAGATTATCAACTATGTCTTGCAGCCATCTTCGCCTTGGTCTTCCTCTCTTTCTTTTTCCCATTATGTACCCTTCCAAGACGGTCTTCTCTAAATTCTTTTGATGTTTAATATGTCCAAAGTATTTAAGTTTTCTCTCTTTAATCCTCTTTACTGGCTAACCTTCTTCAAAATTAAGTTCTTGTAGTATGGATACATTTATTCTTGTTTGTGTCCATGATATTTGAAGAACTCTTCTGTAGCATTTGCATTCAAAGGCACTTATGTGTTTCTCAGAGCAAGTATATCTAGTTAATCTTGGTTCTAGGCAGCTGAACATGCCATCATAAAAGCGTGGGATAACTCCTTAGAGCTCTTTTCAACATAGATCAACATGGTAACCTGTCATGGCATGTTTAATCTCTGTATCTCTTTTCTCTGTTTTCTCCACAGAACATCAATACAAGAACAGCACTTACCTTAAGCTGAGAGAATTGAGCCTTCAATCTCTTGATGAACATAGCAAAGATATCCTCTGTCAGGCAGAATAAATAACAGGAAAGGATGTAAGCAAATATATCAAGCATGTAAATTAGTCGTAACCTGTCTCATTATGATGGGAGGAAAGTAATCTTTACTTAAAATTGTGCAAGATTTATTGAAATAAAGAAATTTCTTGTAATTGTTATAAAATAAATGTAACTTAAAATATTCCTTCACTACCTTAACCATCATAATACGTATCTCCTTATATGAACTACATTAACTAACTACTCTTCTCTCCACCTGTAATGCATGTTATACAGTTTTTACAAACCATGGACCTTTTCGCACATTACATGTGCAATATCGTACGTGAAAGGTTTTAATAGGCAATGAAACGTGGATTAATAACTAGTGATGACAAATGTGTCTATATTTTATCTAAACTATTGATATATATATATTTTCCTAAGCATATTTTAGAATATCTTATAAAATCAATCTAATCTTACCATATACATAGCCAATAAAATGATGATAAAACACATAACTCTCTTTCCCTAACATGATACTTAAATCAAAGGACAAGTCATAGTTTTCATCACTTCGTTACTTTATCACATGAGGCTTACAACGAGTACATAAGATTTGTAATCCAGTTACACTAATACCACTTTGCTGTCACTGTAACGTATTTAACACCAGGCAGATGATCAGCTACATTATGGAGACCCAAGAAGAAATAAACTTTGGCCTACAGCTTTTGTAATGAAAAAAAAAATAGTAAGGAGAAAATTTACTCAGAAAACAAAACTAGAGTAGGAAAAGGATTTTTACAAATTTGACTTACAGAAATCACAAACACAAAAGACAGAAAAAAAAAACAAAAGAAGAAAATTTCATATCTTCTTCACTGTCATCTGCCTGTCTTTGGTAGCAGTAAATATATGTGATACCTCACTTTTACATTCATATATATATATATATATATACCAAACAAAACTCATGAGACTGCAAAATCTTGACCATAGAAAATGAAAAAAAAAAAATTCATCAAAACAAAAAAATTCACAGAACTCACTGAAACTTCTAAGCGAGCTATCGATAAGTAAGCGCCATGTGACACAATGGATGACTATGATTATTTTATCTAGTAGCTGGTGAAATATTAACATTATCACCTACAAAAGATGTACCAACTGCTTCTGGACATCGACTGGACGGGCACATAGTCCACCTGGAACCTGAAAGGTTTCAATATATACTTCTTTCCTCCATAACCTGTGACTCCCTTCAGTTTTAGAGCTCCTTTTTGAAACATTTTGTAACCATCAACTTTCACCTTCTGGTTAAGCTCAAAAACTTCAGACCATTCTTGTGCATTATATGTGCACGTGCACTATGCCTAGTTATTTTAACATGAGAGTTGATTTCCCATGTGTGCATGTTATACACTTACGCATGCACATCATATGTGTGAACATACAACACCTCCTTGAAACAGATTACCTTCTCTGGCACCAAACTCATCCTCAAACTTTGCCTGATTCTCAGACACTGGCAGATCAACCATCTGGACAGACAGAATGTAAGGCAGTGCCTCCTCTCTTCTCCAAGAAACTCTGCCTGTGGAACAGAAGGCCAGTAACTGAACTAAGTTACATTTATCTGGAGTGTGAGTAGTACAGGCAGTTGGAAAGCTGACTTTAAATGCAAAGAACAGACAACGAAGGCCACAATTAGAACATGCAGAAGCTACATTTTGCATAACAATGATTAGATAATAATCAGATATTGAAGCCATTTTTTTATCAGATCTTGACCATAAGCTATCCCACGCAGCAGTGGCTTCCAAGCTACAATCAATAAAGGATCATACAGGGTTCACATAGCAAGTCTAAACCTAAAGAGGAATATATATATATATATATGAGACATGTGAATGTTTTTAGTGGCTGGTGACTGTTGGTGAATCAAACAAACTACCATTTACTTTAGTGGTTCATGTCCTTCTTCTTCTTCATTCGCTTCTACCACCAAGACCACACTGTGATCCTACTGAATTTACGCCTGTGGTCCTCGTTAAGTCCTGTGGTCTCCTGTGTGGTCCCCGAAAGGACCACACGAGATCCCCGAGAGGACCACAAGAGGTTCAGAGTATCGCAGGGCTTTAGCCTGTATTCTTGGTGGGTCTCAGAAGCGGGATTGCGTGACACAGTGGTTTTCGTTGCACCAGTTTAGACTAGAGTTGGACTTTCTCATTGGAAGACCTCTATGTGTTTTGGATATCAATACAGTATATCCCCACTGGGTGAGGTGGTAGCCCACCCAGGCCAGAGTTGGACTTTCTCACCAGAAAACCTCGACGTGTTTTGAGATACCCATGTATCACCGCCGGGTGAGAGGTGGTTGCCCATCCAGTGTTCATGTCCTAAAAAGAAGTCCCGGAATCATGACATAAAGGGATGGTAACTGAACTAACTGGCTTGTTCTTTGTTAATTCTTTTTCTTTCCTATGTTGTGCTAGCAGATGTTGGTGATCAAGCTTTCTATTTTATACAATATTTGGTTTTTCTAATTACGTCTGCCATCCTTCCTTTTTCTTCTATGTCATCTTCCCAGTTCATACAGATACATTTGCTAACCATCCAACAGGATGCTCTGAAAATGATTGTCTTTTAGAAATGAAATATCATAAGCGTAAAATATATTAACTTTTCCTACCCGTGCCAGCCCCAAAAGGTCTGTTCCGGTATTAGGTGTCCCAACGTCCCAGCCTTATAGGGCTTTGGAATTTTTTTCATTGAAAACTCAATGGACTTTTCATTTAACCAGTCAGAGCTCTTCTGAATCCAAAGTTTAACTAGTGTTTTTCTGCATGCCTGATAAAGGGAGCCATCTTGAATATCACGATTGGATTGTAATGTTCATTCAAGTGTTTTTTTGAGATTGGGTGACAGAATGGTCACACCGACTGACTAGACCTATCTTACTATATGTGTTTCTCATAGCTGTAGACCTGTTAGATTTATTTGGATGTCACGAACATCCATAAATATTGATGTTTCTGTGTGTGGAACTACATATTTTATATTGGATTATGACACAATTAAGGTAAGTATAAAGTAGATTTTATTGCTCAGCCTTAAAAAAAAAATTTTTAGCACCAAAAAGTCATTCCATTGTTTCATACCAGTTGTGTTTTTTTTCTTTTCTTTGTCTTTTTATGACAAATAACTTCATTTAGGGAATCTTCATTTATTTCCACTTATTTTAATATGTGATACACAAGTTGTGATCATGGAATTAATTCGGTACAATAACTTTTACACAGGGACTCCCCCACCCCAAATGTCAGTGTCGTCGGGACAGTAAGGAACATTTTGGAAATAACGCTGGTGGAAAGAGTTAAATATCAAACCTGGAGTAACAGGCCCATCTTATGTTTATTGTGAACAAGCAATAATCACATTACAGAAAGCAGTTCACACAAATGGCACACAATAACACAAATTCAGCTAACAGAACAAAAGCCAACACCACACAACACACAAAAATGCATTACAGAAGAAGAATTTTTTTGAGCTTACTTTTCTGGGCAAAATGTAGCGAGTAATCCTGAGCAGAAAAGACCAATTTGCATCCAGGGTGGTTACTTGAGTCTTTCTTCTTTGTGAACACGAAGGGATACATCTGAAAAAAATAATAAGATAACTGTCACAATTACTGTCACATCTCAGTGATATGTGAGAGAAATTCCTTTTTTTTTATATATATATATATTCTGTGCATTAGTTCAAGATTAGCATTAGTTCAAGAGTAGCATTAGTTCATGATTAGCATTAGTTCAAGAGTAGCATTAGTTCATGATTAGCATTAGTTCAGGTTCAAGAGTTTTATACTTTCAAACTGGCCTTGCAAGTCAGCAAGATTTTGCGCCGCATGTGCAATAAGTGCTGGCTAGAGTGGGTCTCCTGATCATTCTGTTTCTTGTCTGGATAGCACATCAAGACCAAATATCCTCTATCAATTTCTAGATGTTATCTACTCCCCAAAACTTCCATCATCATCCTCCTATTTGTTGAGGAATCTTCTGGGCTTTTTCAGCTCATTCTTTCATTAGATGCTGTTGATATGGGGTTTCTCCATTAAATGTGTCCTTGACCTGGATGTATTTTTTCCTGATACATATGCTCACCACTTTCAGAAATGTTTCTCTCTGTCTGCCACTCTTTTGAAGAGTAATAGATGTCCTCCTTTCTGTTGCTCTTCAGAAAGTAAAACAACTAAATAAGATGTGGAGAGGAACAGACAGAACTACAAAAATAAGATTTTTAAGGGCATGCATCTTTCCCATTGCAACATATGCCTGTGAGACCTGGACACTTAACAAAACAGATGAGAAACACATAAATGCCTTTGAATGTAAATGCTACAGAAGAGTTCTTCAAAAAAGAACAAATATATCCATGCTGCAGAACTTAACATTGAAGAAGGCTGGCTAGTAAAGGGAAAATATTTTGGAAACATTAAACGTCATGAGAATTTAGTGAAGAACATCAAGGAAGGGTACATAATGGGAAAAAAGAAAGAAAAGAAGACCAAGGCGAAGATGGCTGCAAGACACCGTTGATTATCTGGAAATGAATGCGTCAGCAGCGGAGAATCTTGCTTACAACCAAGAGGTCTACAGGAGAGCTGTTAGGGAGGCAAAGTTCCACAAGGGACATGCAAATGACTGACTGACTGCCACCTTTCTGTTTCCTCTGTGCTTGCTATCAGGTCTTCTCCTGCTTCTCACAATTTCATAACTTTGTCACATCAAAATAATTTTGATTCTTTTCTCATCTACATGAAAACAACCATTACAAAAGACCAAATGTGAAAATTAATCTCACCTTTGTTGGTGATCCATGATAATGGGCAAATGGAATGTTCTGAGACAAGTCTGTGATCTCTGTGCCATCTTGAAGATCAACAGCCGTTAGAGTCAGAGACTAAATGATTACAATTATTAAAAATCTGTTCATGAAATATGAAAATAAAAATAAATGAAACAAAAGAATGAAAAAGATACCAATTACAAACTGGTGCATCATGATGCTTGTTTATTTACTTATGTCGTTACTGTTATAGGAACAACAAGCATCTACAAGCTCATCTTTCCATCACCCTCTGCGCACACCTATCAAATCCCTGGAACCTGCTTCATTAAACTCAGGGCATGCCCATAAGACAGATGAGCAAACAACAACTTGTCTCATGGGTGGTCAGAAAAAGAAAATGGACACATGTCGATCATGTGATAAGAAGAAACAATCAGAGGATCCCCAAACAAGCTATCAAGTGGAACACAACAGGCAGAAGAAAAAGGTCGACCACGAGAAACTCTAAAGAGGACATTGTTAAGAGAGGCCAGTTCAGTGGGCATAACATCCCTTGATGAGACTGAAAAACTCGCAGAAGACAGGAAATCTTGGCGAACTACCATGTAACGTTTAGCAGCACGGGAAGGATGTAAGATGCCCATAAAGGTTCTGCATATGACATCAGGATGTCCTTTAGTGTTTTTGCTGATATGATTCCAATGTGTTGGTTATATATTGCTCATGTTTTGACTCATATTATGGATTTACTTCCACTTCCTCTAATCACATGTAAGGCCATATGGTTTGCATGGTCACGAACTTTCGAGGAATGTTTTTTTCTTTTTGTTTTTTTTTAGCTGAATCTTCAATTTGCTGTTTGATAGACTAATATAAGTCTTGTTTGTCCAATTTGATGTTCCCATGTGGAAACATGTGACCAACTGTGAGTTACCTTCAACAACCCTGCCAGATGTTCTAAAGCAAATCTAACAAAGAAAGCTCCATCACACTTGATAGCAAATGATGAATCCTTAATAGAGGTATTCACTTATTTACTATACACCACAGATTTCAAAACTAAGCTTCAGGCATGCCCCAAGACTTCAATCAATATCAAATCACTATGGTGTGAACTCATATAAGACAAATAATCAATTCCCAAATCCTCTATTTATCTACCATCCAAATCACACTTCAATTCCAAACCTTTCATAAATCACACACTTCAACTAACTGTACCCAGACATGCTCCTGACTCTTTATCTTCTATTTCCCTACAACCTGACACCGACAATGACTTCTCTATTATGATATATATATACCAACTCTGACTACACAGCTCCCCCTTCAAAACCTCTGCCAAGGTAGGCATGCAAACCTTCCAAGTCCTTACAAACTACAGGCCAAAAGAAAGCAAACTCATGTACAGCAAAACAATGTCAGAATACTAGCTTAGAATATACACAGGTGGGCCTTCAAGAGGAATCTTGTCATCATCATCAGGTGCCGTGCCGACTGGCGTTGGCTACTATGCTTCTCCAGAGTACACGATCCTTCATGCAGGCCATCAGTTCAGTTGGTGATCTCCTCTCACACCATCCCGTCAGACTGTCCAGTATCATTTCTCTTGGTCTTCCTCTTGATCTTCTTCCTTCTATTTTTCCTGTTGTTATAATATTTTCAATGCCCCCTCTTTCTCATTGCATGTCCTATGAAAGTACATTGTCTCTCTCTTATCTTTTTGACAATGTTTTTTGTCTCTCCAGCTCTTCTCATACATTCTTCATTAGTTATTTTTGCTGTCCAGGGGATTCGCAACATTCTTCTAATAAACCACATTTCTGCTGCTTCCAATGATTTTTGTGCAGACTTGCCTATTGTCCATGATTCATTTCCATATAACAAGATAGGTTCAATATAGCATTTTAGGACTCGTTTTCTAACATTCATTGATAAAGATGTGTTAGTTAATATGTTTCTCATTCTCTGATATGCAGTCTTTGCTTGGCCTATTCTGTTCCTAATTTCAGTTCTGCATTTCCCATCTGAAGTTATTACTGCTCCAAGGTATTTGAATTTCTGCACCTGCTTTAGAATAGTTCCATTTAATTTAATACTGCATGGTGGTGGATTCTGTTTCTTAGATATAACCATAGTCTCTGTTTTTTTGATGTTCAAAGTAAGGCCTTTCTGTTCACTTTCTTTGGCGACTTTATCCAAGAGATTTTGCAGGTCTTGTTGGTTCTCAGCTATCAGCACTGTGTCATCAGCATACCGAAGGTTGTTAATATTGTATCCTCCAATTTTTATGCCTGGTTCTGTGATGATTGTTCTTAGAATATTGAATATAATATATTAGAATATAATATATTAGAATCTTGTACCATGTTGCAAAATTATTTTCCACCAGATACCACCCCCACCCCCCACCTTGTTACTGATAGCCATTCTGACCTCATCCACTATGACCCTCCATAAAACAGGAGAAACCATCCGGGCCCAAGAGCAATGCACTGCTGGACCCCCGCCCCCAATTCAATGGACCTGCCGATAGACTTCATAAACCTCCTTAGCATTATGTTTCCGGTGAAAGGAACATGCTGAAAACGTGTAATTTTCCAATGTTATACTCATTCATTGCACCACATTTGCAGCCCGCGTTTCACTGTTTCAGTTGCCAGATGACCACTGGGTCATCAAAATCGCATGATTCAATAAGTTGATCATATTCAATTAATTCTGAAAATGACTGCAGCTTGTTGCTTACATACCATTAAACACTGCAGCTGTAGGCCCCACTTACTCATTAATATTAATCATTTAGTTCCTATAACTTTTTTTTTAAAAACCTGACCTCACTTCATTCACTAGATGGCAGTACAATCCTACTGTTTTTCAGGTTTAATGCTGTGTATGGAGTTAAAACCAAATTAGCTCATATAACACATGGAGTTAAAATCGAGTTAGCTCACATGACGCATGGAGTTAAAACTGAGTTAACTCACATAATGTATGGAGTTAAAACTTAGGTAGCTCACATAACGTATTGAGTTAAAACCAAGTTAGCTCACATAACATATGAAGCTAATGACTACAGAAAGAAAGGCTTGGCCTGAATAACGTTCAGGGGACAACACCAAGGATTCTAATTTTCTTGCCTATTTATAATGGTGACACTGACCTCAAGGAAGCAAATTCGTTCATTCTTCTTCTTCATTCGTTTCTACCACCAAGACCGCCCTGTGATCCTACCGAATAACCTGTGGTCCTCTATAGGTCCCATGGTCCCCGAGAGGACCACAAGAGGTTCAGAGTATCGCACAATTTGAGCCTGTATTCTTGGTGGGTCTCAGAAGCAGGATTGCATGACACCATGGTTTTTGTTGCACCAGTTTGATCTAGAGTTGGACTTTCTCACCAGAAAACCTCAGCATGTTTTTGGATATCATTATATCCCAATTGGGTGAGAGGTGGTAGCCCATTCAGGCTAGAGTTGGACTTTCTCACCGGAAAACCTTGACATGTTTTTGAGATACCCGTGTATCACCGCCAGATGAGAGATGGTTGCCCATCAAGGCTCGAGTTGGACTTTCTCACCGGAAAACCTCGACGTGTTTTTGAGATACTCATGTATTACCGCCAGGTGAGAGATGGTTGCCCATCTAGTCCAGTGTTGGACTTTCTCACTGGAAAACCTCAGCATGATTAGGATACGCATACGTCCCCACTGGGTGAGAGGTGGTTGCCTATCTAGACTGCCCTGGTCCAGTGTCTCTGACTTCAGCACTTTGTAGTCATGGCCACTGCTCTTCCTAGTTGTGAACAGGACGGAGCTTTCGTCCAGGAGAAAGAATCCTCACCACTACTGACTTCCACCCCTGGGTTGAGCTGGTTTAGGCATATTATCCTAGTATGGGTGTGTTTAGGACATGGCCGACCTCTAGAGTAAAGGTACCGTGACATGCGTAACCATCAAGTTTCACCCCTGGTGTAAGCTGGTTTAGGCATATTTCACAAGTATGGGTGTATATCGGACGTGAAAGACCTCTAGAGCAGAGGTACCGTGATATGCGTAGCCATCAAGTTTCACCCCTGGTGCAAGCTGGTTTAGACATATTTCACCAGTATGGGTGTATTTTGGATGTGGCCGGCCTCAAGAGCAGAGCTGTCGTAGTTTGAGCAGCTATCGCCGCGATACTACTGGACATATCGATTAAGCTTCAGGGCTTTATCCTTTCCATCATCTTTTCCCATCAGCACCACACAGCAACCCTTTTCCACATTTTCTTCCTTGGCCGGGAGGAGCTCCACGTGCAGCATCCGAAAAATCTCGCCAGTAGTGTCTTAACCTCTGAGTTAAGATGATTCAGGTATTTCGCCCGATATGAGTGCACTTAGGACATGGCCGACCCCCAGACCAGAGGTGCCGCGATTTGACTACAGTTTACTCCGCTTATTCCTTTCTTTCATCTATTCCACAGTGTTGCCGCACGGCAACCCCATTTGCACGTTTCTTCATTGGCCAGGAGGAGCACCACTCCATGCACGGCAGCTTAAGAATCTCGCCAGCAGCGGTTCATTCATTCATTTGAATGGCCCTTGCAGAACTTTGCCTCCCCAACAGCACTCCTGTAGGCCTCTCGGTTGTGAGCAAGATGGCCTGCTGCTGATGCATCCATTTGTAGATCATCAACGATGTCTTGCAGCCATCTTTGTTTTGGTCTTCCTCCTTTCTTTTTCCCATTATGTACCCTTCCAAGATGGTTTTCTCTAGATTATCATGACGTTTAATGTGTCCAAAATATTTAACTTTTCTCTCTTTAATTCTCTTTACTAGCCAACCTTCTTCAATATTAAGTTCTTGTAGTATGGATATATTTATTCTTTTTTGTGTCCATGATATTTGAAGAACTCTTCTGTAGCATTTACATTCAAAGGCATTTATGTGTTTCTCAGCTGTTTTGTTAAGTAAAACCTATCTTAATGCGAAGAAAACTAAATTGATGACAACTGACAAAACAAACAAGGTAGCTGAAATATGTATCAATGAGGAAAAACTGGAAGAAGTGGAGAGTTTTGAATATCTTGGATCACTACTAACTAATAATGGAGGGAAATTAAAAGGATGACATCTATCGCACTTCTGAAAGTAAAACAACTAAAGAATCTGTGGAGAGGAACAGACAGAACTACAAAAATAAGATTTTTAAGGGAATGCATTTTTCCCATAGCAACATGTGCCTAATAGACCTGGACATTTAACAAAACAGCTGAGAAACACATAAATGCTTTTGAATGTAAATGCTACATAAAAGTTCTCCAAATATCGTGGACACAAAAAAGAACAAATATATTTATACTACAAGAGCTTAATATTGAGGAAGGCTGGCTAGTAAAGAGAATTAAAGAGAGAAAAGTTAAATATTCTGGACACATCAACTCTTTCCGTGCCACTGATCGAATTTTCAATCCTTCCGGTTTCCCCGATGCGTGCCAATGGTTGAAATTTCGATCATGGTTTGTTTCAATAAAAGAACCGGTGTAACATTTAGATTGTACATATTTCGTCCACGTTTCCAGTGACACTTTTCAAAATGGTGAAAGAGTCCTTAGATACGAGCAATGCTGAGCGAGAAAAAGGAAGAGAAACATGGAAAATTTTCAATTTTTGATGATGTATATAGGGGTATGGACAAGGCCTGTGACCACCCCACTGCTCTTGAATGTATCCCAAGTAGATCTAGACATATTTAGACAACTGGAGAAGTAGTTGGGAGTTTATTTCAGACATTAATTTAGCTAGAATGCAACACAGAATCACAATACAATATTGACAAGTAGATCTAGACATCTCAGATGGTAAGTAGTGCAGATCTAGACCTAGCCGATGGTGAGCTGGGCACAATCATTGTCTAAAAACACCACATTACTTCTTTTTTCTTAAAAAACTCTGCATTTATGAAATTTTCATACATTTAGTTATACTTTGAAACATAATAAGTACACGGAAGTACATGTAAATACTGTTTTCCATTCCATTTTACAACTATACCCCCTAACATATCAAGACCCGTGCTTTTACTCTGGCAAGTAACTGAACGTCCGCTTTTCTTCCTGTGGCACGGGAAGAGTTAAACATCATGATAATCTAGAGAAGACTGTCTTGGAAGGGTACATAATGGGAAAAAGAAAGAGAGGAAGACCAAAGCGAAGACTGCTGCAAGACATCGTTGATGATCTGCAAATTGATGCATCAGCAGCAGGCCATCTTGCTCACAACCGAGAAGCCTACAGGAGTGGTGTTAGGGAGGCAAAGTTCCGCAAGGGACATGCAAATGAATGAATGAGAAAGTCAAGAAAAGATGGTTTAAAAAAAAAGAACATTACCAGATTACATGTACGTCCTATTTCTTACTTTACTCATACTTCACTGTTCTACTAAACTACCCTACCTCTGTTTCTTACTTTACTCATACTTCACTGTTCTACTAAACTACTCTACTTCTGTTTCTTACTTTACTCATACTTCACTGTTCTACTAAACTACCTTACCTCTGTTTCTTACTTTACTCATACTTTGCTGTTCTACTGAACTACCTTACCTCTGTTTCTTACTTTACTCATACTACACTGTTCTACTAAACTACCCTACCTCTGCATCGGCCTGTGACAATGTCAACAAGATGTGCTTGTCTCCATAAACAACCACTTGAGCAGCATACGTCTACGTGGGAAAGATTATTCCAACATATCACAATACACACACACATCAGTTAGAACAGAATTTTAACACAATGTAATGCTGCATGGAAACAACCCATGTCAAGATGTAATTTTAACATAAACAGCACACTAATGGCGCTTATCCAACCTTATGTTAACATAATCAGCTCAATAAGAAATACGAGGGGAAGTCACTAAGTAATTCGCAAATTGAAATATTTTATCAGTGGCGGTTACCAGGCAGTATTTAAATATATCCTTAGATAGTAACATCATCCAACTTTATAATAGTTGTATGTAGGAGGCACTGGGAGTTACGTGTGCATGTGCAAAGCAATAATAAAATGTCTACTCAACTGTTAATGTGTACTACAGAAGAACAGAGAAGTGTAGTGCGATTTTTGTGGGCTAAAGAACACTCAGTTGAAGACATTCATAAGGAAATGATTACAGTTTATGCTGAAAAGTGTTTATCACGTAAAGCGGTCTATAACTTTGTAAAAGAATTTTCTCAGGGACGCACCGAAATTGACAAAGTCTGACTTGGCCGTCCTGTTCAGACTGCAACAGAAGCGACTGTGCAACATGTGAATGAGATTATCAGAGCTGACAGACAAGTAATGATAGACAGTGTAGCAAGTGCAATCAGATGTTCACATGGCTTAGCCTACAGAATAATGCATGAACAACTGAATTTTCGGAAAGTTTGTTCACATTTGGTACCCAGAGATCTGAATGATGAACACAAAATGAACCGATTTGGTTTGTCATTGCAGCATCTCTATCATTACGCATATGAAGGTGAAGACATGCTCCAAAGGATTATTAATGGAGATGAATCTTGGGTGCACCACTACCAACCAGAATCAAAATGTGCCTCAATGCAATGGAAACACCCATCATCGCCATGCGCAAAAAAATCAAGATTATGCCTTCTGTAGGGAAGGTTATGCTGACAGTGTTCTGGGATTATCAAGGAGTGTTGTTAACCAAGTTCCAGAAGTATTGTGACAGTTTGAATTCTGTATCGTACTGTGAAGTTCTGTCGATGCTACGGGATGCAATTCGAAAAAAACCTCCTGGTCTGCTGACTAGAGGTGTGCTTCTCCTTCATGTCAATGCCAGACCACATATGGCTAGGTTAACCCATGAGAAAATTAGCCAGTTGGGTTGGGAAGTTCTTGAACATCCACCCTATAGTCCTGACTTAGCTCCAAGTGATTTTCACCTGTTTGGTCCATTGAAAAACCACCTTGGCAGGAGAAGATTCTTGAGTGACAAAGAGGTGAAAATAGAAGTAAAAAAATGGTTTAGAAATCAGACTCCCGATTTTTACGCCATTGGTATTGCATCACTGATTACATGATGGGACAAATGTATCAATGTTGGTGGCGATTATGTTGAGAAATAGGGGAATAATGTAGGTTCAAAAATTAAAAGTTTTCAAATTACTGCCGCATTTAGTCTTTTTGTACAGGCATTTGCGAGTTACTTAGTGATTTCCCCTCGTATTATCCAAGAGAAATCTAATGCAGTTACAATATAAACACAATTCAACAGAAAAATCTGTGTCCCACAGTATTTGCATGCTGTAGGGGTGTGAAGTGTTAATGGTTTCACATTTCTAGGCCACTACAGCATTTGAGGTTGGGATGACAGAACCTGTCCTGCATCTGTTCACCCAGCCTTTGTTTTCCTGGGGAAACCCCAAGTACCCATTTTTTTTAGGCGTTTTCTTAATTCCTGCTACAGATCTATCTTCATTCATCTCTGTTCCTGCTACAGATCTGTCTTCATTCATCTCTGTTCCTGCTACAGATCTGTATCCATTCAGCTCTGTTCCTGCTACAGATCTGTCTCCACTCATCTCTGTTCCTGCTATAGATCTGTCTCCACTCATCTCTGTTCCTGCTACAAATATGTCTCCACTCATCTCTGTTCTTGCTACAGATCTGCCTCCATTCATCTCTGTTCCTGCTACAGATCTGTCTCCATTCATCTCTGTTCCTGCTACAGATCTGTATCCATTCATCTCTGTTCCTGCTACAGATCTGTCTCCATTCATCTCTGTTCCTGCTACAGATCTGTCTCCATTCATCTCTGTTCCTGCTACAAATATGTCTCCACTCATCTCTGTTCCTGCTACAGATCTGTCTTCAGTCATCTCTGTTCCTGCTACAGATCTGTCTTCATTCATCTCTGTTCCTGCTACAAATATGTCTCCACTCATCTCTGTTCCTGCTACAGATCTGTCTTCATTCATCTCTGTTCCTGCTACAGATCTGTCTCCATTCATCTCTGTTCTTGCTACAGATCTGTCTTCAGTCATCTCTGTTCCTACTACAGATCTGTCTCCACTCATCTCTGTTCCTGCTACAGATCTGTCTTCAGTCATCTCTGTTCCTGCTACGGATCTGACTCCATTCATCTCTGTTCCTGCTATGGATCTGACTCCATTCATCTCTGTTCCTGCTACAGATCTGCCTCCATTCATCTCTGTTCCTGCTACAAATATGTCTCCACTCATCTCTGTTCCTGCTACAGATCTGTATCCATTCATCTCTGTTCCTGCTACAGATCTGTCTCCATTCATCTCTGTTCCTGCTACAGATCTGTCTCCATTCATCTCTGTTCCTGCTACAAATATGTCTCCACTCATCTCTGTTCCTGCTACAGATCTGTCTTCAGTCATCTCTGTTCCTGCTACAGATCTGTCTTCATTCATCTCTGTTCCTGCTACAAATATGTCTCCACTCATCTCTGTTCCTGCTACAGATCTGTCTTCATTCATCTCTGTTCCTGCTACAGATCTGTCTCCATTCATCTCTGTTCTTGCTACAGATCTGTCTTCAGTCATCTCTGTTCCTACTACAGATCTGTCTCCATTCATCTCTGTTCCTGCTACAAATATGTCTCCACTCATCTCTGTTCCTGCTACAGATCTATCTTCAGTCATCTCTGTTCCTGCTACGGATCTGACTCCATTCATCTCTGTTCCTGCTATGGATCTGACTCCATTCATCTCTGTTCCTGCTACAGATCTGCCTCCATTCATCTCTGTTCCTGCTACAAATATGTCTCCACTCATCTCTGTTCCTGCTACAGATCTGTATCCATTCATCTCTGTTCCTGCTACAGATCTGTCTTCAGTCATCTCTGTTCCTGCTACAGATCTGCCTCCACTCATCTCTGTTCCTGCTACAGATCTGTCTCCATTCATCTCTGTTCCTGCTACAAGTGGCAAACAAAAAAATAACAATAATCTACCTCTTGAAAGGTCTTTATGAATGCTACGACAAAGAAAAAAAATCATCTACCTTTTGAAAGATCTTACAAGCACTAAACACAGATGAAATCATCTACCTTATGAAGGATCTTATGGACATGAAAGGATTGCTCTGATGTAAGAGACATGATAACAAGCCTGTCTGCTGATGACCGGAACAAAACAGATGAGCCCAGCTCTGGTACAACTGCTTCTATCTGTGACTCAGGAGACGTTGGAACATCAACTGCCTGTGACAGAAAAATACATCCTTCATGTAAAGAAACGATACAAATTAAACATACCATTCCTGAGAAAGAAATATAATTTGCAACGAATAATAAAAGTAGAATTCAATAATTTATGAAGACGTGCTTATATTATAATACATCTTCTATAACATACAATTGTTAACTGAATGTAAAAATATGTAATATGCCTGGCATTGATTGCAATGAACGATTTATAGCACATGTCTGCTAATTAATATAATAATTATATTAACTTACACCTGGCTCTGAGTTTGTTTAATGACTTATAGTATGTGTGCTACTAAATATAAAAAAATCTTCTTTTTCTGCATTCATGGTTGTTGGTCACATCAGATCCTGATCCCTGTCAACAAGGCAAGGCCCACAGTCCCCTCCAGATCCTGATCCCTGTCAACATGGCAAGGCCCACAGTCCTCTCCAGATACTGATCCCTGTCAACAAGGCAAGGCCCACAGTCCTCTCCAGATCCTGATCCCTGTCAACATGGCAAGGCCCACAGTCCCCTCCAGATCCTGATCCCTGTCAATATGGCAATGCCCACAGTCCTCTCCAGACCCTGATAGGAGCCCCAAAGCTTTTGCCCCAAGCTTGTGTCCTCTGACCATGTCTCACGCCTCAGGTCTGCATGGTTTTGGCACTCTTGAAGGATATGTTCTGGAGTCTGGGCTCCACTGCCACATGGACGCTCGTCTGTGTGAGACATCAGGAGTTGATGCAGGTGGGTCACCAGTCTGCAGTGGCCTGTCCTTAGGTGAAAGAGGATGGTCTGCTGATGTTACTGTAGTTGGTGTATTGGATATGGCTTACTGCTGGATTTCAGTTCTTGCTTTCACTCAGATCTGAATGTAATAAATGATCTACAACAGATATGTGCTACTAACTGTAATACGAGGGCTGATCAGAAAAACAAAAAAAAAAAAAAAGGTCGCATGTGCAACTATGCAAAACAAACAATACCTGGTAAAAAAAATGCATCTGGAATGTTAATAAAATATGCGCACACTATTTTTTCAACATAATCACCAATTTGATTAAGACATCTGTCTGACCACAAGACCAACTTTTCCATCCCGACTCTGTAGAAGTCATGTCCTTGCTGATTGAGCCATTCAAGAGGCTTCCTGATCTTCAAATAATGCATGTGGCACCCACCTGGCATAAACATTTGTGTACGCAACACACACACCGTGGGGTGTTGAACACTGTCGTAGCTCAGTCTCAGCTGGGATGCAGTATGATGCAAAGTTATCCTTCTGTCCCGTTGAATCAGTTCGTCAACACGTGGCATGTTGGACCTTTGCTGTTGATGAGCTTCAATACCAGCTGTTTCCAATGTGTCTTCCACATCATCCCAGATGGACTGAAACAGGTGCCATGTGTTGTTTATTCATAACTTTTTCACCATAAATCTCAATGAGCTGCCAGAGAATTTCAGCTGCTGATAATTTTTAGCCCATAAAAGTCTGATCACACCTGTCATTTCAATGACAGACCACTTTTCTATATGTCATGCCATTTTGTTATTTCTTCTTCGTCGTACGCATCTATTACCAAAATCGCCCTGTGCTGCTATTAAATTTACTCCCGTGATCCTCAAGATAGATCTCATTTAGGATGGAAGCTCAGCGCATCGGGGGCTGGGGCCTATATTCCTGGTGGGTCACTGAAGCGGAACTGTGTGACACTGTGGTTTTCACTGCACCAGAGAGCTTCAAGTTGGACTTTCCTCAACAGAACCTCGATGCAGTTTGGATATGAAATCCACCAGGTGAGAGAAGGTTGCCAAATCTAGGCTGTCCTGGTCCAGTGTCTCCGACTTCAGCGTTTGGTGGTCGTGGCCACTACCCTTCCTGGCAGTGACCAGAACGTAGCTTTTGTTGATGAGGACGAATCCTCGCCACGAGTAGGTTTCACCTCTGGGTTAAGCCAGTTTAGGCATATCATCCCAGTTTAGGTGTACATAGGACGTGCCAGCCTCTAAAGCAGAGATGCCAAGATATGAGTACCACTCACTGCGAGACTACTGGCCATACCGATTAAACTCACTTAAGCCTTTCCTCTGCGGCAACCCTAATCACATCTTTCTTCATTGGCCGCGAGGAGTTTCACCCCATGCACGGCAGCCGAAGAATCTCACCATCAGCCGATTCTGATGTTTAACTTTGCATATGCCACTCACAGCACATGGTTAAAACATTTACACTGAAAACTAATGCCACTGGCGTTGGCTACCATGCTTTTCCACAATTCCCTGCTCCGAGTACTGATTATAAGCTGTGCTGGTATTCTCTGCCTATGCAATCTCGTTAGTCCATCTAGTAATTTTTCTCTCCGTCTACCTTGGTCTCTTTTGCCTTCTATCTTTCCTGCTGTCACAATGTATTCTAGCTTGCCTGACCGTAGAATATGTCCTATGAATTTTTATTGTCTTTTTCTTGTTCTTGCTATTGTCTGTCTTGTTTCTTCTGCCTCTCTCAGAACCCTGTCATGGAATGAATTCAAGAACAATGCAAAGATAAGGCAGGTGAGCAAACAACAACCTATCTCATGGGCGATCAGAAAAAGAAGATATCAGTCACGTGATGAGAAGAAACAATCAGAGAATCCCAAAACAAGCTATCAAGTGGAAAACAATAGGCTGAAGAAAAAGAGGTCAACCACGTGAAACTCTAAAGAGGACACTGTTAAGAGAGGCCAAATTAGTAGGCATGAAATCCCCTGATGAGGCGGAAAAGCTCACTGAAAACAGGAATACTTGGTGAACTCCCATTGCAAGCCCTGTGTGACATTTAACAGCATGAGAAGGATTTAAGATATTTTACCAGGACATGATGTAATGTCTATTTTTAGGATTTGTGGTGGTTTAAAATTATGAATCCTCAACTATGACTACTTATCTTTTAGAAAATTTTTTCAAAAGTTGTTTACACTGCTCATGCTTGGTTAGGTGTTGAGTTATCTCAACGACAGAAGTTAAAAAAAAAAAAGTGTTAACCCTATGTATTAACTCTTTCCGTGCCACAGGAAGAAACATGGATGTTCTGTTTGATGCCGGAGTAAAAACGCGGGTCTTGATATGTATCGGGGGTATAGTTGGAAAAGTGAATGAAATACAGTATTTCCATGATAAGTGTACTTATTATGTTTCAAAATAACTAAAAATGTATGAAGATTTCATAAATGCAGAGTTTTTTTTAGGAAAAAAAGAAGTAATGTGATGTTTTTAGACAACAACTGTGTCCTACTTACTATTGGATAGGTATAGATGTACAGTACATACCATCTTAGATGCCTAGAACTACTTGTCGGTCTCATCTTGTGATCATATGGGCCATTTTCACTAAAATAATGTCTGAAATAACCTTCTAACTACTTCTCCAGTCATCTAATATGTCTAGATTTACTTCGGATACATTCAAGAACAGTGGTCTGGTCGCAGGGCATGTCCATACCCCTATCTACATCACCAAAAATTGAAATTTCTTGATCAAGAACTTCGTTTTTCTTGCTCGATGTCGCTCGTAACTAAGCACTCTTCCGCCATGATGAAAAGGGTCACTGGACATGCGCAAACAAAACGTGTACAATTAAAAAGTTATACCATTTTTGTAGAAACAAAACAGGTATAAAAAAATAGTCACAGGGCACTGAACACACATATCAGAAGTGACCAATTTTAGTCATAAGGCACAGGAAGAGTTAATTTGTTTATGCTGGAGAATCTCTCTCTTACCTTGAGATCTATAGGTATGAAAACCTTACTGTTGTCCAAGGAAAGAAGCTGAAGAGAACTGGTTTGAGCCGAATAGCAAACAAAATGCTTTCCATCTTCCAAGATTACACAGCTGCAAGGGTTGAAATAACATAAGCAGGTGAATCTATTTTGTATATATGAGTGAGAGAGAGAGAGTGAGATTTCGATTTCTTCTTCCAAAGAATAGTTTTACTTATATAACAAGTTTTCTCAACTTTCTCGGTCCCTTTCTATGCATTAAGTTTCTGTGACTTCCCCTTCAACCCTGTTACAGATCACAGATTTGTATCACAGATACTACTATAACTATTACTTAATTACTTGAATCCCTGTCCCCATGCCACTAAGGCATATGGGGATACAGTGTTAAGCCTGAATTTCCAAGACCATCAGCACATGAAAGTGTGATTTGGTCACTAATAACACCTGGCCACATTTACCGTCCCAGATTTCTCTGTGACAATCAAATAAATCCTATCCTGTATCTCTAGCAATCTAAGAAATATTACCTGGTGTCTCTGATAATCTAAGAAATATTACCTGGTGCTCTGATAATCTAAGAAATATGACCTGATGTCTCTGATAATCTAAGAAATATTATCTTGTGTCTCTGACAATCTAAGAAATATTACCTGGTGTCTCTGATAATCTAAGAAATATTACCTGGTGCTCTGATAATCTAAGCAATATGACCTGATGTCCTTGATAATCTAAGAAATATTACCTGGTGCCTCTGATAATCTAAGAAATATTATCTTGTGTCTCTGATAATCTAAGAAATATGACTTGGTGTCTCTGATAATCTAAGAAATATTACCTGGTGCCTCTGATAATCTAAGAAATATGACCTGATGTCTCTGATAATCTAAGAAATATAACCCGGTGTCTCTGACAATCGAAGAAATCTCCCCTGGTGCCTCAGACAATCCTATAAATCCTACCTTGTGTCTCTGACAATCCAAGAATATTTACCTTGTGTCTTTGGTAATCCAAGGAGCTGGAACATTCTTGGGTTGTTTCACCACACCTGACAAAGTGACAGTAACAACAGTCACCCTCTGGCCAGGTGTGATGCCAACAGCTATGTAGACATCACCACGCTCTTGAACATACCAACGTTCCACGGTATCACTAGAAGCATGTAAAATGTGTTAAAAGTATTATGGGGGAATGAAGGTATGTCTAAATTATACTTATTAAGCTGTAAGTGCAAAAACAACAGCTAAAGGTCATTAAAAAAACTGAATGAATGTGGATTCTCTTACTAAAAATAAGACATCTGAATGTGGATTCTCTTAGTAAAAATAAGACATCCGAGCAACAGACAAAATCAGCTGATCACTTCGCAGGTCTCAAACCCCATCACATCCTACGGGGGCTCGCAAGGGGATTATGGGAAACTCATGAAACATGCCCGTATTATTGTACGGGGTGCGCTATACATGTTTTTGGTTAAAAAAAAAGAAAGTCAGAAAAGTGGGTATTTTTATTATTACTGACACTTATATTTAGGTTTTGAAAATTATGCCGGTTAGATGACCGCCATTACATTTGATACATTCAGCCAGGCGTCTGGAAAATTCCTGAATAGTACCACTTAACATGTTCAAAGGGATATTTTGAATGCAGTGTCAGATTCGATCTTTTAGGTCTACAACTGACTGTGGTCAACTAGCATATACCATGTTCTTGAAATATCCCCACAAAAAGAAGTCTGCGGCCGATAAACCCAGTGACCTTGCCAGCCAATGAATATCCCCAAATCTGGAAATAAGACTATTGGGAAATGCTTGTCGCAGCATGGCCATGAACTGACGGGCTGTGTGAGAAGTTGCTCTATCTTGTTGAAACCACATTAGTCTCTTATTTCTATTGGCCAAGCCTGGAATGAAGTATTCAGTTAGCATCTGCACATAAAGATCACTATTAACAGTAAGAGGATGCCAGGTGCCAAAGCATTCCTGACAGCTAATCACCGAGGGCTACTCAGCAATGCGTTGCGGACTTCTTGAATTCGTTCAGGTGTCTGTTGAGTTCTTGGACGACCAGTAGACTTGTTATTAAGGCAATTACCAGTTTCCTTAAATTTTTTGACCCACCTCAAAATTGTTTTGTCCCCCGATCGGGAACATTATCATGGAGATGCAACTCAAAATGGCGACAAAACTTTCGTTGTACATTAATAGACGATTCTCCACTTTTAAAATAAGTTTCAACGGTGAACGCACAATGTTGTGTTTGCCAAGAAGCCATTGTTAAAAACGACCATTTGTCTGCTTCATCTCTGACGTCATGTTTTTTTTCACACGTATTCAGTTTCTGCACACTACGTCAGTTAAATCCAGCTATGCTTTATGCCAGACCCTGGAAAATTCCTGAATAGTACCACTTAACATGTTCAAAGGGATATTTTGAATGCAGTGTCAGATTCGATCTTTTAGGTCTACAACTGACTGTGGTCAACTAGCATATACCATGTTCTTGAAATATCCCCACAAAAAGAAGTCTGCGGCCGATAAACCCAGTGACCTTGCCAGCCAATGAATATCCCCAAATCTGGAAATAAGACTATTGGGAAATGCTTGTCGCAGCATGGCCATGAACTGACGGGCTGTGTGAGAAGTTGCTCTATCTTGTTGAAACCACATTAGTCTCTTATTTCTATTGGCCAAGCCTGGAATGAAGTATTCAGTTAGCATCTGCACATAAAGATCACTATTAACAGTAAGAGGATGCCAGGTGCCAAAGCATTCCTGACAGCTAATCACCGAGGGCTACTCAGCAATGCGTTGCGGACTTCTTGAATTCGTTCAGGTGTCTGTTGAGTTCTTGGACGACCAGTAGACTTGTTATTAAGGCAATTACCAGTTTCCTTAAATTTTTTGACCCACCTCAAAATTGTTTTGTCCCCCGATCGGGAACATTATCATGGAGATGCAACTCAAAATGGCGACAAAACTTTCGTTGTACATTAATAGACGATTCTCCACTTTTAAAATAAGTTTCAACGGTGAACGCACAATGTTGTGTTTGCCAAGAAGCCATTGTTAAAAACGACCATTTGTCTGCTTCATCTCTGACGTCATGTTTTTTTTCACACGTATTCAGTTTCTGCACACTACGTCAGTTAAATCCAGCTATGCTTTATGCCAGACCCTGTAAAATACTACAAATAAGTATATGTTTTTAAATTTCACATCAACATGAGGGCCTCATCAAAATGGACAAATCAGACCTGTACAAATCCATCAAACAACACTTCGATGAACAAATGCAAGGCAACTTCCTCCAAAGTACCTATCACATACGACTCAATGCTTTACATGTAGCCAAGGGCAGTGATTTCAAGTCTCAACTAAATGGTAGATCATGGACAACACACAGTCAACATAAACATTGGAGTCATCTCCCTAAAAACACTGAAGGACACCCTGATGTCAAAGACCGAACACATATGAGCATGTCCTGAGTGTAATGAGGTTGCTCCCCAGGACCAACAACAGAGCTTATTCATTCATTCATTTGCATGTCCCTTGTGGAACTTTGCCTCCCTAACAGCACTCCTGTAGGCCTCTCGGTTGTGAGGAAGATGTCCTGATGCTGATGCATCCATTAACAGATCATAAACGATGTCTTGCAGCCATCTTCGCCTTGGTCTTCATCTCTTTCTTTTTCCCATTATGTACCCTTCCAAGATGGTCTTCTCTAGATTATCATGATGTTTAATGTGTCCAAAATATTTCAGTTTTCTCTCTTTAATCCTCTTTACTAGCCAGCCTTCTTCAATATTAAGTTCTTGTAGTATGGATATATTTGTTCCTTTTTGTGTCCATGATATTTGAAGAACTCTTCTGTAGCATTTACACTCAAAGGCATTTATGTGTTTCTCAGCTGTTTTGTTAAGTGTCCAGGTCTCACAGGTATATGGTGCGATGGGAAAGATGCATACCCTTAAAAATCTTATTTTTGTGGTTCTGTCTGTTCCTTTCCACAGATTCTTTAGTTGTTTTACTTTCTGAAGAGCGATAGATGTCCTCCTTTTAATTTCCCTCATTGTATCTCAATTATTAGTTAGTAGTGATCCAAGATATTCAAAACTCAACACTTCTTCCAGTTTTTCCTCATTGATACATACATCAGCTGCCTTGTTTGCTTTGTCAGTCGTCATCAATTTAGTTTTCTTTGCATTAACAACAGAGCTAGGCCCTTTTTTTCTTTCCAGACTAAATGTTTACGGAATTAGGAAAATATTCTGGCCAAAAACCATAAGAAATAACATCTTATTGGCAGAAATGCAGATGAAGCCACTGACAACAATTATTGAGGAAAGACGCTGGCGATGGTTGGGACATGTGCTCCGAATGACTGACAACTCACTACCAAAAATAGCACTAAGATGGACACCACAGGGGAACAGAAGTAAGGGTAGACCAAAAGAGACATGGAGAAGAACAACAGAAAGGATGTTGAGCAATAGAGGGCTCACCTGGGCAAGAGCAGAAAAAAAGGCGAAGGACAGGCATTTGTGGAAAACCCTTTTGGAAGCCCCATGTGCCCTGGGCACTTAAGGTTCAGAGAGAGAGAGGCCCTTTTTACATTAAAAAAAAAAAAATTAAAATACAAGTAAAAGACACCAAAAAAAAAGAAAGAAAGAAAGAAAGACAGAAAAATCTGAGGCAAAACCAGAGAAAGATCTGGCCCTCACACTGTGAACTGCAAGTTCCAGAAAGATTTGGTCTACTCTGAGAATACAAAGTTCCAGAAAGATTTGGTCTACTCTGAGAATACAAAGTTCCAGAAAGATTTGGTCTACTCTGAGAATACAAAGTTCCAGAAAGATTTGGTCTACATTAAAAATACAAAGTTCCAAAAGATTTGGTCTACATTAAAAATACAAAGTTCCAGAAAGATTTGGTCTGCATTAAAAATACAAAGTTCCAGAAAGATTTGGTCTGCATTAAAAATACAAAGTTCCAGAAAGATTGGGTCTACTCTGAGAACACAAAGTTCTAGAAAGATTTTTCCTGCACCAAGAATGCATCTAGAAAGATATAAGGTTCACTAAGCTACCAAGTTCAACAAAAATTTCCAGTAATGACACAGATGAAAAAAAATGAAAAAGTCAGCAAAGTCTCTGGATATGTCACAAGAAGACACAAGTTACATAACCAGACAATCATTACAAAACTCCCAAAAAATGAAGAGACTTGTCTTGTTTTATCTTGTCTTATATCCCATCTCCACGAAACTGTGAGCTGGGGTTCTTTGCAACCACGGCAGTGACGGTGTTATGGCACAACAGCCTGGGCACAGGTTATGGTGGCTATTTTTTTTTTCAGTCCCTGAATGGAGCTGCTAAAATGCAGAGGGTGTGCAATACTTCTTTAGCGGAATCCACCACCATAGGAACTAAGGCAATCTCTGCCCTATCAGCCAAGCTAGGGCTTTTACTAGGAGTACCATCAGAGAGCCTAGACAAGGTCTTGGTCAGCTATGGTTAACCAACCCTGATGCTAGTATGTCAGCTATGGTCAGCCAACACTGATGCTAGTATGTCAGCTATGGTCACCCAACACTGATGATAGTATGTCAGCTATGGTCAGCCAACCCTGATGATAGTATGTCAGCTATGGTCACCCAACACTGATGCTAGTATGTCAGCTATGGTTAACCAACACTGATGCTAGTATGTCAGCTATGGTCAGCCAACACTGATGATAGTATGTCAGCTATGGTCAGCCAACACTGATGATAGTATGTCAGCTATGGTCAGCCAACACTGATGATAGTATGTCAGCTATGGTCAGCCAACACTGATGATAGTATGTCAGCTATGGTCAGCCAACACTGATGATAGTATGTCAGCTATGGTCAGCCAACACTGATGATAGTATGTCAGCTATGGTTAACCAACACTGATGCTAGTATGTCAGCTATGGTCACCCAACACTGATGATAGTATGTCAGCTATGGTCAGCCAACACTGATGATAGTATGTCAGCTATGGTCACCCAACACTGATGATAGTATGTCAGCTATGGTCAGCCAACACTGATGATAGTATGTCAGCTATGGTCACCCAACACTGATGATAGTATGTCAGCTATGGTCAGCCAACACTGATGATAGTATGTCAGCTATGGTCAGCCAACACTGATGATAGTATGTCAGCTATGGTTAACCAACCCTGATGCTAGTATGTCAGCTATGGTCAGCCAACACTGATGCTAGTATGTCAGCTATGGTCACCCAACACTGATGATAGTATGTCAGCTATGGTCACCCAACCCTGATGATAGTATGTCAGCTATGGTCACCCAACACTGATGCTAGTATGTCAGCTATGGTTAACCAACACTGATGCTAGTATGTCAGCTATGGTCAGCCAACACTGATGATAGTATGTCAGCTATGGTCAGCCAACACTGATGATAGTATGTCAGCTATGGTCAGCCAACACTGATGATAGTATGTCAGCTATGGTCAGCCAACACTGATGATAGTATGTCAGCTATGGTCAGCCAACACTGATGATAGTATGTCAGCTATGGTCAGCCAACACTGATGATAGTATGTCAGCTATGGTTAACCAACACTGATGCTAGTATGTCAGCTATGGTCACCCAACACTGATGATAGTATGTCAGCTATGGTCAGCCAACACTGATGATAGTATGTCAGCTATGGTCACCCAACACTGATGATAGTATGTCAGCTATGGTCAGCCAACACTGATGATAGTATGTCAGCTATGGTCACCCAACACTGATGATAGTATGTCAGCTATGGTCAGCCAACACTGATGATAGTATGTCAGCTATGGTCAGCCAACACTGATGATAGTATGTCAGCTATGGTCAGCCAACACTGATGCTAGTATGTCAGCTATGGTCAGCCAACACTGATGATAGTATGTCAGCTATGGTCAGCCAACACTGATGATAGTATGTCAGCTATGGTCAGCCAACACTGATGATAGTATGTCAGCTATGGTCACCCAACACTGATGATAGTATGTCAGCTATGGTCACCCAACACTGATGATAGTATGTCAGCTATGGTCACCCAACACTGATGATAGTATGTCAGCTATGGTCACCCAACACTGATGATAGTATGTCAGCTATGGTCACCCAACACTGATGATAGTATGTCAGCTATGGTCAGCCAACACTGATGATAGTATGTCAGCTATGGTCACCCAACACTGATGATAGTATGTCAGCTATGGTCAGCCAACACTGATGATAGTATGTCAGCTATGGTTAACCAACCCTGATGCTAGTATGTCAGCTATGGTCAGCCAACACTGATGATAGTATGTCAGCTATGGTCAGCCAACACTGATGCTAGTATGTCAGCTATGGTTAACCAACCCTGATGCTAGTATGTCAGCTATATTAACCAACACCGATGCTAGTATGTCAGCTATGGTCACCCAACCCTGATGCTAGTATGTCAGCCATGGTCAGCCAACACCGATGCTAGTATGTCAGCTATGGTCAGCCAACAATGATGCTAGTATGTCAGCTATGGTCACCCAATCCTGATGATAGTATATCAGCTATGGTTAGCCAACCCTGATACTAGTTTGTCAGCTACGGTCACCCAACCCTGATGCTAGTACATCAGCCATGGTTAGCCAACCCTGATGCTAGTACACTAGTACATCAGCTATGGTCACCCAACCCTGATGCTAGTACATCAGCTATGGTCATCCAACCCTGATGCTAGTACATCAGTTATGGTTAGCCAACCCTGATTCTAGTACATCAGCTATGGTCACCCAACCCTGATGCTAGTACATCAGCTATGGTTAGCCAACCCTGATGCTGGAATGTCAGCTATGGTCACCCAATCCTGATGCTAGTACATCAGCTATGGTCGCCCAACCCTGATGCTATGGACCACTTACTGCCAAATCATACAGTGTCTCTGCCCCAGAGTGGAAGACTATGAGAAAGCATCTGAACATCATGACCAAGAGACAAAAAAAAGAAGAAAAACCTTCTTAACTCACCGCATAAACAATGGAGAAGCATGACTGTCAATGCTTGTTGGCATGATGATGATAATTATGATGGTAGCAGGGTGGAGAAGAAAGTGAGTGAGGATACTGAACTCCAGCAATAGCCACAAGGCACTAACATAATCATGACATAGGGGTGTTTAAAATGGGCAGACAGCGGAGAGAAGCAAAATACAAAAGGCATTTTAACAGACACGGAAAATGATAGGTTAAATATGGATATTATATATCAATTTTGGTGCCGCAGTGAGGTGGTGGTTAGTGCACCTGCCTGCCAATCTGAAGATCCCTAGTTCAATTCCGCACTTGGGATGAAGTTTTTCAGATCAACCAGCACACCAGGGTCAATGCGCCTTAAGAAAAAATGGGTACCTAAGATTTTGCAGGAAAACAAAGATAGCGAGGACAAATTTCGATCATCCTTACCTCAAATGCTGTAGTGGCCTAGAGATGTGAAGGCACTAACACTTCACACCCTTACTGCATGCAGATGTCATGGGGTACTGATTTTTTTTTTTTTTAATATACATGAAACAGTGCTGAGACAAGATGAGCTGAAGAATCTTAAAACTCCCAGAAGATTTGGATGGATGCATAACACAAGTAGTAAAATTATGATAACAAACCATAAAATTATAATGGAATAATAAAATTATAATATTACCATCATCATCATCATCAGGTGCCATGTCGACTGGTGTTGGCTATTATGCTTCTCCAAAGTACATGATCCTTCATGCAGGCCATTAGCTTAGTTGGTGATCTCCTCTCACACCATCTTGTCAGACTGTCCAGTATCATTTTTCTCAGTCTTCCCCTGGCTCTTCTTCCCTCAATTTTTCCTGTTGTTATAATATTTTCAATGCCCCCTTTTCTCATTGCATGTCCTATGAAAGTATATTGTCTCTCTCTTATTTCTTTTACCAAGATTTTTTTTTATCTCCGACTCTTCTCAAACATTCTCCATTAGTTATTTTTGCTGTCCAGGGAATTCACAACATTCTTCTAGTTATTATTATATAAGTTAGTTATTATGACAGCACAATAATAAAATTATTACCTGTTTGGAAGTTCTGCCTTCCATTCTTCTGATCCATCTGACACCTTGAGACAGTGTATTGTGCTGGAGGTTGTCACAATAACTTCAACTAAAGTTGCAAATGATACAAGCATAGGTTTAAACAGTATTGCTGGTTCCAATAAGACGTACAGAAGAATTTAAATGCAGAACAGTGATTTCATTTGTTACATAGATATTTACAATGATACTGTAGTTTGGTGTTTGTAAAAACAAGAGATCAAGCACATTTGGAGGGCCTTTGTCATCAACCTTCCTCGGTGAAATAGCACAGAATGTGTGTAAACGAGATTCAGTAACTATCAAGACATCGTCAAGCTTGTACTAGGCTTTTAGTGTCGGTGAAACCTTCTCGCGGTTTCATAGATCTTTTCTTGTGTCGAGTCTGTGCCCTGATTCGTTTGGAAAGAAACTGTGTGACATTTAGTGTGTGAACTTTGAATATTCGAATGTTTGACATCATGGGAGAAAGCTCATTTTGCATCTAGTTCTAACTTTAGTGTAGAATATAAGGAAAATATATTCTAGTTAAGTGCTGAATAGCACTTGTAGATTTGTTTGTTATGTTAGACTGTCAAAATGCTCATGCTTATGGCAAGATGAATTGTGTAGACTATAACCCTGCCAGGATCATGTTTTTCTGCACTCTTTAACTCTTCCCACGCCTTTCGTCGCTTAGATGACGGTTACGATTTCTCATGTGGTGCTTTTAGTCGCCCTAGTGACATTTGATTTGTTTCATTAAAAACACGGTGTAACGTTTAGATTGTAAACATTTAGTGCACATGCCCCGTGACCTTTTTCAAAATGGCCGAAGAGTGCTTAGTTACAAGAGAGAAAATTGAAGTTTTCTGCGAGAAATTTTAATTTTTGGTGATGCAGATAGGGGTAGATAGGGAGGGGTATGGACATGCCCTGTGACCAGACCACTGTTCCTGAATGTATCCCAAGTAGATCTAGACATATTAGACGACTGGAGAAGAAGGTTATTTCAGACATTATTCTACCGATAATGCAACACTGAATCACAATACGACATCAACAGTTAGATCTACGCATTTCAGATGGTACGTATTGTACCTCTAGATCTATCCAATGGTAAGTTGGACACAATCATTGTCTAAAAACATCACATTACTTCTTTTTTTCCCTAAAAAACTCTGCATTTATGAAATCTTCATACATTTAGTTATATTTTAAAACATAACAAGTACTCGGAAGTACATGGAAATTCTGCGTTTCATTCAATTTTACAACTATACCCCCTATACATAGCAAGACCCACGCTTTTAATCCAGCCCCCAACTGAACATCCGCGTTTCTTCCCGAGGCACAGAAAGAGTTAAGATATTACTTCAACACCTTTCTCACCATTTCGCATCTGGACTAATCATCGTGAGCTGGAAGGATTAAAAGTCATTAACTCCGATCTGGCCTTATCACTGACATAAATGTGTGTAAACTTGTACATGTTGTGAACACTGTTCCTGGATTGTCAGGATGTTGTATTATACATTATAAGGAAGGCCTATGTCACCTACCTTCCTTAGGGAAATGGCACAGGATGATGACAGATGTCACAAACAGAAGTCAGATGAAATCAATAACTTCTCTCCATGACACAGACATTTTGTTAAGGGGTCAAATCCCTTGTCGAGAGGAACCTGTCATTCTGCCAGGTACATCCATCAAGTGATGGACTGGTGTCATTCACTCCAAATCTCCATCTCATATCTGTTTTCAAGATCTTCACTGTACTGCCAGCCACAAAGAACTCAAGATCATAGTTCCTGTGAGATCCTCCTCCTCTTCTTCTTCTTCAACTTAACTCAAACCTGTTTCATTATTTACTTGCTTGTAATTATATGCCTCCATAGAATAACCAGCACTCTCTCAACACGTGACTCGCTAGCCATCAAGTACTAAAATGACATAGTTCGAAAAGTAACTTGTTAGATATTGTTAGGAATTATTTTAATGTTTGTTAAAAAAAAGCATATGTTAGAAGATCTGTACTGACAATGTATTTTTGATTATGTATATGTCTGTGTGTGCACGTGTATGAGTGTGTGTGAGAGCTATTTTATTAGGTTAATTACTTGTTCTCTACTGAGCCAGTAGTAGGCATCATTCTTCCAGTGTCCTGGGTGTTCTTTTTTCTCCATTTGTTCTTGTATTTGGCTTGTATCACTAGTAATATCTAAATACAGTGTGTACAACCAAAGCATTTTAACTGAAATTCTAGTTTCTGAAAAAAAAAAAAAAAAAATCTTCCACTTTTGCTACAGTTATCGAAGTTCTGGCGCCTAACCTGATTGTTAACTGACATGTAGAAATTCTTACCTTTTTCCTCCTTTCCAACAAAGAAGCCAGATGCCCTGAAAGAAGTAGCAATCATAAAATCAACCAAATACATAAATCAGTTGTTACATGAAACATCCACAATGTGAATATTATATTCAAAAGTCTGAAATATGTGGATGATCCAAACAAAAAAACCTTACAATGCAACAGAAATTATAAGCACTGTCTACTTTTTTTTCTAAGTTGACAGCAATGCTACCAGTGACATGAGGGACTTGCAGGTGGAAGCACGCTGCCAACAAGCTAATGACATCACAGCAGCAGTCTAAAGACGGGCATTCCCCTCAGAAGATATGCATAAAAGTGGAGCAGTGTTATGTCATCCATTTGTGGAGCGGTTAACATGTGAAACCTATTGAAATTCATCAGCAAATGAAAGTTGAAACAGTAAAACATGTCTGACATTGCAGCAAATTAATAAGTGGAGCAGGCAGTTCTAAAATGGCCTAATCCTCCTCATCCCAGTCAGCCACACCAAACAGTAATCATCAGTCAACTGAAGAAGTTGAAAGCATTATGACTGAAAATCATCAAGTGACAGTGAATGAAACAGCTGTAGCTCCGATGTCAAAAGATGAAATGTTTCATGGCCGTGTTTCTCTTGGGGCTAAGCTGCTGTTCCAGGAGTCCAGAGTTCAATTCATCGTCATTCTCCGTCTTCTTCTTCTTCTTCGTTCGCAAATTCTCCGTCTGAAATGGGACAAGATTTTTACCAGTTCTGGTTCACTGGAGCCGATAAACATCTGTCAAACATAGACATCTTTGCTCATTTCCCAGCGATGAAAATAATTAAGAACTGGGAAAAAAAGGCAAAATTATGCTAAAAATAGCTACCTATCTTTCACAAAACACAACGCACAAATCTGAGCAAAACAAATTAAAATATGAAACAATTATAAAATGTGTTTGTATATGAAATATAGATGAAATGAGAAAAAAAAAACGTATTTTAAGATATAAAAACAAAAACATCAGGCACTTGTTGTTATACCTAAAAGCAACTGAACAAAACTGACCTGCTGTTGACATCACTAGATAATGATTTCTCCCACAGCAGACTGCCCGATTCTACCTGCCAGCTCCGCACAAACTGACCACCAGCATGGACGCTCACCAGAACTACATGTAGAAAAAATAAATATATGAGTCAGGTGTGTGTGACTCACCTCCTCGCTCTCTATTCACCTCACTTTGTGAACATCCATAGGAAGGTATAATCCTCCATTATGCCTATGTTGTGAATACCGTATGAAAATATAAACTTCCATTATGCCCACTTTGTGAATATCCAAAGGAAGTTATAAACACTTAATATGCTTACTTTGTGAACACCATGAAAATATATCTTACATCTCACTTCTTACATCCTTCCCGAGCTGTTAAATGTCACATAAGACTCACATGGTAGTTCTTCAAGTTTTTCTGTTTTTGGCGAGCTTTTCAACCTTATCAAGGGATTTTATGCCTACTAATTTGGCCTCTCTTAACAAATGTCCTCTTTAGAGTTTCATGTGGCTGACCTCTTTTTCTTTGGCCTGTTGTGTTCCACTTGATAGCCTGTTTTGGGATTATCTGACTATTTCTTCTCATCACATGACTGACATATATTCATCTCCTTTTTCTGATCACCCGTGAGACAGGCTGTTATTCACTCATCTGCCTTATCTCTGCGTTGTTCTTGAAATCATTCCACTTTATACTGAGTATTTTCCTTAGGCATTTGTTTTGAAACAAAAGAGTTTAATTTGTTGTCTATTTCCTTACTGTTTTCCAGCTTTCGCATGCATAAGTGAGGGTGGATATTACATCTGAATTGAAGTCTTAACTTGGTTTTTGTGCTTATAACTTTCGAGTGCCATATGTTCTCAAGATTCTTGAAGGTCAATGCACTTTTGCACTTCTAACTTCCTTTCTGGTCTATGTAGCTGTCAAGGTATGCAAATCAGTGTACTTCTTTAACAGCTGTTCCTTTTACATATACTTTTCCTTCTTGATTAATGAAAAGTTTCATTATTTTTCTTTTCTCTTGTTAATTTCAAGTCCTATTTTGCTAGCCAGTGAAGACAGGGTATATGTTTTTTCTTGCATCAAATCCACATTGTCACTGGTAAAAGTTACATCATCTGCAAAATCAAGATCTTCTAGATGTACTGAATCAATGCCCATTTTACCTGTGCAACATTTTTTTCATTATGAAATCTATGGCAACTCCAAAATGCAAGGAAGATAATATACATCCTTCTTTCATGCCTGTTTCAATCTGGAACCAATTGCTCATTCTTATACATCCTTGTTTCTCACCTGTTTCAGTCTAGGACCATTTGCTCATTCCTTCTGTGTTGACTGCTCAAACATATTCATTACAGATCCTTAATGACGCTGATAATTTTAGATGGTACTCCATACAGTCTTAAAATTCTCCACAGTGAATCTCTGTGTATGCTATCAAATGCCGTTTTAGAGTCTATGAAGTTCAGTATTAATGGTTTCTGCTTTTCAATATGTTCTTCAAGTATTACTCTTAGAGTAAAGATCTGGTCAAGATAGCTTCTCCCTTTTCGAAATCCTGCTTGTTCTTCTCTTACTGCAGTATCCAGAATGACTTTGCAAAATACTTTAGCCACAGCTGATAGTAAGGTTACTCTTATCCAGTTATTGCAATTGCTAAGGTTATTTTTTTTTTTTAATGTTAACAATGATTCCTTTTTTCCATTTAGAAGGGATCTTTTCTTCTTTCCAAACTTTATTAAACATTCTCTGTATTTGCCTCATGTTGTCACTATTTATAGCTTTTTAAAATTTTGGCTGTTATTTCATCTTCACCTGCAGCTTTGTTGTTAGTCATTATATTCACTGCTATTTCAGTTTCATGCAATGTAATTTCATCTAGGTTGGCATTCAGTTGTGGGACTGCTAAGTCGGTTCAAGGTTTATCAATTCTTTTGGGTGTGGTCAATTACGTATTTCTTGGAAGTGTTCGACCCATCTCTGCTTTTGGTCTTTACCTGATGTTAATAGGGTGTCAGTTTTGCTGAAGATTGGTCTTTCTTTGGATGTAATAGTACCTGTAAGCCTCTTTTATATGTTACACAGAGTTTTGCTGTCTCCTGTTTCTGCTGCTTTCTCTGCCTCTTTTACCATATTGTCTATGCATTCTCTTTTAGTTCTTCTAGCTAAACTTTTTTACTTTATTGTCCAGTTCTTTGTATGTTGCTTTTGGAAAATCTTTTCCACAATATGTCTTTACATTCAACATGACTAATTTAGCTGCTCATCTTTCATGTATGTATTTCCTTGTATTTTCCAAAATCCATGCTTTTCTATTTGTTTTTTGCAGTCCAGCGCTTGCTTTTTCTGCTGTGATTATAAATTCCATAATTCATCTATATCTATCTTCTCTACTTCACCGAGCGCTGTGAAATGACTGGTAAGTTCCAGATTGAAATTACTTTTAGTATTTTCTTCCTGTAGACTGTGGCTATTTATCTTTCTAGGTACTGATTTCTCGTGTTGACATTTCAGTTTTAGTCTTATTTTCCCTATATACACGTTGTGGTCACTGCTGACCTTTACATGCTCTTACATCTATCAGAAATGTTCTGATGTCTCATTGTGTGGAAATATTGTTCCTCCAATGACCATGCCCTCTATTAGACATATTTCAATTAATCTTTCTATATTCTGATTTATCATATCAATTCCTTCTTTCCCCATTACTTTTTCAACATCACTGTTACCTTTTCCTACCTTGGCATTGAAGTCTTCCATGACAATTAGGATTTTATGTTTAGGGACTTTGTTAATGAGTTGTTGTAGTTGGGATAGAAATCATCTTTTATTTCATAATTTGCATCATTTGTGGATGCATAACATCTCATGATTGCCAATCTTCTGTGTCTTAGTCTGTATCATCCTCTTATTGTATGACAGTTTACTGGCTTCCTTTCTACAAGGTTCTTTGCTGCTACATTTGACATAATTATACCCAATCCTTCTTGGTATTTCCCATCGTCTCTGCCTGAATGTATTATTAACTAACAGTTTTCCATCATTCTTTTCCCTGCTTCTGACCATCGCATTTCACTGATGCCCAAGACATCCAGGTGGTATCCCATTTCTCTGATTACTTGAGCAGTTTTTGATGGTCCTGCCAGTGTTTTTACAATCTAGAATCCAATCTTTGTCACATATTTGGGACCGATGAATGCATTCTTTCAATCTTTTTTTTAGTTCTTCAGAGTTGGTATTACTTGGTTGGTTTTGCTGCGAGTTTCCATAACAATTCCTTTATTCCCTATCTAGAGTTCTCTCTCTCTCTATATATATATATGAAAATATATAAACACTATTAATCAGGCAAAATCACAATTATTATTTCTGGTTACAATATAATTATATTCTTGTATTCTTATGCTCGATGTACAATCTCGGAAGGATCTAGAACAGCGCCTTATTTTCCAGGCTGGCTGTCTCTGCCATCCAGCTGGAATGAACAATAAACTCAGCTTCCTTTAAACTTCTTTAGATTTTCACCCGTTTTCTGCCACTCATGTTCTACTTTCTTGTTTTAGCCCCGCTCCCACTCATTTCACTGCAGTTTTTCTTTCATAAGTTTCAGCATTATCTCCCAGCCCTCTCCTCCTCCTCTAGCAACCACAAGGTATTTATAGCTTCTTGGCCCATTCACCTCACCCCTTTTAGGGTACATTTGTTCGATTCTTTACTAGGACACCACAAAACTAAGTTTTTTAAATTTTTCTTCTTTTTTATTTCTATGTTGTGTTGTTCTTGTATGTAATCCTTGAAAAAGGCTGACGCTGAAATGTTGGATGTTATATGTATGTTTTTTTCATTTATACATTCTGATCTTACTCTCATACTTTCTGCCATCTGTGTTTTTTCTCATTTTCCTCATTCCCTCTGTCATTTTGTAAAACTGAACCATACACCTCTATGTACCTTAATTATATTCTTACCACTGTCCTTATGCAGGAACTCATCAATACGTCCTCTCACATTTGTTTCAAACAGTCTTCTCCAAACTGAAATGATACACTTTATAATTACATGCTTTTTACATTATAAAATATGTCAGTACATTCCACACGCTCCCGTACATCTATGCCACAAAATGCTGCATTATACACCAAACATTCCCATAGATCATACAAAAAGTCATGAGCAAAAATCTTTTAAAAATCAGAATTTACAGATAGATAAAATATAAATGTAACACCTTATTCTGCATCCTTTGCACTTCATGTAGAGGTCACATGACGTGACCACGTGGAGCAAAAACAAAATGGCGAGTGCTGAAGTTTTGTTTCGTCAACGTGCTGTTATTGAGTTCCTCATTTAAGAGGAAATCCCCGCTGCTGAAATTCACCAAAGACTTCAGCTTGCTTATGGAGATGTGTGTACAGGTGCTAGCAGTGTTAAGAGGTGAGTGAGACATTTCAAAGATGGAAACACGAGCATCCAAGGTATACCTTGCAGCGGCCACCCTCAAACTGCCTCCACTGAAGGCAACGTGGAAAGTGTTGACGACATCATTAAAGAAGACAGACATGTCACAGTTTCTAAAATCACTGTAAATCTTGGAATAGGACACAATGCAATACAGGAAATGATTGAAACCCTAGGCTATAGAAAAGTTTGTGCCAGCTGGGTCACACAGAAGAGAACGTCCAGAAAGCAATGCATCTGTGCCATTGGTCAGTTGGAACGGAATTCTACCGGCAGGGTATTTTCAAACTTGCAGAGCGATGGGAAAAATGTGTGCAGAGAAATGGAGATTATGTTGAAAAGTGAAGAAAAGGGTACAGATTAAGGTGATAAATTTATATTTTTTCTATTTATAGATTCTGATTTTTAAAAAATGTTTGCTAACGACTTTCAGTATTATACATACATATACATATATAACATAAAAAATACTGATATAAACTACACACTTATAAAGACCCATAACATAAAATGCTGATATACACTGCACATCCCTATAGATCTATAACATAAAATGCTAATATACATTGCACACTCCTATAGATCTATATCATAAAATGTCACACCATATACCACACACTCCCATAGATCTATTCTATATCATAAAATGCCACAGCAATAGGATGTATAAACTTATCAGATAGTAACCAGAACAGTAAGATGTATAAACTTATCAGATAGTAACCAGAACAATAAGATGTATAAACTTATCAGATAAGTAACCAGAACAATAAGATGTATAAACTTATCAGATAGTAACCAGAACAATAAGATATATAAACTTATCAGATAGTAACCAGAACAGCAAGATGTATAACTTATCAGATAACAACTACAAGAATAAGAAGCACAAATTTATTACAGTAACTAGGAGAACAAGATGTAAAAATTTATCAGATAATAAACTGAAAACTGAGGTGTGTACATTTATCAAATAATATCTAAAAGAATAAAGCATATAAATTTATCACACAACAAAGAGAATAGGTGTGTATATTTATCAGATAATAACAAGAAGAAAAAGAAAATTATATGATAATTACTACAAGATTAAGGTGTGCAAAATTTATCACACAATAACATGAGGAATAAGGTATGTAAATTTATAAGACCTCAAGGTGTGTAAATTTATAACACAGTATCTCTAGGAACAAGATGCATAAATTTATTACACAATAACATGAAGAATAAAGTGTGTAAATTTATAAGACAATACCTGAAAGAATGAATAAGATGCATAAATTTATCACACAATAACATGAGGAATAAGGCACATAAATTTATTAGACTATAACCTGAAGAATGAGAAACTGAGATATATCAACCAGGTTACCACATGTCTGTTCTGAAAAAAGTTACATCAAACAAACTTAGACAATCTTTAATCACAGAAATGGATTATCAAGTGGAACACAACAGGCTGGAGACAAAGGCTGACCACATGAAAATCTAAAGAGGACATTGTTAAGAGAGGCCAGATTTGTGGACATAACATCCCTTGATGAGACTGAAAAGCTCGTGGAAAACAGGAAAACTTGGCAAACTACCATGTGAGCCCCATGTGATGTTTAACGACACTGGAAGGATGTAAGATGTCAGAAGAATCACAGAAATAATGACAGACAAGCTGTTAATCATGTAACACAGCTGACAAATACATGCTGTGTACATGTGTTAGTTTCTATTCTACTTCTTGTATTTCTCTCTGTTAAGTGTATCTTAAGTAAGACAAGACAAGACATGCTACTCATGGTATGCAGCTAGACAGTGTTATATAACAGTGCTGTCTTGTCTTGTGTCTTGTCTAATCTTGTCTTGTATTCTGTCTTCTCTTGTGTCTTGTCTTGTGTCTTCTCATCATGTGTTGTCTTGTCTTGTGTTGTCTTGTCTTATCTTGTCTTGCATCTTGTCTTGCCTTGTGTTTTGTCTTGTCTTATGTCTTGTCTTGTGTCTTGTCTTATCTTGTGTCTTGCATCTTTGTCTTGCATCTTGTCCTGCCTTGTGTTTTGTCTGTTGTCTTGTGTCTTGTGTTGTCTTCTACCTCCTAGGAACTGTTGCTGGTGTTCTTTGCTGCTGATGCTGTGAAGGTGTTGAGGGACAGCATCGTGTTGGTGTGTGAGCGGGTTATGGCAGCTATTTTTCAGTCCTGGCATGCAGAGCAAAAAAATCGGGCGGGGGGGGGCAATACTTCTTTAGCAGAATCCCTGCCCCATTAGCCAGGGTAGGCCTGTTACTGGTGGTACCAATGAAGAGGTGGGATAGGGTCTTGGTCAACTATGGTTCACTAGCCCTGTGCTAGCATATCAGTTAGGGTCGCTGACTGCCACATTGGACAGTGCCTTCACCCCCTACCATGAGAAGTATAAAGAGAAGATGTAAAACCCTACAAGGCATATTAAACTGTGACCACTCTGCCAGTCGGTATCCAAAGACAAGGAACGGATGAGACCCAACAGAAATGAACTGACAGCAAAACTAAATCTGCACCTACCTATACTTCCATCATGAGCACTGAGAGAAGCAATAACATTTTTATCTGTTGCAACTAAAACTCTTTTCCCAGATGACTGAGATTGTTCCCAGAAAAAATGCTTGACTTGACCAACGTAATCTTGCTTCCTGTGGAACACAAGGATCACTCATCAGTAGCTCAATATAAAAATAGTATAGATACAAGTGGGAAAATATGATAGTGACCTGCCTTCTCACATGGAAGGTCCTGAGTTGATGATCTGCTCTCCCATCCAGAAGGTCCTAAGTTGATGACCTGCCTTCTTGTCTAGAAGGCAATGAATTAATGACCTGCCTTTCTGTCCTGAGCTGATGACCTGCCTTCTTGTCTGGAAGGCTGTGTGTTCACGACTTGTCTTCTCACCCAGAAGGTCATGTGTTCATGGCCTATCTTCTCACCCAGAAGGTCATGCACTCATGGCCTATCTTCTCACCAGGAAGGTCATGCGTTCATGGCCTATCTTCTCACTAGGAAGGTCATGCGTTCATGACCTATCTTCTCACCCAGAAGATCATGCATTCATGGCCTATCTTCTCACCATACTCCAGTCAATCCCGCTGTAGAAAAGATTACTAATACAATAATGTCCATGAAAACATCTCCAGAAGAAGGCTATCAGCTGCACTAGACTGGACTGCAACATGTAAGCCAGTGAAATTCAGTTTACAAATAAGGGAATTCACATGTATCCAGAGCAAGTGAACAAAATAATTTTATAATTATACATATCAGCACCACTGATGTAGGGGCTGAATGCTTGCCTGTTACACAAGTGACCTGGGTTCTATTCCTAGCAGATGTTACTTTTTTTATGGCTCGAGTCCGGCTGGGAAAACCCTTAGTCACTCAGTTGTAAAAATGCGTATCTGGCTCCCTCTGAAGATTAGGAAGTAAAGGCAACTATGAGTAATCCTGAACACATCATCCTCAGGTCAGGGAAGATACAGGCACTAACACTATATCCCCTAGGTGTGGTATTATAGGACTTCCTTTTCTTTGGAGCCTGGTTAGCCGAGTGGTTAGGCGCTCGGTTTACTAATCCGGTGGTACTGGGTTCAGTTCCAGCAGTGGGATTTTTTCTGGTCATCATCATCAGGTGCCGTGCCAACTGGCACTGGCTATTTTGCTTCTCCAGGGTACCCGCTCCTTCATGCAGCTCAGTTGGTGATCTCCTCTCACACCATCAAGGTGTGATGGACACACCTGGGCTTCACCCAGCCTCTAAAAATGGGTACCAGAGAAATCTGGGAAGATAAAGCGGCGACCAGGCATGATACTGACCACATCACACTTTCATGTGCTGAAGGTCATGGAAAATATGGGCCTAACACCGTATTCCCCAATATACCTTAACAGCATGGAAACGGAAATTTTACCTTTACCTTTTTCTTCACATATACAATGATCACTCTAGGATTTTTTTCAAAACCGGTACAAATATACCAGTCTTTCACCTTGCATGAAGTACTTTCCAAAATACCGATTCTGTCAATACAACATTTGGTACATTATAGTTTTGTTTTTTTTTTTAATTGTAAAATTAAACACACTTCACAAATATCAATAGAAACTAACTGTTCATGTGAATTTTTTTTCTCACCTCATTTGTGATAAGATTTAATCTTTACAAAATGCTCACATGCTTAAACAAAGTCAAAACTGGCTCATTCTCCTCCATGCAAATTGAGAATCATCAACCTTTTGGTATGATTATCCTGCTACTGATTTCACTGGTTGTTTTTTTACTAGGTAAAATCTGGTTATAGTAACTGACAACCCCCAAAATTTTTGACAACCTCCAAAATTTTCAGTTTTTCACTTTTTTATCACCAATTTACCAGTAACTATGCATCACCGCATATACAGAGATCAGAATCGACTGTAGCTGTATCTCAAAGTTTAGAGCCAAACTTCTGGATGGATGAATGTCAATTAAAAACCCTAATCTGAGAGGTATATAAATCTGTAAAACATCCATGAGATATTTCTCCACATGTATAAATACTGCAGAAACTGGCAAAAGACAATGCTACACGGTGGACTGATTGTGCAGTGGTACAGTGTCATTTGTGGAGAAAATGTGGGCCAATGTTGGAATCAGAATAATGCAGGTATATAAAAGACAGGGCCTTGTAAAATAAATATGGTTTGTTACAAGTGTGGCAGGCAAGCTAGTTAAAAATCAGACATCTGCAACAAAAGTTGCTATGTAAAATGACAATCTTCTAACAACAGCCAACATCCACTTGTGTCAATATTACTGGTGGATACACGTCGAATAATGTTAGCAATTGCCACATTCATGTGGTAAGGCTGTCTTCCAACCCGATCTCCCATATCCAGATGACACAACAATGCGTGCTGAATATTGAGAGCCGGCGAGTAGACTAGTGCACTGTTAAATTTCATGAAATTGCATAATTTAATTACTTAAAATAACAGCTGGAAAGGAATTGAATACTTAGTGCCTACCAGTCAAACAGCCCTGCCTGGTCTTCATACAAGCCCAATGTGCCATAAATGATATTTATAAGTACAAACGCTCCAACGAACACTCTATTGACCGCCATCTTGTTCTCGGTTCAAGTTTTTCGATTAACCCAGCTTATTCATCATCATCATCAGGTGCCGTGCCGACTGGGGATGGCTATTATGCTTCTCCAGAGTACCCGATACTTCATGCAGGCCATCAGCTCAGTTGGTGATCTCTTCTCACACCAGACTGTCCAGTATCATTTCTCTTGGTCTTCCCCCTTGATCTTCTTCCTTCTGTTTTTCCTGTTGTTATAATATTTTCAATGCCCCCTCTTCTCACTGCAACTTATTCAGAAAGATATTTTAAAATCATGTTCACGAAACAAAATAAACTTTTGGATCATATTGGCACACTTCAAATAATTATCGCAGTTTTTGAGTGACTAGCGAAAATATGTAGCGGCTTAGAATAGTTTATTGTGGATCTCATACAGCCAACGTATAGATGTCTCATAGGGTTATCTGATTCCGTAATGGAAAAATTCGGGACATTTCTCTCAGACCGAAAAACAAAGAAGAGTCTATTCAAGTATGATCATTAAATTACCAATATTCAACGGCAGACGTGTCCTAAAGTCTAAGAATTTTCTTTTCAAATAGTTTATCCAAGGAAAGAATATAAGTTGCGCCATACTAATGTTATCATTCAGCTCAGAAAAGTTGAAACTATTAATATTTCATGTATGTATCAATCAATCAATCAAGTGCCGTGGCGTAGGCGATCATTTCTCTTCACAATTCACTGTCTTTAGACTTAATTATGAGATCCGACTGTAACTTTCTTCCTAGCCACACTGACAGCCCATCCAGTAACTTCTCTCTCTGTCTTCCTCTGTCTCTTCTTCCCTCAGTTTTTCCAGTTGCCACAATTCGTTCCAGTTTTCCTCTTCTCATGAAATGTCCTACAAATCTGTCTTGTCTGCCTCTGATCTTTGCTATAATTTGCCTTTAACTCCGGCCTCACTTAAGACTTCTTCGTTGATTTTCTTAGCTGTCCATGGTACAACATCCTTCTTATGAACCACATTTCCATGGCCTCCATTTCTCGCTGTACTCTCTTATTCATGGACCATGGTTCACATCCATAAAACAAAATTGGTTCGATGTAACATTTAAGTACTCGGAATCTTGTTTCCATTGATATGGATCTATTGCACAAGACGTTTGAATGCTGACTTGGCCTGAGCACGTCTGCTTTTTTTTTTCATTGTGACATTTCCCATTAGCTGTTACAATTGTTCCTAAGTGCTTGTTTCAGTTCTGTGTCATGGATGGTAATGCTACATTTTGGTGGCATTCTTTTCTTTGAGATGACCATCACTTCAGTCTTCTTTTTATTCAGACTGAGACCTTTACTTTTACTTTCACGAACCACGATGTCCAAAAGAGCCTGTAGCTCCCCTTCACTTTTAGCAACCAGAACTGTGTCGTCTGCATATCTTAAGTTGTTAAAGTTGTACCCACCAACTGATATTCCTGGCAAGCTCTCTATATTTCTCAATATGTTTTCACTATACAAGTAGAGGAGGTCAGGAGATAGAACACATCCTTGTCTCACTTCCAATTTTATGTCTTGTAGTGCTCATATTTGGTTCTCAATCTTCATTGCTGCTGATTGCTGCCGGTATATGTTTTTGATGAGTTTCAGATCTTTCCCATTTATGTTGATGTCTTCTACCATTCTTATAATTTCTGTGTGTCTCACTTTATCGAATGATTTACAGTAGTCTATGAAGTATAAATATACTTATCTTATCTTATCTTATATCTTATATCCTTCCCGTGCCGTTAGACGTCACATAGGGCTCGCAAAGTAGTTCGCCAGTTTTTCCTGTCTTCGGCGAGTCTTTCAACCTCAACAAAGGATTTTATGCCTGTTAACTTGGCCTCTCTTAATAATGTTCTCTTCAGAGTTTCACGCGGTCTGCCCCTTTTTCTTCAGCCTGTTGTGTTCCACTTGATAGCTTGTTTTGGGATTCTCTGCTCATTTCTTCTCATCAAGTGGCCAACATATGTCCATCTCCTTTTCCTGATCACCCATGAGACTGGTTGTTGTTCAGTCAAAATATACTTATGCATGTATATATAATTTCTAAATTTTATACTGCGCATGCATTTTCTACATGAGATGTAGAACATTCTTTCTCTGATTACAACCGTATTTTACTGTCGGATATTTGCCTTCAAGTTCCTCCATCATCCTACCGTCCTGCCTCCTGCTCCTAGTATTTATCCAGCTTTGAACTTAGGGATATAAGATCTTGCCGCAGACATAATCGTAGAATTTTGATCAGCTCATTCGATAATTAAAATGTTGCTTCAACTGTTGAGACATGAAGACGATTTCCTTCCTCTGTCCATCACACATTCATGAGGGAAAATACTCTTTCCACGTTTGCATTATGTCCAGGAACACTAAAGATAAATTCACAGTTTTAGTAACTCCGAGTACTGCTCCAAAGATACAGACTGTCCAAAGAAATAGGTCTACTTCTGACTGGATTTGCTTCTCCTTTGTGAGTGCTGCATCAATACTGTGCTTCAGATACATGACCCGATCAAACATTAGTGAATCACCAGTTGCCTACCCCTTGTCTTCCAGAAACTTTACAGTCTCTTCCACTTCAAACCATGCTGGTACTGAGCCTAAGATCATCCACTTACACATAGAAATTTTGTTCAAAGGTGTCATCCACCTCTTTACATAAGCAAGATGTGTTTCATAAAACTCTTCCGCCTCAACATAAAATGTATTTATATCTACAGCTGATAGGCCTACTTCATCTTCTGCTTGTTTCACAATAGATTTCAATTTTAGTAGAAGAAATCTTTCTTTTTTCTGTTGATTTATCAATGTAAGAGTTTTCTCTAAAATTACATCTATTTCTAATACGTTACTTTCTGCCTTCTCCAGTATAAGTGCTTGTCTATTAAATACACTCATCTGGCTTTGGACAAACCAAAAATAGGGTTCGCTTAGGGGATTTTCAAACAGGGTAATCAAGACTTTTTGTGCTTTTTTTTCTGACAGGAAAAACGATTTTAATGGTTCATAAACTTGTAGTACTATTTCCACTGCAGGAAGAGTAGATAACCACCTTGTTTTTGTATGTGACACCAATTTATGAAATTCTACATCCACACATTCACAGAATTCCCTCACGTGCTCTGTGCATATGGTGTATATATTGAGAAATAATTTGCAGTTTAATTATTATTAATTAATTAATTTTTAAAAATACTGAAGAGCAAAACATTTATCTTAATGCGAAGAAAACTTAAATTGACGACAATTGACAAAACAAACAAGGCAGCTGAAATATATATCAATGAGGAAAAAACTGCAAGAAGTGGAGAGTTTTGAATATCTTGGATCACTGCTAACTAATAATGGAGATACAATGAGGGAAATTAAAAGGAGGACATCTATCGCTCTTCAGAAAGTAAAACAACTAAAGAAGCTGTGGAGAGGAATAGACAGAACCACAAAAATAAGATTTTTAAGGGCATGCATCTTTCCCATCGCAACATATGCCTGTGAGACCTGGACATTTAACAAAACAGCTGAGAAACACATAAACGCCTTTGAATGTAAATGCTACAGAAGAGTTCTTCAAATATCATGGACACAAAAAAGAACAAATATATCCATACTACAAGGACTTAATATTGAAGAAGGCTGGCTAGTAAAGAGGATTAAACAAAGAAAACTTAAATATTTTGGACACATTAAATGTCATGATAACCTAAAGAAGACCATCTTAGAAGGATACATAATGGGAAAAAGAAAGAGAGGAAGATCAAGGCGAAGATGGCTGCAAGACATTGTTGATGATCTGGAAATAGATGGATCAGCAGCAGGGCATCTTGCTCACAACCGAGAGGCCTACAGAATGCTGTTAGGGAGTCAAAGTTCTACAAGGAACATGCATATGAGTGAATGAATGAAGCAGTGATGGTAATTGAATGTCCCTGATTTCAATATTCGATGTTGTACCAGCACCTATGAAATATTTAGGTGGGACCTCAACTCTTTTGCTGTTATTTGCTTTATCATTTGCTCTGTCTACAATGGTTACTAGTTCCTGCAGCACTCTGTTGTGCCGCTAGGTATAGCGTCCTTGGGCTAATGATATTCTGCATGCTGACAGCACATGTTCCAATGTTTGCCTTTCGTTGCAGAGAGGGCACTTTGTGTCTTCTGATACAGCCCATGTGTATAGGTTGGAGCCTGTAGGCAGAAGGTCATAAGTAGCTCTGAAACTGAGTCTCAAGTGTGCCCTTTTCCAGATGTCATTCCATGTTAGTGATCTCTGCAGGACTTCCTCCCATGTTGTCCATTGACCTTGCTGTGCCTGTTGGACTGCCTTCTGGACTCACTTGTCATCCTCTGAAATTCCTTACTTCGCTGATGATCATATCCCGTCTTTCCTTACAGGAAGCCTTTGACCACCATTTGATTTCACCATGACCAAATCCCCTTCTGTTTGTCTGGGTGTATTCTTTCAGCTCATGTGTTTCCCTGGCTGTGGTCACTTCCTCACTTACCTTCCATTTTCGTCCAATTTTAAGTGTTGGCTTCACTTCTTGTACCACTGGATCTGTAGATTCTTGTAGCATCATTGCAAGCCTCTCTTTCCTACCTTATATTCTTTGACCACAGATTTGAATGTAGCTGCAGTTTGCTCTTCATACAGTACACTGCTACATCAGTTAATCCTGCTGGTACACCCAGCCACTTTCTTATGGATTTATTTATCTTTCTTCCAACTGCCTCTACTGTGCTGGTACTTACTTCATAAATGAGTAGTGGCTACATCAATTTTGGAATCAGCATGAACTGGAGGCACCATATTTTGAATCGTAGCCTGCTTTTGTCTATGATGTTCAGTCCATTCAGTGCCATTTCTACGACCTGCTTCACCGCGTTTGAGTCTTTCATGGAAGCATCATATACTCTGCCAAGGCTCTTCACTGGCTCTTCCCCTACAGTTGGAATTATTTGATTTGTCACTGTGTACGATCTTTCTATCACTTTCCCCTTTATGAATGACATGCTTCTTGACTTCTTTGACTTGACGCTCATGCGGCACCATATGATAAGGCTATCCAAATGTTCTAATTTCTTTCGTGCCTGTGCTTCACTGGTTGTTATTACTTTTGTGTCATCCAAGAATGCTTTTAGTGGTGGCATCTGACATCCATTTCTGAACCTTGGGCCTTCTGCTGCTCTCAGGAATATTCGCATGGCTAGTACGAAAAGTATGGGAGATATTGTACAGCCCATTGCAACTCCTACCTGGAGCTCGATCCATCTTGTAATATATCCTGATGTTCTAAATCTCATGAAGAACCCCGTGAAGTACATTTTCAGCATCTTCGTGATTTCTTTTGGCACATGATACATGTCTAGTGCTAGCCATATCATCTGGTGCGGTACTGAGCCATAGAAATGGCTTGGTCAAGCCATATTACCTGTAGATCTTGCTTTCCAGATCTTGTTATTGAATAGCTCCCCAAATCATTGAAGCATGTTCGAGACATCCTGGGGAACTTGGAATTCCTCCATTCTGCATAGACGTATCAACGTAACCATTATTTAGGAGGTATGTTTTTAGTCTCCTTGCCATTACGGAGAGGAATATCTTTCCTTCCAGTCAGAAGTGAGATCGGCCTGAACTGGTTGATTTCAGTGGAATTCTGCTCCTTTGGGATGTATACTCCATTAGCCTTTTTCCACTCTTTACTTATGAGTCCCTTGGTCCATGCTGTTTGTAGGAGTTTATAGAGCTTCTTTAGTACTTCGGGGCATCTTTTGTATAGTATGTAAGGGACACCGCTTGGGACTGGTGCTGACTTGCCTTTAGCTTTTCCTATGGTGCTCTCTACTTCTTGTAAGGTTGGTGGGCTGCATTTGAATTTGCTGCCTGGTGCACAGGGCCACACTAGACCTTTCATCTGCTCGAGAGGTGTATACTGATTTTTATTAGAGTATGTCTTGCTCAGATGTTCCTCAAGCACCTCCTTACCTGCTTTCAGCGTACCTGATTTTGGTTGTTCAAATAACTGCTTAGCAAACCCGAAGGGATCTCTGTAGAACTTCTTTCTTGCGTATCTGGTTTCTCTCTTCCTTTTACGTATGTCTTTCAGCTCAGCAAAGGGCATTGTGCTGGGATTTTAGACGCTGCCTGTCTTAGTCTTTCCTTTTCTGATTCATGTGCCTTCTTGAACATTTTCCGGGCATGGTTCTTCTGCTGTCTTATTGCTTCTATTTTCCTCTGTCTTCTGGACTTCTTGGTGTTACTTTTTATCTATTTGCCTGTTTGGTTCCAAACTCTTTGTGACAGTGAAGATATATGATGTTACCAAATGCTTCCAGTTTTTGCTCAAGGTTTTTCCCTCTCAGCTGTTTGTTTGATTCTTTGCATAATCCTGTGTCCAGGTTTTCCCATATGCTTTTGGCACTTGCTGGTGGGAAGTTAATTTTGTCTCTGGTTTCATCGGAGGGCTGCGTTGCCTCCCCGCTGCCTGACTCAGCCTGAATATCCTCTGAACTGTGGTTTATATCCTGGTAGAGGTCTTCTAATGTCTTATCTGAGACTCGCGTCACACCGCTCTGTTGAATATTCAGCAGCAAGGAACCACCACATCCTTTCTTCGTTCTATGTATCTTCATGCCACATTGAGTGTTAAATTTCCTGCCACGTGTATAGATACTCCATCCGCTGTTCTGAACTCGAATTAATTGGGGCAGGCATGGTCATTTCCGTATAGTCACCTGTAGATCCATTATTCTCTCCCCCCCCCCTTTTCAGTGAATCCTGGGGGCATGTCTTCTTTTTTGGACTTTGAAGCGATAGTATGACGGCTGACATGGTTGATAGTATGACGGCTGACATGGTTGATAGTATGACGGCTGACAGGGTTGATAGTATGACAGCTGACATGGTTGATAGTATGACGGCTGACAGGGTTGATAGGATGACGGCTGACAGGGTTGATAGTAAGACGGCTGACAGGGTTAATAGTATGACGGCTGACAAGGTTGATAGTAAGACGGCTGACAGGGTTGATAGTAAGACGGCTGACAGGGTTGATAGTATGACGGCTGACAAGGTTGATAGTATGACGGCTGACATGGTTGATAGTATGACGGCTGACAGGGTTGATAGTATGACGGCTGACAAGGTTGATAGTATGACGGCTGACATAGTTGATAGTATGACGGCTGACAGGGTTGATAGTATGACGTCTGACAAGGTTGATAGTATGACGGCTGACAAGGTTGATAGTATGATGGCTGACAGGGTTGATAGTATGACGGCTGACAGGGTTGATAGTTTCCCAACAGAAAGTACTTAAAACTATAAGGAAATAACTTGCAGGACATGTCACGAGAAGACAATGAGAGAGAACTTTGTAACGACTGCAAGAAGAGGACAGGGAGACCACGAAAAGGCTATCTCAGTGGATTGGCCAAACAACAAAAACATTCGAATTGATCGAAAGCACCGACGACTGCACAAGATGGAGGTGCATGATCGCCAGCAGTGTCTTGTATGGTATATTAATGTTACGACTGATTATATTTGGTATCATTATATAAGGCATTTGTGTGCCCATCAAAGAAATACAATTCTAGTGTAAACTGTACAGTCGTCAACGAACTGGCTGCAACATCAAATACTTTTTATAAAATCTACCTTGTAACTGAATAATTTATAAATAAATATGACATTCAAATGTACAGGAAGAAAATTTTACAACTAACCATAAGATTTCAAATTTTCTTATCAATACTGCAGTTAATAGAATATGTAATTATACGATTGTTACTTTTAACGTAATTCTAAAAAGATTAGTGCTAAAATTAATACTTATTTATATGTTACCAAATATAAGTTATATTATCTCCCTTAGACAATATAGTTCTCTCCGCTGATAATTCTCGATTTTAAATGAAAACTATGTGTTTCTATTTTCCATCGCAGAACAGAGAGAGAGAGAGAGAGAGAGAGAGAGAGAGAGAGAGAGAGAGAGGTTTTTTTGGTTGTTGTTTAATATCAAAATAACAAAATGATGGTCTGCTGTTCTGGAGTAAAGAGTGATTTGATAAATAAAAGAAATAAACTTTTGTGTAGTTGCATCACAGTAAAACATAGCGAGATTCCATACCAGGTACTTTGACAGCTCTGGAGTAGTGGGTAAACAAGAACTTACTTCACGATTATTATCAGTCACATTGGGAATTTCCGTCTCCTGGTCGGACTTTTTCTTAACTTAGCAAACCGCTGGAGCTTCAAGACTTCTTCTTCTTCAGCTTTCCGTGCCATTAGGGCTCATTGCTGCAGATAAAGTTCGCCGCCTCCATTTCTCTCTATTCCTAATATCTTCTCTCTCTCTCTAGTTGGTGACACCAATTTCTTTTATATCCTCTTCTATGCGGGCAGGGGTTAGACGAAACTTGCACCCTGGTCCTCAGGGGTGGGGGGTTGGAGCATGGGACCAACGGCCCCATCTCTGCTAAGAAAAAAAAATAGTGTTACGAAACAGGTAGAGAAGCCTCGAAATTGGACGGATACAAATAATATGGAATATAAGAAGTTTATACAGACAATAGGCAGCTAAAGAATTAGCAGATAAACTAAGTAGGTATGACATGGATGTTACAGCATTACAGACCTCTTGTGGTCCTCTCTGGGATCTCGTGTGGTCCTTTTGGAGACCACACAGGAGACCACGGGACTTAACGAGGACCACAGGCGTAAATTCAGTAGGATCACAGTGCAGTCTTGGTGGTAGAAGCGAACGAAGAAGAAGAAGAAGAAGAAGACAGCATTACAGGAAATCAGGTAGCTGGAAGAAGATATAACAGGTCATAGGAGAAACGGTACTGGTATACGGAGGTATTACCGATGGAGCTTCAAGACTCCTAAACAGTAACGGTGCTGCAGTGCTCATGCTGATAAAGTTCCCTTTCTGGTTACTACTCGCAGAGTTAACAAGAAAATGCAGACTCCCACTCAGTGATGGATTAACCACCATTTAGACCCCACCCCCCCCCAATCTAAACATAGGGAGGGCCCTCAGACCCCTCTGACATATATAGAACAGACTATCACCTGAAATAGGGCACAATTTCTTTCTTTCTATTATTATTATCATCATCATCATATTACTTTTCCTTAAATATTTTGGACACATTAAACGTCATGATAATCTAGAGAAGACCGTCTTGGAAGGGTACATAATGGGAAAAAGAAAGAGAGGAAGACCAAGGCGAATATGGCTGCAAGACATCGTTGATGATCTGCAGATGGATGGATGAGCAGCAGGCCATCTTACTTACAACCGAGAGGCCTACAGGAGTGCTGTTAGGGAGGCAATGTTCCGCAAGGGACATGCAAATGAATGAATGAATGAATGAATGAATGGTATTACTTTTCAAGTGATCATTTGTCGGCTTCTCACTGGTCACAGTAGAATGAGATATCACTTTTTCAACAGACTCAAGATCTGCCTGACCGACATGTGCACATGCGGTGCTGGTAAGATGACGGGAGAACATTGGAGAGTGCTAATACATACTACATTAAACTTTGTATAATAATTTGCATATATTTTTTGTTTATTGCTTATTCATTTATATAAGAACTATCGCTGTGGACCACTGACTTCGAATTAAACTTTCTGATTCTGAACACGTTTTAGCAAAGTTCAATGTAATTCCACCAAGGTCACAAAACAGAAGCAACAAGTGCTATATATAAGGAAGTCGGTATCTAGAGAATATGTCTCTCCTTTTCGGGAAAACCCGTTTGGCTACTTGTTCATAACCTATAGCTGCGCTAAGACTCAGGATGAGTCAAGGTACTCACAGATCCTGATTGACTTGGAAAGTTTTGAGTAGCGAGAGATTCCTGTCATGACACACGGCTGGTTCGAGAGTTATGACCCTGGGGTGGTAAAGTGGGTGATGGCGGATCATTATAAGCACAATAAAACGACACTGACTGGGGTAGCTTCTTGTGTCTAGGACTAGTTCATAGCCCATCCTTTTGTTGCTTAACGATTCCAGATACTCTTTACCGTGAATGGTGCAAATTTAATAATGATATGACATGACTTCCACGCGAGACTCACGATCACGTGATTAAGTGCGAGCGGAAGATTCAAGTCCATTCAAGAGCCGGCAGTTGAAGAGACATCTTCGGGACAGCTGGACTAATGTCGGCCACTATTCCCAGGCTTTAGGCCTGAGGGGCAAATCTCCACTAGGATAAACGATATTCCCTATTGAGGTTCTTCACAAATACATATCCTGGGTGTTTGGATAAGAGGAGAAGATAACTATGTATGGCTTCAAGAGAAAATAGTGTATAGCTTCAGGAGGAAACAATATATAACTTCAGGAGGAAATAATGTTTAGTTTCATAAGATAATGATGCTTTGTTATGAGGAGAAAGCTATGTTTTTAAAGAGAATATAAACCATGTTATTGAGGGAGATAACAAAATTTATGAGGAGACTATTAAATGGATGGCTTTGGAACTGTCATTTAGAAATGACAGAGAATTAGGGACAGTTAATGTATTTTCATTGAGAGTTCTGGATAAATTGAGTGCAGGTCTGTGTAAAATCACAATAAACCCTGTTCCCCCCGACAGCGATCAATTCATTTTATTCTTCATTGTTGTGCTCTTTATTATTTTGTAGTGAAAGGAGCTCATGGCAGAATGTGAAATTGCTTTGGGCAGTGACACGGGTAGGAACGAATAGGTTACACGCCTAAATGTATAAACTAGGGAAAAAAAGTAGGAACAGCTTTATTATTTAACAAGTACACAGTTGTGACGTTCCGGCGTGGATCTTAATTAAAAACATAGCTTTCTCCTCATAACAAAGCATCATTTTCTTATGAAACTAAACATTATTTCCTCCTGAAGTTATATATTGTTTCCTCCTGAAGCTATACACTATTTTCTCTTGAAGCCATACATAGTTATCTTCTCCTCTTATCCAAACACCCAGGATATGTATTTGTGAAGAACCTCAATAGGGAATATCGTTTATCCTAGTGGAGATTTGCCCCTCAGGCCTAAAGCCTGGGAATAGTGGCCGACATTAGTCCAGCTCTCCCGAAGATGTCTCTTCAACTGCCGCTCTTGAATGGACTTGAATCTTCCGCTCGCACTTAATCACGTGATCGTGAGTCTCGCGTGGAAGTCATGTCATATCATTATTAAATTTGCACCATTCACGGTAAAGAGTATCTGGAATCGTTAAGCAACAAAAGTATGGGCTATGAGCTAGTCCTAGACACAAGAAGCTACCCTAGTCAGTGTCGTTTTATTGTGCTTATAATGATCCGCCATCACCCACTTTACCACCCCAGGGTCATAACTCTCGAACCAGCCGTGTGTCATGACAGGAATCTCTCGCTACTCAAAACTTTCCAAGTCAATCAGGATCTGTGAGTACCTTGACTCATCCTGAGTCTTAGCGCAGCTATAGGTTATGAACAAATAGCCAAACGGGTTTTCCCGAAAAGGAGAGACATATTCTCTAGATACCGACTTCCTTATATATAGCACTTGTTGCTTCTGTTTTGTGACCTTGGTGGAATTACATTGAACTTTGCTAAAACGTGTTCAGAATCAGAAAGTTTAATTCGAAGTCAGTGGTCCACAGCGATAGTTCTTATATAAATGGATAAGCAATAAACAAAAAATATATGCAAATTATTCTACAAAGTTTAATGTAGTATGTATTAGCACTCTCCAATGTTCTCCCGTCATCTTACCAGCACCGCATGTGCACATGTCGGTCAGGCAGATCTTGAGTCTGTTGAAAAAGTGATATCTCATTCTACTGTGACCAGTGAGAAGCCGACAAATGATCACTTGAAAAGTAATACCATTCATTCATTCATTCATTTGCATGTCCCTTGCGGAACATTGCCTCCCTAACAGCACTCCTGTAGGCCTCTCGGTTGTAAGTAAGATGGCCTGCTGCTCATCCATCCATCTGCAGATCATCAACGATGTCTTGCAGCCATCTTCGCCTTAGTCTTCCTCTCTTTCTTTTTCCCATTATGTACCCTTCCAAGACGGTCTTCTCTAGATTATCATGACGTTTAATGTGTCCAAAATATTTAAGGAAAAGTAATATGATGATGATGATAATAATAATAGAAAGAAAGAAATTGTGCCCTATTTCAGGTGATAGTCTGTTCTATATATGTCAGAGGGGTCTGAGGGCCCTCCCTATGTTTAGATTGGGGGGGGGGGTGGGGTCTAAATGGTGGTTAATCCATCACTGAGTGGGAGTCTGCATTTTCTTGTTAACTCTGCGAGTAGTAACCAGAAAGGGAACTTTATCAGCATGAGCACTGCAGCACCGTTACTGTTTAGGAGTCTTGAAGCTCCATCGGTAATACCTCCGTATACCAGTACCGTTTCTCCTATGACCTGTTATATCTTCTTCCAGCTACCTGATTTCCTGTAATGCTGTCTTCTTCTTCTTCTTCTTCGTTCGCTTCTACCACCAAGACTGCACTGTGATCCTACTGAATTTACGCCTGTGGTCCTCGTTAAGTCCCGTGGTCTCCTGTGTGGTCTCCAAAAGGACCACACGAGATCCCAGAGAGGACCACAAGAGGTCTGTAATGCTGTAACATCCATGTCATACCTACTTAGTTTATCTGCTAATTCTTTAGCTGCCTATTGTCTGTATAAACTTCTTATATTCCATATTATTTGTATCCGTCCAATTTCAAGGCTTCTCTACCTGTTTCGTAACACTATTTTTTTTTTCTTAGCAGAGATGGGGCCGTTGGTCCCATGCTCCAACTCCCCACCCCTGAGGACCAGGGTGCAAGTTTCGTCTAACCCCTGCCCGCATAGAAGAGGATATAAAAGAAATTGGTGTCACCAACTAGAGAGAGAGAGAGAAGATATTAGGAATAGAGAGAAATGGAGGCGGCGAACTTTATCTGCAGCAATGAGCCCTAATGGCCCGGAAAGCTGAAGAAGAAGAAGTCTTGACGCTCCAGCGGTTTGCTAAGTTAAGAAAAAGTCCGACCAGGAGACGGAAATTCCCGATGTGACTGATAATAATCGCGAAGTAAGTTCTTGTTTACCCACTACTCCAGACCTGTCAAAGTACCTGGTATGGAATCTCGCTGTTTTACTGTGATGCAACTACACAAAAGTTTATTCCTTTTATTTATCAAATCACTCTTTACTCCAGAACACCAGACCATCATTTTGTTATTTTGATATTAAACAACAACCAAAAAAAAACCTCTCTCTCTCTCTGTTCTGCGATGGAAAATATAAACACATAGTTTTCATTTAAAATCGAGAATTATCAGCGGAGAGAACTATATTGTCTAAGGGAGATAATATAACTTATATTTGGTAACATATAAATAAGTATTAATTTTAGCACTAATCTTTTTAGAATTCGGTTAAAAGTAACAATCGTATAATTACATATTCTATTAACTGCAATATTGATAAGAAAATTTGAAATCTTATGGTTAATTATAAAATTTTCTTCCTGTACATTTGAATGTCATATTTATTTATAAATTATTCAGTTACAAGGTAGATTTTATAAAAAGTATTTGATGTTGTAGCCAGTTCGTTGACGACTGTACAGTTTACACTAGAATTGTATTTCTTTGATGGGCACCCAAATGCCTTATATAATGATACCAAATATAATCAGTCGTAACATTAATATACCATACAAGACACTGCTGGCGATCATGCACCTCCATCTTGTGCAGTCGTCGGTGCCTTCGATCAATTCGAATGTTTTTGTTGTTTGGCCAATCCACTGAGATAGCCTTTTCGTGGTCTCCCTGTCCTCTTCTTGCAGTCGTTACAAAGTTCTCTCTCATTGTCTTCTCGTGACATGTCCTGCAAGTTATTTCCTTATAGTTTTAAGTAGTTTCTGTTGGGAAACTTCATTGGCCTCTTCATTTGTTTTGCTGTCACTCAATGGTGCCTGTTGCACGTTTCTTCAAAACTACATCCATTAAAAAAAAAAACTGTGTTAATTGTCCCAAGTTTCACAACTACGTGGCAACGTTAGTTCTATGTTGCACTGTAGTACTCTTCCTCACTTGTAAGGACATTTTATTTGTTAGCAACATCTTCGTGTCACAAAAGTCTACTTTTGCCTTACATACATAAACAGACACACACATAGGCAAGTCTGCTTTTGCCTTACCTACATAAACATACACACACATATAGACAAAACTGCTTTTGCCTTGGCTATATAATCATACATACGCATATAGACAAGTCTGCTTTAGCTGTACCTACATAAACATACACACGGCTGCTTTTGTCTTACCTACATAAACAGACATACACAGACAAGTCTGCTTTTGCCTTACCTACACAAACAGACACACACACAGACAAGGGTGCTTTTTCCTTACCTAATAAACAGACATACACACACACATAGACAAGTCTGCTTTTGCCTTACCTACACAAACAGACACACACAGACAAGGGTGCTTTTTCCTTACCTAATAAACAGACATACACACAGACAAGTCTGCTTTTACCTTACCTACATAAACAGACACACATACACACATACAAGGGTGCTTTTTCCTTACCTAATAAACAGACATACACACACACACATAGACAAGGCTACATTTGCCTTACCTACATAAACAGACACACACATAGACAAGTCTACTTTTGCCTTACCTACATAAACAGACATACACATAGACAGAACTGCTTTTGCCTTACCTATATAAACATACACACATACACCGATAGACACTGGAAAAGACCAGAATCCTCACTGTCAGCCATCATACTATCAACCCTGTCAGCCATCATACTATCAACCCTGTCAGCCGTCATACTATCAACCTTGTCAGCCATCATACTATCAACCCTGTCAGCCATCATACTATCAACCCTGTCAGCCGTCATACTATCAACCTTGTCAGCCATCATACTATCAACCCTGTCAGCCATCATACTATCAACCCTGTCAGCCTTCATACTATCAATCCTGTCAGCCGTCATACTATCAACTTTGTCAGCCATCATACTATCAACCCTGTCAACCACCATACTATCAACCCTGTCAACCGTCATACTATCAACCCTGTCAGCCGTCATACTATCGCTTCAAAGTCCAAAAAAGAAGACATGCCCCCAGGATTCACTGAAAAGGGGGGGGGGGGGGGAGAGAATAATGGATCTACAGGTGACTATACGGAAATGACCATGCCTGCCCCAATTAATTCGAGTTCAGAACAGAGGATGGAGTATTTATGCACGTGGCAGGAAATTTAACACTCAGTGTGGCATGAAGATACATAGAACGAAGAAAGGATGTGGTGGTTCCTTGCTGCTGAATATTCAACAGAGCGCTGTGATGCCAGTCTCAGATAAGACATTAGAAGATCTCTGCCAGGATATAAACCACAGTTCAGAGGATATTCAGGCTGAGTCAGGCAGCAGAGAGACAATGCAGCCCTCCACGAGACCAGAGACAAAATTAACTTCCCACTAGCAAGTGCCAAAAGCATATGGGAAAACCTGGACACAGGATTATGCAAAGAATCAAACAAACAGCTGAGAGGGAAAAACTTTGAGCAAAAACTCGAAGCATTTGGTAACATCATATATCTTCACTGTCACAAAGAGTTTGGAACCAAACAGGCAAATAGAGAAAAAGTAACACCAAGAAGTCCAGAAGACAGAGGAAAATAGAAGCAATAAGACAGCAGAAGAACCATGCCCGGAAAATGTTCAAGAAAGCACATGAATCAGAAAAGGAAAGACTAAGACAGGCAGCGTCTAAAATCCCAGCACAATGCCCTTTGCTGAGCTGAAAGACATACGTAAAAGGAAGAGAGAAACCAGATACGCAAGAAAGAAGTTCTACAGAGATCCCTTCGGGTTTGCTAAGCAGTTATTTGAACAGCCAAAATCAGGTACATTGAAAGCAGGTAAGGAGGTGCGTGAGGAACATCTGAGTAAGACGTACTCTGATAAAAATCAGTATACACCTCTCGAGCAGATGAAAAGTCTAGTGTGGCCATGTGCACCAGGCAGCAAATTCAAATGCAGCCCACCAACCTTACAAGAAGAAGAGAGCATCATAGGAAAAGCTAAAGGCAAGTCAGCACCAGTCCCAAGCGGCGTCCCTTACATACTATACAAAAGATGCCCCGAAGTACTAAAGAAGCTCTATAAATTCCTACATACAGCATGGACCATGAGACTCATAAGTAAAGAGTGGAAAAAGACTAATGGAGTATACATCCCAAAGGAGCAGAATTCCACTGAAATCAACCAGTTCAGACCAATCTCACTTCTGACTGTGGAAGGAAAGATATTCTTCTCCGTAAAGGCAAGGAGACTAAAAACATACCTCCTAAATAATGGTTACGTTGATACGTCTATGCAGAATGGAGGAATTCCAAGTTCCCCAGGATGTCTCGAACATGCTTCAATGATTTGGGGAGCTATTCAATAGCAAGATCTGGAAAGCAAGATCTACAGGTAATATGGCTTGACTAAGCCATTTCTATGGCTCAGTACCGCACCAGAAGATATGGCTAGCACTAGACATGTATCATGTGCCAAAAGAAATCACGAAGATGCTGAAAATGTACTTCACAGGGTTCTTCATGAGATTTAGAACATCAGGATATATTACAAGATGGATCGAGCTCCAGGTAGGAGTTGCAATGGGCTGTACAATATCTCCCATACTTTTCGTACTAGCCATGCGAATATTCCTGAGAGCAGCAGAAGGCCCAAGGTTCAGAAATGGATGTCAGATGCCACCACTAAAAGCATTCTTGGACGACACAAAAGTAATAACAACCAGTGAAGCACAGGCACGAAAGAAATTAGAACATTTGGATAGCCTTATCATATGGTGCCGCATGAGCGTCAAGTCAAATAAGTCAAGAAGCATGTCATTCATAAAGGGAAAAGTGATAGAAAGATCGTACACAGTGGCAAATCAGATAATTCCAACTGTAGGGGAAGAGCCAGTGAAGAGCCTTGGTAGAGTATATGATGCTTCCATGAAAGACTCAAATGCGGTGAAGCAGGTTGTAGAAATGGCACTGAATTGACTGAACATCATAGACAAAAGCAGGCTACTGTTCAAAATATGGTGCCTCCAGTTCATGCTGATCCCAAAATTGATGTAGCCACTACTCATTTATGAAGTAAGTACCAGCACAGTAGAGGCAGTTGGAAGAAAGATAAATAAATCCATAAGAAAGTGGCTGGGTGTACCAGCAGGATTAACTGATGTAGCAGTGTACTGTAAGAAGAGCAAACTGTAGCTACATTCAAATCTGTGGTCAAAGAATATAAGGTAGGAAAGAAAGGCTTGCAATGATGCTACAAGAATCTACAGATCCAGTGGTACAAGAAGTACAGCCAACACTTAAAACTGGATGAAAATGGAAGGTAAGTGAGGAAGTGACCACAGCCAGGGAAACACATGAGCTGAAAGAATACACCCAGACAAACAGAAGGGGATTTGGTCATGGTGAAATCAAATGGTGGTCAAAGGCTTCCTGTAAGGAAAGAAGGGATATGATCATCAGCGAAGTAAGGAATTTCAGAGGATGACAAGTGAGTCCAGAAGGCAGTCCAACAGGCACAGCAAGGTCAGTGGACAACATGGGAGGAAGTCCTGCAGAGATCACTAACATGAGAGGAAGTCCTGCAGAGATCACTAACATGGGAGGAAGTTCTGCAAAGATCACTAACATGGGAGGAAGTCCTGCAGAGATCACTAACATGGGAGGAAGTCCTGCAGAGATCACTAACATGGAAGGAAGTTCTGCAGAGATCACTAACATAGGAGGAAGTCCTGCAGAGATCACTAACATGGGAGGAAGTCCTGCAGAGATCACTAACATGGGAGGAAGTCCTGCAGAGATCACTAACATGGAACGACATCTGGAAAAGGGCACACTTGAGGCTCAGCTTCATCATCAGAGCTACTTATGACCTTCTGCCTACAGGCTCGAACCTATACAAATGGGGTGTATCAGAAGACACAAAGTGCCCTCTCTGCAATGAAAGGCAAACATTGGAACATGTGGTGCCAGCATGCAGAATATCATTAGCCCAAGGACGCTACACCTGGCGGCACAACAGAGTGCTGCAGGAACTAGTAGCCGTTGTAGACAGGGCAAAAGATAAAGCAAATAACAGCAAAAGAGTTGAGGTCCTACCTAAATATTTCATAGGTGCTGGTACGACATTGAATATTGAAATCAGGGACATTCAGTTACCATCACTGCTTCATTCATTCACTCATATGCATGTTCCTTGTGGAACTTTGACTCCCTAACAGCATTCTGTAGGCCTCTCGGTTGTGAGCAAGATGCCCTGCTGCTGATCCATCCATTTCCAGATCATCAACAATGTCTTGCAGCCATCTTCGCCTTGATCTTCCTCTCTTTCTTTTTCCCATTATGTATCCTTCTAAGATGGTATTCTTTAGATTATCATGACATTTAATCTGTCCAAAATATTTAAGTTTTCTTTGTTTAATCCTCTTTACTAGCCAGCCTTCTTCAATATTAAGTTCTTGTAGTATGGATATATTTGTTCTTTTTTGTGTCCATGATATTTGAAGGACTCTTCTGTAGCATTTACATTCAAAGGCATTTATGTGTTTCTCAGCTGTTTTGTTAAGTGTCCAGGTCTCACAGGCATATGTTGCTATGGGAAAGATGCATGCCCTTAAAAATCTTATTTTTGTGGTTCTGTCTATTCCTCTCCACAGCTTCTTTAGTTGTTTTACTTTCAAAACTCTCCACTTCTTGCAGTTTTTTTCTCACTGATATATATTTCAGCTGCCTTGTTTGTTTTGTCAGTTGTCGTCAATTTAAGTTTTCTTCTCATTAAGATAAATGTTTTGCTCTTCACTATTTTTAAAAATTAATTAATTAATAATAATTAAACTGCAAATTATTTCTCAATATATACACCATATGCACAGAGCACGTGAGGGAATTCTGTGAATGTGTGGATGTAGAATTTCATAAATTGGTGTCACATATAAAAACAAGGTGGTTATCTACTCTTCCTGCAGTGGAAATAGTACTACAAGTTTATGAAACATTAAAATCGTTTTTCCTGTCAGAAAAAAAAAGCACAAAAAGTCTTGATTACCCTGTTTGAAAATCCCCTAAGCGAACCCTATTTTTGGTTTGTCCAAAGCCAGATGAGTGTATTTAATAGACAAGCACTTACACTGGAGAAGGCAGAAAGTAACGTATTAGAAGTAGATGTAATTTTAGAGAAAACTCTTACATTGATAAATCAACAGAAAAAAGAAAGATTTCTTAGACTAAAACTGAAATCTATTGTGAAACAAGCAGAAGACGAAGTAGGCCTATCAGCTGTAGATATAAATACATTTTATGTTGAGGTGGAAGAGTTTTATGAAACACATCTTGCTTATGTAAAGAGGTGGATGACACCTTTGAGCAAATTTTCTATGTGTAAGTGGATGATCTTAGGCTCATTACCAGCATATTTGAAGTGGAAGAGACTGTAAAGTTTCTGGAAGACAAGGGGTAGGCAACTGGTGATTCACTAATGTTTGATCGGGTCATGTATCTGAAGCACAGTATTGATGCAGCACTCACAAGGGAGAAGCAAATCCAGTCAGGAAAAGTAGACCTATTTCTTTGGACAGTCTGTATCTTTGGAGCAGTACTCGGAGTTACTAAAACTGTGAATTTATCTTTAGTGTTCCTGGACATAATGCAAACGTGGAAAGAGTATTTTCCCTCATGAATGTGTGATGGACAGAGGAAGGAAATCGTCTTCACGTCTCAACAGTTGAAGCAACATTTTAATTATCGAATGAGCTGATCAAAATTCTACGATTATGTCTGCGGCAAGATCTTATATCCCTAAGTTCAAAGCTGGATAAATACTAGGAGCAGGAGGCAGGACGGTAGGATGATGGAGGAACTTGAAGGCAAATATCCGACAGTAAAATGCAGTTGTAATCAGAGAAAGAATGTTCTACATCTCATGTAGAAAATGCATGCGCAGTATAAAATTTAGAAATTATATATACATGCATAAGTATATTTATACTTCATAGACTATTGTAAATCATTTGATAAAGTGAGACACACAGAAATTATAAGAATGGTAGAAGACATCAACATAAATGGGAAAGATCTGAAACTCATCAAAAACATATACCGGCAGCAATCAGCAGCAATGAAGATTGAGAACCAAATATGAGCACTACAAGACATAAAACTGGAAGTGAGACAAGGATGTGTTCTATCTCCTGACCTCCTCTACTTGTATAGTGAAAACATATTGAGAAATATAGAGAGCTTGCCAGGAATATCAGTTGGTGGGTACAACCTTAAAAACTTAAGATATGCAGACGACACAGTTCTGGTTGCTAAAAGTGAAGGGGAGCTACAGGCTCTTCTGGACATCGTGGTTCGTGAAAGTAAAAGTAAAGGTCTCAGTCTGAATAAAAAGAAGACTGAAGCAATGGTCATCTCAAAGAAAAGAATGCCACCAAAATGTAGCATTACCATCCATGGCACAGAACTGAAACAAGTACTTAGGAACAATTGTAACAGCTGATGGGAAATGTCACAACGAAAAAAAAGCAGACGTGCTCAGGCCAAGTCAGCATTCAAACGTCTTGTGCAACAGATCCATATCAATGGAAACAAGATTCCGAGTACTTAATCATACAAAAACCACACAGGACGAAGAAATAGAGTGTTTATACATCTTGTATCACAGCTTTTTTTTTTTTTTTGCCAAATTGACAGGCATAAGATCCTTTGATGAGGTTGAAAGACTCGCCGAAGACAGGAAAAATTGGCGAACTACTTTGCGAGCCCTATGTGACGTTTAACGGCACGGGAAGGATATAAGATAAGATCACAGCTTTACTGCAGTGGCTCCGTGTGTAGTTATATACTCATAAACTAATTATTGTAGGTTACACGCCTGAATTCCCCTGGTTAGGGTTAGCCAATGGACACGAGTTAATGGGTCCAAAAAAAAAAAAAATCCCAGCTTCTAGCTGAAGCCATATGTCACCAGTCCTCATATTTGCTATCTGTCCCCACAGTCCAGGCCGCCATTCATGAACCACACGACAACGACATCCATGAGCTCTAATATACATTACAATTGTCGTGTGTCAAACCTTCAGCTTTATTGCATCACTTCTAAATATCAGTATGGATTTTTCCTGACATCGTACTCCCTAATAGCTGATTGTCCAAGAATATCTTCCCTTTGTATGTTGTTATATATATATATATATATATTAAAAGTAATAAAGCTATTTCTACTGTTTTCCTAGTTTAGACAGACAACGGCAGTACACATGGTACATTCCAAGCCACGTGCCTACTCAAGACAGAAAGGGTATTCTAGCCAAATTCCGTAAGCAATGGTCTCTTGTTAAGAGAGACGGACTGTTGACAGTGGCTGAAAGGAGAAGGTGGTAACGAATGGACTGTCCACATTATGAGAATGACCGACGAATCCTTCCACGAATAGCTTTGATGTGGTCTCCATAGGAAAGGAGTCGATCCAAAGAGGCATGAAGATAGAATGCTGGTAAACGAAGGACTGGCATGGGGGACAGTCTAGAAGACAGAGAAGGACCGATAAAAATGAACATTTCTTACTACCCAATGCTCATTTGTCTTGGGCACAGGTGAGAGAGAGATAGAAAGATTTTGTTATTGTACTTTCGTACGAATAGTAGTCGATTACAATTTTTAAACAATTCAGATAATTTTTAAAAAATTCTAAATTCTGTTAGTAACCAAGTGAATATGTTTCCCAAAAATATTTCATTTTCGTAACATTTTGTTATTTATTTCTGCCCATGACACCATATTGACATCTGAGGAATTTGCAGTCAACGTGTTTAAATAAATAAATGACGCAATATCGTAGAAAGTGAACAGAAAGGCCTTACTTTGAACATCAAAAAGACAGAGACTATGGTTATATTTAAGAAACAGAATCCACCAACATGCAGTATTAAATTAAACGGAACCATTCTAAAGCAGGTGCAGAAATTCAAGTACCTTGGAGCAGTAATAACTTCAGATGGGAAATGCGGAACAGAATAGGCCAAGCAAAGACTGCATTTCAGAGAATGAGAAACATATTAGCTAACACATCTTTATCAATGAATGTTAGAAAACGAGTCCTAAAATGCTATATTGAACCTATCTTGTTATATGGAAGTGCATCATGGACAATAGGCAAGTCTGCACAAAAAACGTTGGAAGCAGCAGAAATGTGGTTTATTAGAAGAATGTTACGAATCCCCTGGACAGCAAAAATAACTAATGAAGAATGTATGAGAAGAGCTGGAGAGAAAAAAAACCTTGTCAGAAAGATAAGAGAGAGGCAATGTACTTTCATAGAACATGCAATGAGAAGAGGGGGCATTGAAAATATTATAACAACAGGAAAAATAGAAGGAAGAAGATCAAGAGGAAGACCAAGAGAAATGATACTGGACAGTCTGACAGGATGGTGTGAGAGGAGATCACCAACTGAACTGATGGCCTGCATGAAGGATCGCGTACTCTGGAGAAGCATAATAGCCAACGCCAGTCGGCACGGCACCTGATGATGATGATGATGATGATGATGAATATCGTAGCAGTAAATACCAAGTAATGAATATCGATACCACCAAAAGTCGTCTATGTCGGCAAAATCGTCTGCGCTGCAGGCTTTTGGAAGGGACGGTTTACATTTTGTGCTTGCTGTTGGAGGAGTCAACAAAAACAAAAACAAAAAAAACACAGCGAGGTAAGCAGACACATTGAATAACATGCCTAAATGATGTTAAGGTGTTCCGTCGAGCGCACTTTGGGGTTCATGTTTTGAAAAAAAAAAGTCAGTGGTTGCTGTTATTTTAACTTTTGTAAACGTAGGAACGAAGTTTGAAATGGAGAAACCACATTGTAAGATTGTATTGCAGTAAAACGCTTTTGAATAAGATTTATTCACTTATAGAAAAGGAAAACCTGATTTAGCTGTTTTAGGATGACAGAATAATAGGTGTTTTTTTTTCTCTTAGAAGTAGGCGATCATTGTTTGGTGAGCAGTCTGGTTGTATATTAACTTTCCATTGCCACATTAGGGCACAATAACACCAAACTAGTGCTTTTCCTGTTTCGCGTAGGCACATGATATAGATAAATTACCTTACTTTGTTCATCTATGCCCCAACATTATATATCTCTTTTCGTCTAAGGAGACGGGTTTAAATCTGGCAGATACAAACTGAAAAGAAAATCAGAAACAAAAGAAATATGTGAGTAGGTCTGTCAACAGTGACTTGTCCCTGTGTCTGGAAGTTGTGCATTCTTTACTCACCTTTGGAGAGCTCCTGTAGACTCTTAAAAAATAGATACTGTATAAAACATCTGAATGGCAAAGTGGTTAGTGCACTGGTCTCTCATGGTGAAGGTTGGGGGTTCAGATCCGACTGGAGGCGCCCCTGTCATCCAGCTGTAGAAATGGGTACCTGCCTCTTCAGGAGTTGAGGAAGGAAAGGCGGCCAGGTGTGATACAGACTATATCACCCTTTAGTGTGGTGACAGATCAAGGAAAATATGGGCATAACACCATATCCCTATGTGGCTCTAAGGCATGACAGGATTACCTTTACCTTTTATAAAACATCCACTATAGATGGGGAATATTCACCTACATAGTGCATTGCACTGAATTGCACAGTGCACTTAGACTTAATGAAGGAGAAATGTATGGCAAAGTATACTTAAAAATAAGGAACTTTACCTGTATTTACAGCAGGTTAATAATTAAAAGAGTGATAGAAATAAGGTCACCAAAGAGACGTAAATGATTTGTTGTCACCATTGAATCATACAGTGGTCAGTTCATTGATTATTAATGTTTTAGTGAAAAAACATTGTTAACCGAAGTGTTTTGTTTAATAAGATATGCTTTTTCAAAACTTAATGATAGCAAAAGTGTCTGCCAGAGTAATGGCACAGTTACTAAGACTGTCAAATAAACACTGTCCATGACCCAGACTTTTCTCTCTCTTATGCTTCTAATTGGGTGGGGGGGGGGAGCCTGGCTGATGGAGTAGGGCTCATCATGGTTCTGATGTGGTGGAATATGAAAGAGGCTGGTTTGTTTGGGGCCCACTTGGCACCTTCAAAACTTGAAGACTTTAGTCTATTCCCAGTGAGCATGATGCCTGTGTTCCGGCTATCTTTATGGCACCACAGCCTTAGGAAGATAAAATAACAACAGCATTTAAACTTACATGACTGGCTAGAGGGAGACGGAAGTATCTGTTCTGAACAAGTACTAGCAAACCATAGCCAGTCAAGACCCTAATTCACCTCTGCAGAATGCTCCCTGGAAATCACAGCTAGCCAGCAAATGAAGAAGGGTTTCATATGAACATATAATTTTCACCAAAAATCCTCACATTTCAACCCTCACTATCAGATTTTTTTTCATCAGTGCTCTTTGAGACTAAGGAAGCCTGTGACATTTAGCTAATACTGTCATCATGTGTCCTCACTTAAAAGATAGAAGAACTAGATCTGATTCCCATTAATCTGAGCAGGAGCACGACTTTCTATAAATAATTTTCAGTTTATGAAAGTAATAGCCGAGTTATATAAATTTATAACAAGATTACACTTTCCTGGTTATGAAGGCTTTAATTGGTTATATAAATTTGTAGTAGAATTTATTTCCGTTTTCCAGGTTATGAAGGCTTTAATTGGTTATATAAATTTGTAGTAGAATTTATTTCCGTTTTCCAGGTTATGAAGGCTTTAATTCTTATCTTACATCCTTCCCATGCCGTTAAATGTCACAAAGGGCTCGCATGTTAGTTTGCCAAGATTTCCTGTTTTTCTGATCTTCTTCTTCTTCTTCGTTCGCTTCTACCACCAAGACCACCCTGTGATCCTACTGAATTTACTCCTGTGGTCCTCAATAGGTCCCGTGGTTCCCCTGTGGTCCCCGAAAGGACCACATGGATCCCCGAGAGGACCACAAGAGGTTCAGAGTATCGCATGGCTTGAGCCTGTATTTTCGATGGGTCTCAGAAGCGGGATTGCATGACACCGTGGTTTTCATTGCAGTTTTATCTAGAGTTGGACTTTCTCACCAGAAAAATCAAGGGATGTTTTTCCCACTAAACTGGCCACTCTTAACAATGTCCTCTTTGGAGTTTTGCATGGTTGACATCTTTAGGCTTTAATTAGTTTCGTAAATTTATAGTAGGTTTTTCATTTTCCTACTTATGAAGGCATTAGATAGGTTACATAATTTATTGCAGAATTTTCCCTTTTCACTTGCAGAATTTTCTCTTTTCACTGGCAGAAGTACTTGACTGAGTAACATGTAAATGGATCAGAAATGATGAATGTTCTCAGAGAAAAGCACTGACAACAGATTCAAAAGAATTGTGAAGACAAGCTGGCTTGGACAAGGCTGCTCACATTGCCACTATCTTATGGATTGCAGTATCTGCAGAGATTAACAGTGGAAATTTCATTCCTGCCAGCTTGTGTAGTTAATTCAAGTTGGCATAACAGGGAATTGGTGTATAATAAAGAGTGGCATTGTGTGGAAAGAAATTCTGCACTGTTTGGCTTATGCCATAGTTTATGTGCTTTTGGATATCCACATAACATACAGTTATCACCACATTATTGTACTCGTCTAAATGTGAGGCAGTATTTTTTGTCAACAGTACATACAGCTTGTACGAGTGGTTTACAAAGAGGATCATTGTATTGGTTTTCTACACAAGTTGAACTGAAATTTGTGAATATTCCCACATACACACCAAAGTCAGTATATCTTGCCTGTCAGCGATACTTCACGACTGATATACATGAGATGGCTGATAATAAGTATGTTGTTGGATATGCCAAACTGGGGACTTCAAGTTGCAAAAAATGCAAGCAAAAGATAGACAAAGGGGCCCTGCGTGTCGGGAAGGTCACTTCCAACCCATTCTCAGATGATGGTGGTGATATGAAACAGTGGTATCACCCAGCATGCATTTTTGAAACTTTTGTGAGAGCAAGGGCCACAACAAAAAAAATTGAAGATCCAGAAGATGTTGAAGGTTGGGGTGACCTGAATCAAGAAGATAAAGAGGTTATTAAAGGACTTATTGAAGGTAAGGGTGACTTAGATTATTAAAGGACTTGTTGAAGGTAAGGGTGGCCTAGATTGTTAAAGGACTTATTGAAGGTAAGGGTGTCCTAGATTATTAAAGGACTTATTGAAGGTAAGGGTGTCCTAGATTATTAAAGGACTTATTGAAGGTAAGGGTGTCCTAGATTATTAAAGGACTTATTGAAGGTAAGGGTGTCCTAGATTATTAAAGGATTTATTGAAGGTAAGGGTGTCCTAGATTATTAAAGGACTTATTGAAGGTAAGGGTGTCCTAGATTATTAAAGGACTTATTGAAGGTAAGGGTGTCCTAGATTATTAAAGGACTTATTGAAGGTAAGGGTGTCCTAGATTATTAAAGGACTTATTGAAGGTAAGGATGTCCTAGATTATTAAAGGACTTATTGAAGGTAAGGGTGTCCTAGATTGTTAAAGGACTTATTGAAGGTAAGGGTGTCCTAGATTATTAAAGGACTTGTTGAAGGTAAGGGTGGCCAAGATTGTTAAAGGACTCTTTGAAGGTAAGGGTGTCCTAGATTATTCAGTGAATTAAAGAGTTTTATTTAGCCAGTATGTCCTCCAGTAACACACTCCCCCCCCCCCCCCCCCCCCCCCACATAATTGCCTTGAAGCAAATGAACAGACTTTATTGTCAAAGAATGAGTTATGTGCCTGAAGTCTGTCCGTCTGGCTTTTTGTTCTTTATCTGTATTTTTTTTTGAGGGGGGGGGGGGACAAACATGCTGTATAATTTGACAGCTAGAGACCAATAGCTGACGTATTAGTTTCAGGGTTAGTGAACCACAGCTGACCAAGGCCCTGTCCCACCTCTGTGTTGGTACCCCCCTAGCCTGGTTAATGGGGCAGGGGTCATCTTAGTCCCCATGGTTGTGGAGTCTGTTAAAAAACACATTTAGCACTACTTGGGGACTTGGGAAAAAAAAAGCTACTGTAACCTGCTCTCAAGATGACACGATGCTCTGCCTCAGCATCCCCAGCACATTGCCTGCAGAGAACACCAGCTGGCATTTCCAGGCAGACAGAAGAAGAAGAAGAGCTTTGAGTTTTTACCATGTCACAGAAGAGTAGTAGAAGTAGAAGAAGAAGAAGAGCTTTGAGTTTTCACCATGTCACAGAAGAGTAGTAGAAGTAGAAGAAGAGCTTTGAGTTTTCACCATGTCACAGAAGAGTAGTAGAAGTAGAAGAAGAGCTTTGAGTTTTCACCATGTCACAGAAGAGTAGTAGAAGTAGAAGAAGAGCTTTGAGTTTTCACCATGTCACAGAAGAGTAGTAGAAGTAGAAGAAGAGCTTTGAGTTTTCACCATGTCACAGAAGAGTAGTAGAAGTAGAAGAAGAAGAAGAGCTTTGAGTTTTCACCATGTCACAGAAGAGTAGTAGAAGTAGAAGAAGAAGAAGAGCTTTGAGTTTTCACCATGTCACAGAAGAGTAATAGAAGAAGAAGAAGAGCTTTGAGTTTTCACCATGTCACAGAAGAGTAGTAGAAGTAGAAGAAGAAGAGCTTTGAGTTTTCACCATATCACAGAAGAGTAGTAGAAGCAGAAGAAGAAGAGCTTTGAGTTTTCACCATGTCACAGAAGAGTAGTAGAACCAGAAGAAGAAGAGCTTTGAGTTTTCACCATGTCACAGAAGAGTAGTAGAAGTAGAAGCAGAGGAAGAGCTTTGAGTTTTCACCATGTCACAGAAGAGTAGTAGAAGTAGAAGAAGAGGAAGAGCTTTGAGTTTTCACCATGTCACAGAAGAGTAGCAGAAGCCAAGATCACCAATCCTGCAACATAACTGATCCTTCTTCATTGAAAGTAATCTCTGATGTCTCACAGTGTACTGGATACCGATCACCTTACAAGGAAATTGATGGATAAATGGATTTATCCAGTAATTTACTTTGCTATTAATTTGAGTCAAAGAATGCAAACTCAAATGGCTGCTGGATCAGAGAAATGAAAATCCAACAATAATTTATGTTTGTTTTACTGGTTTTTCAGAATTCATGGACATTTATGTCTGTCCTTGAAGCTAGTATAGTTGTTAGGGCCAGCAAAGCAGTGCTAGCCTAGACCGTCTTGAAGTCAAATACAGATTTGCTGTGTTATTCAAGAGTGTGTCTTGATATGTTCACCATAGTTCTAGTAAAGGTAGAACGAACATGTCAAATAAACACCTAGGGGATATGGTTTTAGTGCCCATATATTTTCCTTGACCAGTCGATACTGGAGGTGATGTGGTTGATATCATGCCTGCCTGCTTTACATCCCAAATTTCAGAAGGGGAGGGTACTCATTTCTACAGCAGGGTAATAAAGGTGCCTCTGATTGGACTTGAAGCACCAACTTCATTTTGAGAGACTTGTGCGCTGGCTATGTCACCACTCCTATCTCCCAGAAACTGTGAGCATAGTGTTCTTTACAGTCGGTGCAGTGAAGCTGTTGAAGTACAGCATCGTATCAGACTGGGAACAGGGTACAGTGACTCTTATCAGTCTCAGAGTGAGGCTGGAAAGGCAGGAGGCATGCAGTGCTTCTTTGGCAGACTCCACAACCACAGGGGACTATGGTGATCCTCACCCTATTAGCCAGCCCAGGCCCGTTACTGAGGGCACCAGCAGAAAGGTGGGACAGGTTCTTAGTTGGTTCACCAACCCTGATGTTGCCCAGAGTCAAGCAGCATCTTTGCCATTGTTCCATCACTCAAGCACTACTCTTCTGGAGTCTTCTGACAAGACTTTCTTCATTTTCCCATTTTGAGAATTCAACCAGGTCACTGTAACCCAGTCTTCACCCATCTCTGTATCTGTGCTTCAAGATGTTCATGATGTCACCAGCAGAGAACCTGGATTCACAGATCCAAAGAGATTCTGTGATATCAGCAAAGGGATGGATAGAATTTGGTGCCAGTATAAAGACTTATTTGGTGGACAAAGATAAGAAGAGAGATGGTGCTGTATCAAAGACAGTAAACAATAACTGGTCCTCCAAGAGGTTCTTTTAAAAAAAAAAAAATCCAGTTTCAGTGGCATTAAGACATATTAGGTATATGGTCTTAGGCCCATATTTCTACAACCTTCAGCACATTAAAGTGTGATGCTGTCAGTATAACACCTGGCCACATTTCCCTTCCCAGGTTTCTCTGGTGCCCTTTTTTTTTTAGAGACTGGGTGGATCCCAGGGCCTTTTTGGCGTGTAAGGTATAGGTAGGTAAAGGTAACCCTGTCATGCCTTAGAGGCACATAGGGATATGGTGTTAGTGCCCATATTTTCCTTGACCTGTCAGCACACTAGAGGGTGATATGGTCAGTATCACGCCTGGCCGCGTGTACCAGAAAAAAATCCCCCTACTGGGACTTGAACCTGGTACCACTAGATTAGTAAACCAAGTATCTAATCACTCAACCAACTGGGCCACCTCCAAGATGTTGCACAGAAAAAAATTTTATGACCCTACAGTTATATAATGCTTTAGGGATTCATGCTTTACTCATAGTGGTGGAGCTTGTTAAGGAGCATAAGTTTTAAAGGGCTGAAACATTTCTCTGAGGACGTTTCTATCTCAGGTTAAGGTTGAGGTGCACATGTGTGTATGCAGGCGAGGGAGGGTGGGAATGATTTGTGAGAAATTGCTATGAGTTTTACAAGAAGTTGTAGTTAAATAAATAAAGAAATATATTTATATACAGATCCACATAAACATTTGTTTCTGTCCTGGAGAGAAATGAGAATTTCTTAAACATTTGTTTCTGTCCAGGAGAGAAATAAGAATTTCTGAAACATTTGTTTCTGTCCAGGAGAGAAATAAGAATTTCTGAAACATTTGTTTCTGTCCAGGAGAGAAATAAGAATTTCTGAAACATTTGTTTCTGTCCAGGAGAGAAATAAGAATTTCTGAAACATTTGTTTCTGTCCAGGAGAGAAATAAGAATTTCTGAAACATTTGTCTCTGTCCAGGAGAAATCATAATTTCTTAAACATTTATCTCTGTCCAGGACAGATACTAAGGTTTGATAAACATTTTGTATGTAACAAAAACTTGATTTCCATTTCTTATTACTAGATTATCAATCCAAGGCAGGCACCAAGGCACCACCTAGGCCAAAGAAGATGGTTCAAGCAACACTTCCATGCACTACTACTGCCTCTACAAAAGCCACTCCCACAAAACAGCAACCATCAACATCAAAGGGAGGTAGTGATGAGGATGATGTTAATGATGATGGTTAGTGTTGGTTTTGTCTGCAGTAGAGACTTTTCAGATAGTCCTTTTGCTATCTCTCCTCTGTCAGTCTGTCTACTTTTCAGATAGTCCTTTTGCTATCTCTCCTCTGTCAGTCTGTCTGTCTGTCTGTCTGTCTCTCTTTTTGTGTGAATTGGAGGGAAGGGAGCAGAGAGAAAGAGAGATATTAAATATCATGGATATCATGAAGTTGAACCTAGATTGTAGACTAAAAAAATTTGAAATAGTTTTAGAAATATTATTATTTGCTGACTTGACTTGTGGAATATATCACTTGTTAAAAATTGAAAAAAAATTATTATCTTTTTTTTTTTTTCTTTTAAATCTCTTTGATTATAGAGCCATCTACACATTCTTCAAAGAAAGGGAGGTCGTCTCCACCGGTGGATGACCCAGTGGTAGAGAAGGACAATTCTTTTCGTGAATTCCGTCGTCTTTGTGCTGACATTGCAGAAGAAAATAGTTACCTGGGAAAAACAAAGTTGGTGAACACGTACATCACTAAAGGTCACGGTGGAGGTATGTAATGTTTGAAATGGTGTTAAAAGTTGTAATAGAGGTATATAACATTTAAGGTTCTGCTAATGTCATAACTTAGATACGTAACACTTGAGGTAATGTTAAATGTCATAACTTAGGTATGTAACACCTGAGGTAATGTTAAGTGTCATAACCTGGGTATGTAACACTTGAGGTGATGTTCAATGCAATGGTTGATTGTATAACATATAACAAGTGTTAAAGGTCATAACCTAGGATTATTTAATGATGTGTCTGAGGTCATAGTGGTGGTATATTCTATGAATATATGAGAGGAAGTGTTAAGAAGTATTATATGGTCGAGTTGATAGTGCATTGTTTTTCGTGGCCAGATGTCTACCGGAGTTTGTGGATAGTCTCAGGTGATTCTCTGTCATATTTATTTCTCTCATATCTAATATGCTTTATCTACTATTTTTTGAATGCTAATCATACAACCAAGTTACTGAATGACATTTACAACAGTGGTTATATTCCCAGTGACCTGATTAAATCCACGTTTATAGCACTACCAAAGAAACCAGGCGCAAAGGAATGTGACGACCACCGGACTATCAGCCTCTCATGTCACATAATGAAGCTACTTCTGAGAATCATTATGAGAAGAACAAGGAAAAAGATAAAAATGGAAATAGCAGATGAACAGTTTGGATTTGTTGAAGGAAAGGGAACACACAATGCCATTTATGCTTTACGAACACTAACAGAAAGAGCTTTAGAAGTACAGAAAGATCTCTACTTATGCTTCATTGATTACACCAAGGCATTTGACAAGGTGAAACATAATGAAATTATTAAAATGCTTGAAGACATCAATATAGACGGCAAAGACCTGAGGATTGTAAAACATCTATACTGGCAGCAAGAAGCAGCAGTTCGAGTTGAAAATAGAATTGGAAAATATCAACCTATAAAACAAGGGGTGCGACAAGGATGTGTACTATCTCCAGACCTTTTTTCTCTGTATAGCGAGAATATTCTAAGAACAATCATCACAGAACCAGGCATAAAAATTGGAGGATACAATATTAACAACCTTCGGTATGCTGACGACACAGTACTGATAGCAGAGAACCAACAAGACCTGCAAAATCTCTTGGATAAAGTCGCCAAAGAAAGTGAACAGAAAGGCCTTACTTTGAACATCAAAAAGACAGAGACTATGGTTATATCTAAGAAACAGAATCCACCAGCATGCAGTATTAAATTAAACGGAACTGTTCTAAAGCAGGTGCAGAAATTCAAATACCTTGGAGCAGTAATAACTTCAGATGGGAAATGCAGAACAGAAATTAGGAACAGAATAGGCCAAGCAAAGACTGCATTTCAGAGAATGAGAAACATATTGACCAACACATCCTTATCAATGAATGTTAGAAAACGAGTACTAAAATGCTATATTGAACCTATCTTGTTATATGGAAGTGAATCATGGACAATAGGCAAGTCTGCACAAAAAAAGTTAGAAGCAGCAGAAATGTGGTTTATTAGAAGAATGTTGCGAATCCCCTGGACAGCAAAAATAACTAATGAAGAATGTAGGAGAAGAGCTGGAGAGACAAAAAACCTTGTCAAAAAGATAAGAGAGAGACAATGTACTTTCACAGGACATGCAATGAGAAGAGGGGGCATTGAAAGTATTTTAACAACAGGAAAAATAGAAGGAAGAAGATCAAGAGGAAGACCAAGAGAAATGATACTGGACAGTCTGACGGGATGGTGTGAGAGGAGATCACCAACTGAACTGATGGCCTGCATGAAGGATCGCGTACTCTGGAGAAGCATAATAGCCAACGCCAGTCGGCACGGCACATGATGATGATGATGAATCATACAACACTGCTAAATCTCTTTACTGTGTGAAAGCTTCATTGTTTCTCATTTGAAAAAATCATATATTCTAATACTCATTCATTTTGTGACATTACTACATCCCATTCTTCTGTAAATCTATTTTTCAAGGGCCTCACTTTTCTCTTCCATGTTCATGAGTGAAATTATAAGTTGTTGCTATTATTATTATCATCTCCCTGAACCTTAAGTGCCCAAGGCACATGGGGCTTCTGCAAGGGTTTTCCACAAACTCCTGCCCTTCACTTTTTTTTTTTTTTCTGCTCTTGCCCAAGTGACCCCTCTATTGCTCATCCTCTCTGTTCTTCTTCTCCATGTCTCCTTTGGTCTGCCCTTACTCCTATTCCCCTGTGGTGTCCATCTCAGTGCTGTTTTTGGTAATGAGTCATCAGTCATCCGGAGCACATATCCGAACCATTGCGAGTGTCTTTCCTCAATAATTTATGTCAGTGGGTTCATCTGCATTTCTGCCAAAAAGGTGTTATTTCTTACGGTGTTTTGCCAAAAGACTTTTCTAATCCTTTGTAAACGTCTAATCTGGAAAGAATTCAGCTTGTTGTCTATATATTATTATTATTATTATTATAGCGTATATGGCCCGTCTCTCACAGAGTTACTATCTTGACAGCTTGTTTGGACATGTTCCTTGCCAGGATGTCTGTTTCAGTGAGTGTAGTGTTTTGCATGTCAGTGATATCTTTGGCCTATCAAATACCCAGCCTTCCCCTTTCCTTTTTTTTTTTTCACCCCAGGAATAGTACCATTACTGTTTCTTGGGTGTGATAGGATTTTCTTTGTGTCCCCCACAGATGGTTTCTATGGTGACCTGTACCTGCTGATCAAGCTTCTGCTGCCAGGTGTAGTGAGGACTGTCTACAACTTGAACAATAAGCAGCTGGTCAAACTGTTCAGTCAGGTCAGTGGATGAGCAAAGAACAAACGATTGTCTGTAGCTTGGATCAAGCACTAAGAATTTATAAAGAAGAAAAAAAAAACATTCAAGAAATGATGAAACTTGATAAGAAAAACAGACTGAAGGAGGAAAACAGAATGTGTGGACTTTTGAAGGAGGTCAGATCATGAATTTTGAAAAAGACTGAAAGTCAGGATAAAACCTGTATTCCCCTTCTTAAAGGATACAAAAATTAATGAACTACTGCTTGAGGAGGATTTTAAACATTAAATGGCAGGACAAGATCAGGAACAAGGAGGTCTGTAAAAGAGCAGGATAAGACCCTATGGAGTGACAAATCATGTCTAGGAAATGGAGGTGGATTGGCCACACACTGAGAAAATCTGACACCAGCATAACAAGACAGGCACTTCCCCAGGGAAGTAGAAATCAAGGAAGACCTAGAAATACATGGAGAAGGGTAGTTATGACAGTGCTCCGGGACAACGGATACATATGGAAGGAAGCAGAGAATAAATCCAAGAAAAGGGATGACTGGAGTGTTTTTGTTTCATAAGATCTTCCTGATGTTTTGTTGTTGTAGATTTTCCTATAAATGCAGGAAGCTTGAGTTTGTTTGCAGTTGATGCTGTGGTGGAGATTGTGAGAAGAGGCCATTAGATGAGATGGAAGTGAGCTGTGCTGGCTGACCAAACTTTCTGGAGCGGCTTCAGGGAGCAGGCTCCTTACCACACTCCACTCATTCTGAGCATGTCTGTTGAACCAGATTGTTGCCATTTATATTCCTGGATCTTTTGAGTAAAAGACCAGTGATCACATTAACTGGCAATTACCTGTAAATTGCCAGTTAAAAAAAAAAGAGAAGAAAAATCAAAACTTTTGGAGGGTGTCAGTTACTGTAACCGGTTTATATTATAAAAAACCTAGTAAAATGTAATCAGCAAAATTGGTTGGAGGATAATTGGGCCCGTAGGCATGGTACAGCATGTGAGCATTTTGTAGATGTAGTGGCCTGAGTATGGATGATGCGTGAGGTGGGAGAGATGATGATTGATAATATCATATATTGAGAGATTGATAATGTGTTGCTACTGAGAATGTGGTTGTCATCGTCATTGTGTTGCCAGTGAGTGGCGGCTTTGTAGACAAGACGGATGGCAGGCAAGGACTGACAACTTGTGACTTCTGCTACAAGCAGGAGGGTTTTGGCCCATTAAATCATGTCCGTTACCTAACCCTAACCAAGGGGAACTCAGGTGTGTAACTTGTTTGATCCTACCTGCTGTTGTAGCCCTAAGCAGATTCCACTCTTCCATGCGCTCCTTCCACTGCAAAAATAATTTATTACAAAAACTAGAGTAAAATTAATGGAAAGGATTGCTGCTAGGGGCAACAGGGTTTATTGTGGCTTAGCATGGACCTGCACCCTATTTAGCCTGAACTCTCAGTGAAGCAATAACTGTTCATAACTCTGAATCATTTCAAAATGATGATTGATCCTCATAAAAAAGGCAAAAAGGTAAAATTCCCTTTTCCATACCATTAAGGCATATTGGGGAATACTGTGCTAGGCCCTTATTTTCCATGACCTTTGGCACATGAAAGTGTGATGTGATTCTCAAGCCAAACATTATTTCCTCATGCAGCTATACATTATTTTCTCCCAAAGCCATACATAGTTATCTTCTCCTATCCAAACATGGAATGTCATGGATAATTAAGCATTATTTCTTCATGTGGTTATACATTATTTTCTCCAGAAGCCATACACCCAGGACACAGCCAATCTACAGGTTACATCTTGCAGGCTATGTCGTATCCTAATGGAGACTAGCTTCTAACATGGCCGCTGGGCTGACAGGGCCCAAATAATTCGGGCCTGTTCCCACTTGAGATGCTTTTGGACCTATGGTCTGGCAGAAAATGAAACTACTGTCGGGAATCATGTGATCCCAAGTCTTGCGAGTGTGTATTGACCGATCATGTATTTTCCCCATTGGGCTTTCTGTGTTTGTCTTTGGGTTTCTCTCCATACGGACAGGAATTCAGAAATTTCCTGCTCTTGAAATATTTGAGACAGCCTTCAGACTGTTACATAGAGATTAAATCTCACTGCAAATAAGGGAAGAAAAAATTGTTCACATGAACATCTCCTTCCTCTGATCTTTTAAAGTGTGTTTACATTAAAAAAAAAAGTATAAAGTACTGTATGTTGTATTAAGAAAACTGGTATTTCAAAAGGAACTTCATGCAAGGTAAAAGACGGGTGCAGTTGTACTGGTTTTGAAAAATCTGGTGCAAGCACTGGTAAAACTGACAAAAAGGACAGTGAAGTGTGGGTTATGGTGGCATGTTTGATGTCCTGAAGCAGACCACAGCCATGGGGGTCACATTGTGCCCTGCATTTACCTGAGTCTGTTAAATGAAAAGTTAGGATATGGGCTTGATTAGCTTCTTTTTTTAATCCTGACCTGATATCTGCACAAAAATCATTGGAAGCAGCAGAAATGTGGTTTATTAGAAGAATGTTGCGAATCCCCTGGACAGCAAAAATAACTAATGAAGAATGTAGGAGAAGAGCTGGAGAGACAAAAAAAAAACCTTGTCAGAAAGATAAGAGAGAGACAATGTACTTTCATAGGACATGCAGTGAGAAGAGGGGACATTGAAAATATTATAACAACAGGAAAAATAGAAGGAAGAAGATCAAGAGGAAGACCAAGAGAAATGATACTGGACAGTCTGACGGGATGGTGTGAGAGGAGATCACCAACTGAGCTGGTGGCCTGCGTGAAGGATCGGGTACCCTGGAGAAGCATAATAGCCAACGCCAGTCGGCACGGCACCTGATGATGATGTTGATGATATCTGTACTGTCACACTGACAATCCCGGTTGGCCAAGAGAGTTGGGCGATCAGTCTACTAATCCAGTGGTACTAGGTTCAAGACCAGCAGTGGAGATGTTTTTCTGGTACCATCACACCAAAAAGGTCCTAGGGTCCACCCAGCCACTAAAAATGGGTACCAGAGAAGTAAGGAAAGGTGAATGTAACCAGGCATGATACTGACCACATCACACTTTGATGTGCCGATAGTTTGGGAAATATGGGGCCTAACACCGTATCCCCAGTATGCCTTAATGACATGGAAAATGGGGTTTTGCCTACATTTTTCCTACTCTGACATTGGCGTTATTGCACCCCCATTAATCAGAAAGAGTCAACACAACAGTTTGTCTATGAGAGCACACAATAAAGATAGGATAAACTGTTTGCTAGCTTTGTTTGCTGGCCGTGATGGTAGCATTATCTCTTTAACGCAGTAAACTTCACTATCGTATTAAACTCATTAAGCATTTAGTTATCTGTGTCTTACTGCTGTCATTATCTGTGAAATTTCTTTTTTTTTTAACTACAAGTTTGTATGTTCATGTTTCTCAGTGCTGGTTGAAATATGTTTTTTTTTTCATTATTCAGTGAAATGTCTTATATGCATTAGTTTTATATTTATGATTTGTGTCTGTTTTCTATTCCAGATTTTTGGAACAAACTTACAAAGAATGGTTTCAGATTTGGACCAGGTATGCATATATTTGGGGTATTCAGAAAGTAATGCACCACATCATTTTTTTCAGCTAATAATGAAGATAGAAGCATACAATTTTGCACACTTTAAATATGCCATGTGCCAATTATGTGAACCAAATTGCACTGCAACCGGCCAAAGAATATGACTGCCCTAACCCTTGAAATGGAATGTGTTAGCAACTTGCGGTATAAGCAACGAATTGTGATAGACTTTCTCGTTGCAGAGAAGGAAACTGTTGTGAACATTCACAAGCGTCTGTGTGATGTGTATGGAAAGTGACAGGAATACAGTAATTAGCTTGGTTCAGAGAATCAAAGAGTCAATAAGTGGAGATAAGGAGTTGCATGATCAGCCGCACTGTGGACGTCCTGCCACAGCCACCAAGGCAGATATTTTGAAATGCGCTGAGGGCATTATTCTTACTGATAGGCGTATCACTACTCAACAGTTGGCCTTAAAGCTGTCAGTCAGCAATGGTAGTGCAAATGCAGTTATAACAGCTCTCGGATTTTTTAAGGTTTCCCCAAGATGGGTTCCTCAAAGTCTCACAAATGACCATCGATTTCAAAGGAAAGCAATTTCTTCTGAATTGTTGGAGCGTTTCAATGCTGAGGGAGAGAACTTTTTGGCTAAGATCGTAACAGGTGACGAAACCTGGGCACATCATTTTGAACCTGAGACAAAAAGACAGTCATTGGAGTGGCATCATCCGCAATCACCATGAAGAAAGAAATTCAAGACAACTCTTTCAGCTGGAAAGGTCATGATCACTGTCTTTTGGGACATTGAAGGTGTGATTCTTGTGGATGTTATACCAAGAGGAGAGACAGTCAATTCGCAAGCTTACATTAAGACATTGAAAAAACTCAATCAACATTTTCACAGAGTTTGGCAGCACAAGAATCCAGCTGATCTGCTTCTCCTTCACAACAATGCGCGCCCTCACATAAGTCTGGCAACACGGGAAGCAATCACCAAATTGGGTTGGACTGTACTACTCCATCCACCCTATAGTCCCAGTTTGGCACCCTTTGATTTCCATCTGTGTGGTTCACTTAAAGATACACTCTGAGGGGTAAGATTTGAAGATGACGAAGGAGTGATTCATGCAGCAAAGAAATGGCTACATAATCAAGAGAAAATTTGGTATGGTCTAGGAATACATGCACTTGTTTCACACTGGTGTAAAACCGTACATGTTGATGGGGATTATGTTGAATAATACTGATGTTTACATGACATATCCATGTATATTGTGTATAAATTTCATGCTTTTTAAATAAACAGCTCCTGAGAAAAACAATGTGGTGCATTACTTTCTGAACGCCCCTCGTAGATATATATACTTTCCCGTTCTCCTTTTATCTTGACTTTTAATATGTATAAATTTGTACATAAATTATTTTCTCTGTTATCTTTCCTTTTTTAACTCTTCCTGTGCCGTAGAAAAAAAACGTGGACATTCCCGTCCATACCACACAAAAATCATGTTCTTGATATGTATAGGGGGTGTAGTTGTAAAAGTGAATGTACAAAGTATTTCCACTTTAAAAGTAATCATATTATGCATGAAAATAGTTGTAAATGTAAGAAGATTTCATAAATGAATTTTTAGGAGAAAAAAGGTGGATTGATAATTTTAGCTGATAATTGTGTAGTGCTTACCATCAGCGATGCCTAGATGTACAATGTTTACCATCGGCGATTTCCAGTTCTACTTAAATTTTCGTCCAATCTCATCGTGTGGTGGCATTCTGACTAAAATAATGTCTGAAATAACCATCTAACTACTTCTCCAGTCCATTTAATAGGTGTAGATGTACTTGGGGTACATTCAGGAACTGTGGTCGGGTCATAGGACATGTCCTTATGCCTCCGAAATCACAATAAATATTCAAATCTGTCAGTTAAAAACATCGATTTCACTCTGTTGTTAGCCACACTTTGGATTGAACTATGAAATATCACCAGACATGGGCAGATAAATTGTGTACAATAAAAAGTTACAATGGTTTTACACTGCAATGAAACAAACCTCGCCGTAACGTGGATGGCAGGGAAAGTGTTAAACATAAAAATTTATATAAATGTCTTTCTCCTTTTAAAAAAAAATAAACGCAACACTACTGTAGTCGTAATGCCCACCAAATTTCAAACTTGTATCAACATTTTATTTTACGGAATTAATGTTTCATTCTTGGCATGAAGAAACTTTAAGACTTTAACAATGAAATGATGTTCATTAAATTTGGTTTGGACTTTTATTCTTTGCGACTGAGGCCTCCAATCATACCTCCAATCTCTGTTCCAGATTATTATGGCTTTACCCCATTCATCTCTGTACCTGTTGCTTGTTGTTTATCTTTAAACTAGCTTTCATTTTGAAATTTTCATATGTTTGGAAATGATGGCATTTGCTGTACTGTGCTCACAGGGAGATGTTGCTGAGACAGTCCGCTGGGCTTTTGATGAGAGCAAAATTTTAACTCCTCAGAAGAAGAGTACTCTCAGCTTACAAGAAGTAGGTACATAGATGTAGTCTCTGATTTTGTTGCCTTGCTTTGTAAAACAGAAAATGATGTTTTAATTTTTAGAATGACATTTTCAAGAACTCTCAAAATAGACATTTTAATGAATTATAAATGTCTTGAAATTGAACAGACTACACTGGCTGGGCCATGTAGAAAGAAGAGAACAGACAAATGAAAATTATGTATACACAAGAGATGAGGGAAACCAAGGGGTAGACCAAGACAGAGATGGAAAGACAACATAGAAAAGGTTATAAAGGAAATTGGTGTCACCAACTGGAGAGAGAAGATTAGGAATAGAGAGGAGTGGAGGCAAACTTTATCTTCAGCAGTGAGTCTTAATGGCTTGGAAAGCTGAAGAAAAAGATATCCCAGTAGCTTAGGAGAAGAAACATAGGAGAATTATGATAACATAGTGCAAAAACAATGCAGATGATCAGAAGAGAGATGTCAGTGTCAGAATGGGAAACCAGACAGTATTTTTTTTAAAAAATTGACCTCTGTGCAGGAAGTAAACCACTGATTTCTTTGTAACTTTTACAGGTAGACAACTACCTGGATGAGCTGTCTAAAGTAACAAAAGAAGACGAGCAGCAGAAAATACTGACCAAAGTAGCCAAAAGGTGAAGTGTTATAGTGCGGCAGAGAAGCTGTGTTGTCCTCAGAGTTTTGTGTGCTAAATTTTCAGCCCATGTTTGAATATGTGTCATCATAATGTTGAATAATTCAGTCAGTCATTTGCATGTCCCTTGCAGAACTTTGCCTCCCTAACCTCCTGTAGGCCTCTCGGTTGTAAGCAAGATGCCCTGCTGCTGATGCATTCATTTGCAGATTATCAACGATGTCTTGCATCTATCTTAGCCTTGGTCTTCCTCACTTTCTTTTTCCCATTATGTACCCTTCCAAGACGGTTTTCTCTAGATTATCATGATGTTTAATGTGTCTAAAATATTTAAGTTTTCTGTTTAATCCTCTCTACTAGCCAGCCTTCTTCGATATTAAGTTCTTGTAGTATGGATATATTTGTTCTATTTTGTGTCCATGATATTTGAAGAACTCTTTTGTAGCAACTAGGAAAAAAGTAGGAGCAGCTTTAATACTTAATGATCACTAAGATGTGACGTTTTGGCGTTAGCCTTAATCATACAAAAACATATAGGACGAAGAATTAGAGAGAGGAGATAAAGTATAGATACAGGTGTCTATACTTATCTCTTCCCATGCCGGAGGGTAGACGACGTTCAACTGGGTGCTGGAGTAAAAGTGCGGGTCTTAGTTATGTATAGGGGATATAGTTGTAAAACTGAATGACACAGTATTTCCATGTACTTCCGTGTACTTATTATGTTTCAAAATATAACTAAAAATGTATGAAGATTTAATAAATGCAGAGTTTTTTTAGGAAAAAAAGAAATAATGTGATGTTTTTAGACAATGATTGTGTCCAACTTACCCATCAGCTAGGTCTAGAAGTACAGTACGTACCATCTGAGATGCCTAGAACTACCTGTCGATCTGGTATTGTGATTCTGTGTTACATTATCGCTAAAATAATATCTGAAATAACCTTCTAACTACTTCTCCAGTGATCTATCTAGATCTACTTGGGATACATTCAAGAACAGTGGTCTGGTCACCCCTATCTCATTCATTCATTCCTTTGCATGTCCCTTGCGGAACTTTGCCTCCCAAACAGCACTCCTGTAGGCCTCTTGGTTGTGAGCAAGATGGCCTGCTGCTGCTGCATCCATTTCCAGATCATCAACGATGTCTTGCAGCCATCTTCGTTTCGGTCTTCCTCTTTTTCTTTTTCCCATTATGTATCCTTCCAATACGGTCTTCTCTAAATTATCATGACGTTTAATGTGTCCAAAATATTTAAGTTTTCTCTCTTTAATCCTCTTTACTAGCCAGCCTTCTTCAATATTAAGCTCTTGTAGTATAGATATATTTGTTCTTTTTTGTGTCCACGATATTTGGAGAACTCTTCTATAGCATTTACATTCAAAGGCATTTATGTGCTTCTCAGCTGTTTTGTTAAGTGTCCAGGTCTCACAGGCATATGTTGCGATGGGAAAGATGCATGCCCTTAAAAATCTTATTTTTGTGGTTCTGTCTGCTCCTCTCCACAGATTCTTTATTTGTTTTACTTTCTGAAGAGCAATAGATGTCCTCCTTTTAATTTCCCTCATTGTATCTCCATTATTAGTTAGTAGTGATCCAAGATATTCAAAACTCTCCACTTCTTCCAGTTTTTCCTCATTGATACATATTTCAGTTGCCTTGTTTGTTTTGTCAGTTGTCATCACTTTAGTTTTCTTTGCATTAAGATAGAGGTTCTGCTCTTCGCTGTTCTTGCGGACTGACATAATTAGTTTTTCCATTCCTTCTTGTGTTGTGGACAGCAATACTGTGTCATCAGCATATCTAATCTCTGGTATTTCATAACCTCCAACTGTTATGGCATCGTAATATTCTTTGTCTACATCTTCTCTAACATTCCTCATTATATTTTCAGTATACAAGTTAAATAAGTAGGGTGACAATATGCACCCCTGACGGACCCCTTGTTTTATGTCAAACCAACTTGATGTTTCACCATTTATTCTTACTGCTGCTTGTTGGTCTGAATACAGCAGTGATGTTAATTGTATCAAATGTGTTGGAAATCCCATTTTTTCCATTATTTCCCAAAGTTTCTGGTGTTGTACACAATCAAATGCCTTTGAGTAGTCTATAAAGGATAAATATAGATTCACATTAAACTCCCTGCATTTCTCTATTATTAATCTTAGATTGAATATATGATCTCTTGATCCTCTTCCTTGCCTGAAGCCAGCTTGGACCATATTGACTTCTTCTTCTATTTTCTTTCGAAGTCTACCCATTATGATTTTTAACAGAATTTTACTGGCATGACTAATCAGGGCAACAGTTCTGTAGTTGGTGCATAATTTCAGGTTACCCTTTTTTGGCAGTGGTATGAATACAGTTCAACATCAAAAGCATTACTAGGCTACAATCTAATAAGTGATAGAATCCTAACAATCAGACTTAAGGGCATTCCTAGAAATGTAACAGTCATCCAGGTATATGCACCTACATCAGCAGCAGAAGAAGATGAAGTAGAACATTTTTATAACACACTGCAGACGACAATGGACCAGGTACGGAAAAATGATATTGTATTTATAATGGGTGATTTTAATGCAAAAATTGGTACAGAAAGAGCAGAAGATGAAGGACATGTTGTAGGGAAATTTAGCATAGGACACAGAAATGAGGCAGGTGACAATCTAATGGCGTTTTGTATGGAAAATGAGCTAATGATCGCTAACACACTTTTTAAACAAAATCCAAGAAGACTTTACACATGGACATCACCTGATGGGAAAACCAGGAATCAAATAGATTACATTTTAGTGCAGAGAAGGTGGAGGTCAAGCATAACATCAGCAAAAACTTTACCAGGTGCTTATTGTGACACGGACCATGAGTTATTAATAGCAGACATGAAGATAAAGATAAAAAAGATAGTTATGGGATCAAGACCACTCCGCTTTGACCTTACAAATATACCAGAACAATACGGTATAGAAGTGAAGAACCGTTTCGAAATCCTGATGGCTGTACAGGAAGAGATGACACCAGATGAATTGGCTACGCAGGCCAAAGATATCTTAGTAACAACAGCTAAAGACATGGTTCCAGTAAAGAAAACACAAAAGAATAGATGGATCACAGCAGGTACACTAGAACTGATAAAACAATGTAGAGAAATGAAGACGCAATGGAGAGTGACAAACAACAACAAAGATAAATATAAAACTTTAACAAAAGAAGTACGAAGAAACATAAGAAAAGACAAAAAACAATACATACAAGATTGTTGTGAAAGAATAGAAGAACATCAGAGGTGTGGAAGAGATAGTGAAATGTTTAAAGAAATGAAGACATTGACGAGAAATGTCACACCTAAGCTAAATGTAATTTGTGATGAGATGGGGAATACCCTGACAGAGACAGAGGAAATTCTGGAAAGATGGAAGGAATATTGCACAAGAATGTATGAAACAACCGACTGTGGAAGCAGAAATCAACAGTGTGAATTATTATTGGAGGAGAAAGAACCCGAGCCGACAATGGAAGAAGTTTTATGGGCAATAAAGAGTCTGAAAAATGGTAAATCACCAGGATGTGATGAGATAACCGCTGAATTTATTAAAGCAGGAGGAAAGGAGTGTGCAACAATCTATCATGCACTATGTAAAAAGATATGACATTCAGGTATTTGGCCAAAAGAATGGAAAAGAACTGTATTCATACCATTACCCCTATCTACATTACCAAAAATTGAAATTTCTCTGTTTTTCTCTTTGTTTTTCACTCAACATCGCTTGTTACTAACCACGCTTTTGGCCATGATGAAAAAGGTCACGGGGCATGCGCACTAAATGTTTACAATCTAAACGTTACAACGGTTTTTTTTAATGAAATGAGCCAAGTGTCGCCTAAGTGACGAAAGGCACCACATCAGAAACAGTAAGTGTCACCGCTTTGATGATAAGCATGGAAAGAGTTAAACACTAATTATTCTTCTGTAGCATTTACATTCAAAGGAATGTTAAATATAGAATATAAAAGTTCTTGTAGAAATAATAATAAAATCCAAAGAAATTGAGAAAACAGATTAATGTAGTGTTGTTATATTCAGTGCTAGTACAGTACAAAGTAGCAAAAGAAAGAAATTGGAAAATAAAAGTAGCATTTTTATTATTGTGCATGCAGCAGTGCTGCTGTTCTCCTTAGAGAAAATGATGCTGAGAAGTTAACTGAACTTGTGAATGCTGTAGGACTGAGCGTCAACATGATCACAGCAGTGTCTGCGAAGAGCAAGAGTTAGCAATTAAGGTGAGATCATAACACATACCTTTGTCATAAGTAGTCTACTGTACTAATTTTCTCGTAATATTTTTTTTTTGTTTGCCTGAAAATAGGTGCACATCCAATGACTTAAAGATGTTTGTGCGACTCATCAAGCATGATCTGAGAATCAACTCTGGAGCCAAGCATATGTATGAAAAATTCATTTAAAGCATTTATGAAAATGAGTTTTGTCATTCATGATCATGTTTATAGTCAGGGTTCTCCATTTTCTGCAGCCTTTTATATTTCTAATCTTGTTGGTTGCCTTTCCTTTCTTGGACAACTTGTTCTGGGCATTTTTCTCTTGTTCTCCCTCATTTTTCTCTAGGTCTGTCTCTTTTTTTCTCTTGGTCTCCTTCATTTTTATCTTGGTCTTCTTCATTTTTGTCTTGTTCTTCCTCATTTTTGTCTTGTTCTTCCTCATTTTTCTTTTGGTCTTTTTCATTTTTATCTTGGTCTCCCTCATTTTTGTCTTGGTCTCCATCATTTTTATCTTGGTTTCCCTCATTTTTCTCTTGATCTCCCTAATTTTTTTTTCTATTGTTTCCTCGTTTTTATCTTGATCTTTATTTTTCTCTTGGTCTCCCTCATTTTTCTCTAGGTCTGTCTCTTTTTTTCTCTTGGTCTCCTTCATTTTTATCTTGGTCTTCTTCATTTTTGTCTTGTTCTTCCTCATTTTTGTCTTGTTCTTCCTCATTTTTCTTTTGGTCTTTTTCATTTTTATTTTGGTCTCCCTCATTTTTGTCTTGGTCTCCCTCATTTTAATCTTGATCTCCATCATTTTTATCTTGGTTTCCCTCATTTTTCTCTTGATCTCCCTAATTTTTTTTTCTATTGTTTCCTCATTTTTATCTTGATCTTTATTTTTCTCTTGGTCTCCCTCATTTTTTATGTTTTCCTCATTTTTATCTTGGTCTTTTTTATTTTTCTTTTGGCCTCCTTCATTTTTCTCTTTGTCTTCCTCATTTTTTATCTTGGTCTCACTCAGTTTTTGCCTCAGTTTTTTTTTCTCTGTGTTTTTTTTTTTTTTTTGCCTCTGAGACTTTTTGTTGGGTTCTGTAACTTCTATCTGTCATGACATGTCTAATTTTTATTATTTTGTTTATTAAGCTTTTAATTATTTTTGATAATCCATAATTTTGCTCAGAAACTTATATCTTATTACCAGTGAGTGAAAATTTAGAAAGTATCAAAGTACTAATAGTGACTTCTTTTAGCTTGACCATAGCCTCATTTGTCCTGTCTCTCTCTCTCTCTCTGGTCAAATCAGGCATTGGTGGCCACTGATTTCCACAGCCATCTATCTTTGGCTCTTTCTATAAGCTGTGCCTTGGACTGTGCACTGTGCCACTCTTTTAGTCAGTCAGGTATCTTGTTTGTCTTCCTCTGTTCCTTTCCCTTCCAGCTTTCCTGTTGTCATTAAGTGTTCCAGTTTGCCTCTTCTTAAAATATGTCCTACATGTATGGACTGTCATGTTCTGTAATTTGCCATAATTTCTCTCTTTTGCCCAGCCTTGCCTAGAACCTCTTCATTTGTTTTCTTCCTTGTCCATGGTTCTAAGTGTCATTCTGCGTGGAGTAGGCGATCATTTCTCTCCACAATTCTCCGTCTTTTGTGTTGATTATGAGATCCGCCGGTGACTTTCTTCCTAGCCACACTGACAGCCCATTCAGTAACTTCTCTCTTTGTCTTCCTCTGTCTCTTCTTCCCTCAGTTTTTCCACTTGCCACAGTGTGTTCCAGTTTTCCTCTTCTCAGGAAATGTCCTATAAGTCTCGCTTGTCTGCTTCTGATCTTTGCTATAATTTGTTTTTTAACTCCAGCCTCTCATAAAACTTCTTTGTTGGTTTTCTTAGCTGTCCATGGTACCTTCAACATCCTTCTTATAAACCACATTTCCATGGCCTCCATGGTATTCTCATCATTCTTCTTATGAACGGCATCTTCGCTGCTTCCAGTAGATTTTGAGTGCTCTTTTGTATTGTCTGTGCTTCACATCCATATAATAATATTGGCTAGATGTAACACTGAATAATTCTCTTTCTGGTGTTCATAGACAGAGCTTTATTGCACAGTATGTTTTTCATAAATGCTGACTTGGCTTGGGCTGTTCTGCTCCTTATTTAAGTTTTGCCTCTTCCGTCTCGTGTTGTTATTGTTCCTAAATACTTGTATTTGTCCACTTTTTTAAATTCTGTGCCTTTTATTTTGGTGATACATTTTGCTGGTGTTTCTTTCTTGGACATGATCATGACTTCTGTCTTCTTATTATTTAAACTAAGTCCTTTCTCCTCACTTTCTTCAACGAATTTGTCTAACAACACTTATTCGCTCTGGGCTATCAGCACTGTGTCATCTGCATATCTTAGATTGTTTAGGTTATATTCACCCACTGCTATTCCAGGTGTGTTTTCAATGTATCTTCTAATCTTTTCACTATAGCGGGAGAAAAGGTTAGGGGATAAAACACATCCTTGCCGTACTCTTACTTCTATGTTCTAATACTCTCCTGTTTGATTATCAGTCCTGAATGCAGCCTTTTGTTGACAATATAATAGAACTGTTTTATGATTCTCAGGTCTTTTCCATCTATATTTTTTAGCATCTGTATGATTTCTTTGTGTTTTACTTTATAAAATGCTGTGCAATAAGAAGAAAAAACTGTCCCATCTACAAGACTTATTGTTCATGAATGCTTTGCATTAATATTCCTTTATTTTGTTGCCTTCTCTCCTATGTTTAGATGGTTCCTATGTGCTGAAGTTTCTCATATTCTGGTCTGGGAGTTATTAAGTGGGGTATGGGAACAACTATGGGACTCCATTGCTGAACAATAGATGAAAAAAAAAATTGTTATTTGATCAGCTGTTCTGTTCCTAGCTATCAGTATTAAAGTAAAACCAGTTTGTTTATAATTATTGTCATTCTCATTAGTGCAGATGAGACATTTGTTTATAATCATTGTCACTCTCATTAGTGCAGATGAGACGTTTGTTTATCATTGTTACTGTTATCACAATCCATATGGGACATTTGTTTGTCCATGTTATTAGTGTTATCACAGTACATATGGGACATTTGTTTGCCCATGTTATTACTGTTATCACAATCCATATGGGACATTTGTTTGTCATTGTTATTATTGTTATCACAATCTAGACAGGACATTTGTTTATCATGTTATTACTCTCATTTCAATCCAGACAGGACATTTGTTTATCATTGTTATTACTTTCGTCACAATCCAGACAGAACATTTGTTTATCATTGTTATTATTATCATGAATATCGTTGTTATCATCATCACAGTCTGGATGGGACATTTGTTTATCACCATTCTTATTCTTCTCATGGCAGTCTAGATGGTCTTGACCCAAATGCTTATGCAGCCTTCCAGGCATCACGGAATTTACAAGACGTTGTTGAACGAGTTACCAGACAGAAATCAAAGTTTGCAGCTGCTGACAAGCCAGGCCTGAGCAAGAAACTGAGTGTGAGAGCTGCTCTGATGACTCCAGTCCTGCCGATGTTGGTGAGATGTTCTTTCTGTTTTTGCTTTAATCAGAGAGCATTCAACATTTTCATGTACAGATCAACATATTATTTCATATGTAAGCTTCTGCTGTGTGTGAGAAGTTATTAAAAGATTTACATCAAAGAAAAAGAGTGCAGGAGAAAATATTACTATGGAAGTGTTTCCCAACTTGTTTATGGATTATGCCCCACCTCAACTCCCTAGAGCTATTCTAGCATTTTCCGTTCTTGCCTTTATTTCAGTTATTCATTTGCTATCATATGTTATTGCCACTTGAAGGTAATTGAAATATTCTGTTGTTGTTAATGCTGTGTTGTTACAGCAGTTAACTTATGCTTGACATAACACTTATCAATAAAAACGTAAAACATTTTTTGCCTTTAGATAACCCTGTACAATATTGAATGAAATTGAAACAGCAGTGAATCTAATGGCTAACAATAAAGCTGCAAGTGAAGATGAAATAACAGCTAAATTTTTAAAAGCTATTAACAGTGACAAATAAAAGGGATGGCAACTGCAGTAAAACTGGTTCAAATAATAAAGGTAAATAGAGGCATATGGTGCAGTTTTACAAGGTGGCAGAGGGAGTAAGTGAGAAAAAACGAATAGAAAGTATAAGAGTAATATGAGATTGTATAAATGAAAAACATACAAGATCCAATATTTCAGCGTGAGCCTTTTTTGATTATTACATACACACACAAAACACGACATATTAACTCACAGAAAAATGAAAAACTTATCTTAGTGGCGTCCTTTAATGCTTGGCATTCTAGTGTTTCCTACCTAGGAACAAAATCAGCATTGACTTCAAGAATCTTGAGAACATATGACATTCCAAAGTTATAAGCACAAAAACCAAGTTACCACTTTGTTGACTACAGTTATTTACCCTGAAAAACCCCCAGTTCCCAGCCATTTTTCTGAAAAATGAACTTTTTTGAGTGGACTTAGAAAAACATGCATATCTCTACTCACCATTGAGATAAATTAATCCAGGTTGGTAGACAGACTCCCAAGACCCTCTAGTACTTCTTGAGTGTGTGATATCTTGTGAAACAATTATCTGAATGCAATGGAACTTGACAACTTTGACAAAAAAATTTTGTTTCACTCTTTTTCTCATTGACCAAGCACACTCTGCACTTCCTAGATGATGCTTTTTTAGTGCCTTCATCCTCAGGATTCACCAGAACATGATCCTTTACTATTCCAGACAATCACTGTTGTGCATTGTTGATATCATGCGAACAAGTCTTTCGTCTTTCCTTCATCAGTCGAAAGCTGCTGCTTCGGTTTATACAACTCTTGAAATTTAGGCAAAAAATAATCCAGCAGAGGGTTTATTTTGCTAATTCTACTTGTTTCTGGAAATGTCTGAGAGTTGTCAGAGAAATGCAGACGTGTCAGAAGATGCTCAAATTTAGCTCTGCTCATTGTTTTTGAAAATATTGGTGTTTCCAGAAGAGGGTCTGTTGTCCAGTAATCTTTCCAGTGTGGGTTCCTAGTCTGGCCCATCAAGATGATCAATCCAAAGAATTTGTTAATGTCTGAATGTGTTATATTTTCAGACAAAAAGGCAGTAGTTTGTTCATATGTTGTGTCTGTGCACAGTATGAATTTTCATGATGAGCTAACAGTTAAAAAAAAATCATTGCCAAACACTGTACTGAAAATTTCCTCCATGCTGTCTGGTTTGTTTACATTCACTGAAACACCAGAATTTCCTAGAAATTTTTCAAGAACTGGTGTAGAATCAATGTTACTCCACACACTTATATCACTACTAACTATATCACATAAAAAATGTGAAATACTTACTGTTTCAGCATCATATCCTGACTTCGAATAACAATCACACTGTCACTTGAATTTTCACTTCTGACACAGCAACGCTGTGCCTAGTTATTGTATTTTTAATCCGATCGCCGTCACAGAAATCACTTTGAAACACATCAATTTCATTACTAGAATCATTAAACAGTGATTTTTATTCATCACTAGGGTAGTCTGACAAAAAATTCAGGGCATAATTCATTGTAAATTCGCAGTATTATCAGATGTAATGTGCTCTGCCATTTGCACAAAATGTCGACTTGGCGAGATCTCGTAAACACGCGTTTCCGACAGCTAAAACTGCGAGATTTCTACTTTTTTTAAAGTTAAGAAGATTAAAAACAATATTTTATTATATTAACTTTTGCAGTAAAAATACAGACAACCAAAAATTATTTTAAATAACACACTAGAAACAGTTTAAATAAGACAACCATTGAATACGGCAAATCCGCCTTTCGGCCAACAACGCATGGAAACCAGAAATACGGATTTCCTCGTATTTGGCCCGGAAAGTGTTAAGATTATTCAATTCAAATGCGTTTATTTTCTTTTGGTGAAAAAAATGCTCTCAAGTTCCATGCATGGGGAGAAAGGCTTTCGGTCCTTTCCCGGATGGCGAGAGTTAACTATTCATGGAAGCTACCATCTTATTCATGGAAGCTATCAACTATTTGTTGATAGCTTCCATGAATAAAATGGTAGCTTCCATGAATAGTTGATAGCTTCCATGAATAAGATGGTAGCTTCCATGAATAAGATGGTAGTTTCTGTGAATAGATGATAGCTTCCATGAATAGATGGTAGCTTCCATGAATAAGATGGTAGTTTCCATGAATAGATGGCAGTTTCCATGAATGGTAGTTTCTATGATGTAGCTTCTATGAATAAAATGATAGCTTCCACGAATAAGATGGTAGTTTCTATGAATAGATGATAGCTTCCATGAATAAGATGGTAGCTTCCATGAATAAGATGGTAGCTTCCATGAGTAGATGGTAGTTTCTATGAATAGATGGTTGCTTCTATGCATAGATCATATCCAACATTTTCAGAACTGTTTTCAGAAATAAAAAAGGATCATGTTTTACTATTGTAGGCACTAAATTATTATAAATATTACATAACCTGCTCATCTGTAACATTTGTATTGTATATTCTTCAAGGCTGAGGCCTGCAGATCTGTGGATCAGGCAATGAAGAAGTGCCCTAATGGTTTTTATGCTGAGATCAAGTATGATGGAGAAAGAGTGCAGGTTCATAAGAGAGGCCAGGAGTTTAAATTCTTCAGTCGATCTCTCAAACCTGTTCTGGAACATAAGGTAATTTTGTTATGTGTAATCTGTGGACATAATTTTCTTGATTTGTGGGTCTGTTAGATTTGATGCTGCCTTTGTGTTGTCTGAATCTGTTTTTATTCTCCAGTCTTATATATAGAACCTGCTTTTTCAAGAGTTTATGGTCATCCCATATTATACCTCTGGGATCAGAGACTGTCCAGTGTGAATATTGAATGTGATGTTGAAAACTCCACATCTCAGTTGTCTGTTTTACAAACATGAAATGGGAACCTTCATGAATTATTTTGTCATAACCAGAGATGATTCAGTGCAGGCTAACTACTTTGATGAAGTCACTATTGAATGAAGACGCAGGATCTCCCCTAATTACCCTGTGCATCGATCCTACATGAAGCTTATTGTGATAGTCACAGAGAAAACTCAGCAACACAGAAGGGCAATTGTGATTTGATAAGAGGCAAAGAAAGCACAGGAGTGTTGCTATTTTTTCATACTGTTCTCCACTTCATACCATGACATCCTCCAGTAAATAAACTTTGATTTTCAGTATAGGTAAAGGTAAAGGTAATCCTGTCATGCCTTAGAGGCACGTAGGGATATGGTGTTAGTGGCCATGTTTTCCTTGACCTGTCAGCACACTAGAGGGTGATCTGGTCAGCATCACACCTGGCTGCCTTTCCTTCCCCAACTCCAGAAGTCTGGTATCCATTTCTACAGCTGGGTGACTGGGGTGCCTCTGGCCAGATTGAACCCCCCAACCTTCGCCATGAGAGACCAGTGCACTAACCACTTCACTACTCAGACTTTTAGTATAGACTGACTACAAATGCACAAGTTTAAGTAGCACAAGTCAGATGCCCGTGACTACTAGGGCAAGATCATGATCATTGCTCCAAACAGATTCCAGCCAAGAGAATGCTGTTCATCATCAGGTGCCGTGCTGACTGGCATTGGCTATTATGCTTCTCCAGGGTACGCTATCCTTCATGTAAGCCGTAGCTCAGTAGGTGATCTCCTCTCACACCATCCTGTCAGACTGTCCAGTATCATTTCTCTTGGTCTTCCTCTGGATCTTCTTCCCTCTATTTTTCCTGTTGTTATAATATTTTCAATGCCCCCTCTTCTCATTGCATGTCCTATGAAAGAACATTGTCTCTATCTTATTCTTTTGACAAGATTTTTTTTGTCTCTCCAGCTCTTCTCATACATTCTTCATTAGTTATTTTTGCTGTCCAGGGGATTCGCAACATTCTTCTAATAAACCACATTTCTGCTGCTTCCAATGATTTTTGTGCAGACCTGCCTATTGTCCATGATTCACTTCCATATAACAAGATAGGTTCAATATAGCATTTTAGGTCTCGTTTTCTAACATTCATTGATAAAGATGTGTTAGCTAATATGTTTCTCATTCTCTGAAATGCAGTCTTTGCTTGGCCTATTCTGTTCCTAATTTCTGTACTGCAGAATGCTATTACAGTTTATTATTATAAGCTGTTGATACCCCAGAAGCTTCCATTGGATTTGAGAAGTTTACATGATGATCACTTTTTGTCTGTCAGGACTTGATCCATCATTTAGATATCAACACTTTGGTTACAGGAAAGAATATCATTTTATGAAGACTTCCTCTTCTTATTTCTCTAAAGCTGTTTTTTTTTTACCTTGGACACCTCAAGGAAAAAGAAAGAGGGGCAGGCCATTACGAACATGGAGATGTGCAGTACAGGAAGAACTAAAAGAAGCGAGAAAGACATGGTTTGAGGTATCTTAGCTTGCTCAAGATAGAATTGGCTGGGGAATCTTTGTTGATGCATTATGCCCCATTGGGAGTACAGAGGACCGATGATGATGAAAGCTGATATTTATTGACTACATACACTAATATTATATTTTAGATTAAAGCTGTTTAGACTTCATGTGCTGATATTTTTGTATTAAAATGTGTATTTATATTTCAGATCAAGCTGTTTAGAGATTTTATCCCAAAAGCTTTCCCTTCTAGCAATGATTTGATCCTGGATGCTGAAGTTTTACTGGTAGATAACAAAACAGGAAATCCACTACCTTTTGGAACTCTGGGAGTTCATAAAGTATGACTCCTACTATATAAAGTTTTACAAATTTATTTGATAAATGCAAATTGTGGGTTCATTTCTCTCTCTACTTTCTTTTTCCTGTTTACTTTACAAAAAAAAAAATTCTTTTGTATGAGTTTTTTGGTATTACTGTAACTTGCGTCTTCACCTACTGCTACCGTAACTGCTACTTCCTTTTTTTGTTACTGTGACTTCTGCTATTACTGTGACTATTACTTCCACTGGTGGTCTGGTTAGCCGAGTGGTTAGCTGCTTGGTTTACTAATCTGGTGGGTCCAGGTTCAAGTCCCAGCAGTGGGGATTTTTGTTTGTTCAGTACCACACATCAAAAAGGCCCTAGGGTCCACCTAGTCTCTAAAAATTGGTACAAGAGAAATCTAGGAAGGTAAATGTGGCCGGGCGTGATACTGACCATATCACACTGATGTGCCAAAGGTCATGGAAATATGGTCTAACGCCGTGTCCCCAATATGCCTTAATGCCATGGAAATAGGAATTTTACCTTTACTGTCTATTATTTTTATTATTATTATCGTTGATGCTGCTGCCACTACTACTACTACTGCTGCTACTACCACTACTACAATTACTGCTGCTGCTGCTACTGCTACTACTTCTACGTGTTCTGATATTGGTGTTACAACCACAGCTGTTGCTGCAGTGAAAAGAAATACCCTTACTGCTAATACCACTACAAATAATAGAGTGTATAAAATAGGAAAAAAGTAGGAGCAGCTTTATTACTTAACGATTACAAAGTTGTGATGTTTCGGCGTGAGCCTTAATCATACAAAAACATACAGGACGAAGAAATAGAGAGAGGAGATAAAGTATAGATTCACATGAATACTAAAAAAAAAAAAAATTTTTTTAAAAAAGAGTACTTAGCTGTAAATTGCAAGGTGTGGCTTGTCCGGCAGTGTGTGTCAGGAATGGATCTAGTGGGACATGGAGACTGTTTAAATAGAGACCTGTGACATGTGGTCAGTGGGTTGTAACTGGGGGTGGTGGATGGGGAACCGGGGAGGGGAGAGAGAGTGACGCAATACCGACCTAGCTAGGAGAAATTGAAACAGATGATTGGGGAAGAGGGGTTGCAGAGAAGAGAGGTTGCAGAGAAAATAGCGGGGTTGCAGAGTGATGCTGTGAGGAAGTTTGAAAAGTAAGAAGGGGTGGATTTAGTGGAAAGGTACTATAATGATTGGAGAAGATGATGTTATGTGTAACTAAACAGCGAGTTTAACCCATGTGGTTCCAGCGTCCCATAATTTTGAATGCAGCGGTTCTCAAGTGCCAGGCGGCTTGTGTCATCTGCGTGACATTGTTTAATGGCTGTTACCAGAAAATCAGATTTGCCTCTGTGGTTATTGAAATGATTTGGGACTGGTTTCGAAGCATGCTGGGCGATGTCGTACAGATGTTTTTGCATGTGGTCCCCTAATTTCAGGCCAGTCTCACCGATATATGTTATCCTGCATCTTTTGCAAAGACATATATCACATTTCGGGACTCGCATGTGAATCCCTCATGAAGAGTGAGGATAGTTTTGGGAAAGGTGATTGTTTTTGTTTCCCAAACTACGGGGCAGGTAACGCAGCGGGGGCGGTTACATTTTCTGGTGCCAACATATGTAAGGCTCTGCTTCAAGTGGCTGTGGACGAGGATGTCCTTAAGGTTTGGCTCACGTTTGTATGCCAATAGGGGTGGATCAGAGAAAATGTCACGAGTGTCGGAGTCGAGTGACTGTAATAGTAATAATAGAAGTAATAGTCACAGTAATAGCAGAAGTCACAGATGACGATAAAGAATTTTCTTAACCATCTGACCGTGCGGGTGGAAAGGCAGTACTAACTTAACTCCGTCAGATGGAGTAACAGGCTTTTTTCCTGAATACTTCTTTGCGGCTCACTAGTTGGATACGGTTGAAGGCTTTATGTAGGCTGCTCCTACTTTTTTCCTATTTTGTACATTCTGGTATCACAGCTTTACTGCATTGCTTCGTGTATAGTTGTATGCTTATACACTAATTATTGCACTACATATAGTAATGTACTGCTACTCTTACTAATACAATTTCCTGAACTGCTGCTGTGATTTTCACTACAACTGATGTTGCTGCAGAGACTCCATCTATCACTACAATCATCCACACAACAACCAGATGTAATTAGAGTAAAGATGTAATGCTTTGTCATTTAAAACTGATCTCTTGTTTTACTACAATGTCTCCACAGAAAGCTGCTTTCCAAGATGCTACTGTCTGCTTGTTTGTTTTTGACTGTCTGCTCATCAACGATGAAAACCTTATGGAGAAGTTAGTATTGGAGAGATGTACAATGTACTGATTGTAGTTTATATGAGTTTGTTGCTTTTATATGTGTGTGTGTTGGCCAGGACTGTTGGTTAGTTTACCTTTTACTTCAACTCTAGTATTTCTGCTGTCCTATTCCAGCTCTGTGCCATTGAACCGCCAGTCACCACACATACAAAAACGAATGTTGCATTTATTCTAACTCCACCTAGAATTGCTTCTGGCTCTGGCTGTTGGTTATGTGATGTCAGGTGTACCTTCCCCTGCTAATCTAGAGACAAGTTGCCTAGAAAGATCTGTCAGCTAAATGTGAAGATTTATTGGCTAGAAAAGGTCTGTCAGAAAATATGGAGACTATTTGCATATAAAAGGTCTGTCAGCTAAATGTGGAGACCTAGCTGCCTAGAAAGGGCCTGCCAGTTAGATCTGGAACCATAAGAAATAACATCTTATTGGCAGAAATGCAGATGAAGCCACTGACAGCAATTATTGAGGAATGACGCTGGCGATGGTTGGGACATGTGCTCCGAATGACTGACAACTCACTACCAAAAATAGCACTAAGATGGACACCACAGGGGAACAGAAGTAAGGGTAGACCAAAAGAGACATGGAGAAGAACAACAGAAAGGATGTTGAGCAATAGAGGGCTCACCTGGGCAAGAGCAGAAAACAAGCGAAGGACAGGCATTTGTGGAAAACCATTGCAGAAGCCCCATGTGCCCTGGGCACTTAAGGTTCAGAGAGAGAGAGAGAGTTAGATCTGGAGCATAGTTGCCAAGATGACATTTATTTTAAATAGCTGTTTTCGTGGCTCCCAGCAACTAGACCTCTGCATGATCTTCTGGTACTGTGATAGCTGTGGATTAATTAAAATGACTTAGCATTTTTTTTCTGCTATCATAGCTTTACATCCAGAATTTAATGTACATATCTGCAGACCTATCAAGGAAAGGAGACGTGTCTTGGAAAAGAACATGACAGTGGTCAAAAACCATGTGAACCTTTCAGACATCAAGCTTATCACAGTAAGTTATATTAATCATTTACCTTACCTTATCTGTTTTGAATAAAAACAGAAAAACTTCCATATACATTTATGCTTGTTTTTTTAAAAAAAATGTTAATTGTAGCTGATGCAGTGAAGATCTTGTAGTTAGGCATTGTATTATATGGAAAGATAGCTCAAATGACATTCTATAGTTCTTGTATTGGGCCTAAGAGGCAGACTTCTTAACAAGCTCCCCCCCATCCCCCCTCAAACTCTGGGGAGCACATTAGTCCCTAAATTTTGGTCTTATCATGTGGTGTGTCCTTTCTAGAATGTTTTCCCTCTCTCGCAGCCTCCCGGAATGCAGCGTGTGGTCTTGAGAAGTTGACCGTCATCTTGCAGTGACATTTTCAGAGTTTCTGTGATAAATTTTGTAAGATGGAATACAGAATATCACATTGGGACTGTGTAGATTATCATTATGTTATGTCAGCAGCCCCTTTGCCAGGAGCACCACTTGGAGATAGATTATGATTACAATCACTAAAGTCCTAAATGGCATTTTCATTTCTCCAACTTGCTCTTCTTCAGATAATCACTTTGTGTGGTGTATGCATTTTATTTTTGATGGGCAGGTCATTGATTTTTTTTCAAGGGATTGTAAAGTTTATTGTGGGGAAAACTAATTTACTAATGAGTACAAGATATGGAGGTTTGTGGAAGGACATGATGTTCTGCTCCTGTTGGCAGGGACCTTGAAAGAGAGAGAGAGAGAGAGAGACCATATTTTCATCTCCCATCAATTTGTGTGATGAGTTACAGCTTGGCTGACTATAAATTTAGTGCCTTCTCTTCTCCAGAGACTCCAATTCTGGCCTGTTTGAATCAGACATTTTAACATTTATAGGGGATTGTAATCTTTTTTTTTTTTTTTAATATGTAGAAACCTTCAGATTTGCAAGATCTCATGTCCAGGGTGTTCCGTGAGGGACTTGAAGGTCTTGTCCTCAAGGATGTGAATGTAAGTAAATTAGTCTTGGCTGTATAGTTACTATGTCGAGATTGTCGCATATTGGGTTTGGTAAATTGTCCGTTTTGGGGGTCAGAAGATTGCTATTTTTGAGGCTGTATAGAATATCACATTGAAGCTGTGTAGATTATCACCTTTAGGGCTCAATAGATTGTCACTCTTGGGTCGTGATAAATTGCTATCTTAAGGGCTGTGTAGATTATCACCTTTAGGGCTCAATAGATTGTCACTTTTGGGTCTTGATAGATTGCAATTTTAGATGGTTTATTTTTTGGGTTCATATAATTTTTATATTCTTTTGTTACCAAGAGCATGATTTTTATTAACAAAAAAAAAGTTACTCTGTATAGCAGTTTTTATAAATAAACATGATATTTATTTGTTTATTTTTAATAGTTGATGTTGCAGCATAGGGCATACTGTTTATTTATACCTAAGTTATTCTGTAAGAGAAAACAAGAATGAATGTTTTATATTTTAAATCTTAAAACAAACACCACCCAGAAGGTAGATAGAAATGTAGATAATTGTCTGTGTTTTTTTAAAATGTGAGTGCCATGTAGTGGTTAGTGCACGTGCGCACACACTCTTCCCCCCCTCAAACTGACCAGTCTAAAAAAAGTGGTTACCTGGGGTTTTCAAAGGGAAATAAAAACAGCAAGGGCAGGTGCTGGCATCCCTACCTCAAATACTGTACTGGCCTAGAAATGTGAAGGCACTAACACTTCACACCCCCTATGGCATGTGAATGCTACGGGACATAGATTTTTTTTTTTTTATGGTTAATAGGAAATTCTAAAAAAAAAATGTTTAGATAGATTTTTTTCAAAAAACCTTTAAATCCTCATTTCACTCAGTCCTCTACTCCCATCAACAAAGGTTCTCCAGCTAGCCCTGTCATGAGCATGTTGGGATACCTCAAATCATGTCATTTCCCACTTCCTTTAGTTCTTCCTGTCTTATGCACCTCCATGTCCTTAATGGGCCCTTTTCCCTTGAGGTATCCAAGTCAAGGCGGTATAGGGGTGTCTTGTTCTTTCCATGCGCAGTATGTGGCCCAGCCATTTCCGTCTTTGTCTTATGATGTCTTTAGTAATGTTCTCAATTTGTCAAGTGTTCTTCCCAGTATATTCTTAAAATTTTCCTTTCAAATCCTCTGAGTCTACTTTAGATTCTTTGACTGGTTCCCCAGTTTCAGCTGCATATAATAAAATGGAGCATACATTGGATATATAGATTCTAAGCTTGAGGTTCGTATGGAGAATGGGAGATTTCCATATGTTTGCTAATTTGTTAAAGATTTGAGATGCCTGTCCAATTCTTGTGGATATTTCTCCTGTCTGTGCCACACAAAAAGTGCGGGTCCTAATATGTATAGGGGGTATAGTTGTAAAAGTGAATGTACAAAGTATTTCCACTTTAAAAGTAGACATATTGTGCATGAAAATAGTTGTAAATATAAGAAGATTTCATAAATGAAGAGTTTTTTTAGGAAAAAAGTAGTGTGATGATTTTAGCTGATAATTTTGTAGTGCTTACCATCGGCGATGCCTAGATGTACAATGTTTATCATCGGCGATGCCTAGATGTACAATGTTTACCATTGGCGATTTCCATATGTACTTAAATTTTCATCCAGTCTCGTTGTGTGGTGGCATTCTCACTAAAATAATGTCTGAAATAACCTTCTAACAACTTCTCCAGTCCATATAATAGGTGTAGATGTACTTGAGGTACATTCAGGAACAGTGGTCGGGTCATAGGACATGTCCTTATGCCTCTGAAATCGCAATGAATACTGAAATTTCTCCGGTAAAACATCTATTTTACTCGGTTGTTAGCCACGCTATGATTGGATTGAACTATGAAAGATCACCAGACATGCACAGATAAATAAAAAGTTTTATGTTGCAACAAAACAAAATCACTATAACGAACATGGCAGTCACTAGACTAACAGGAAGTTATCATGATATCGACTGTGGCAGGCAATGAGTTAAAGTGTTACACTTCAGCTTCTCTTATTCCAGCCGAGATTTTTTCCATTGATTCTCATGATCTTAGTCTTGTCTGGGTGTATATTCAGACCTATTCATTCATTCATTTGCGTGTCCCTTACGGAACTTTGCCTCCCTAACAGCACTTCGTCTCCCTAACAGCACTTCTGTAGGCCTCTCGGTTGTGGGCAAGATGCCCTGCTGATGATGCATCCATTTGCAGATCATCAACGATGTCTTGCAGCCATCTTCGCCTTGGTCTTCCTCTCTTTCTTTTCCCCATTACGTACCCTTCCAAGATGGTTTTCTCTAGATTATCATGATGTTTAATGTGTCCAAAATATTTAACTTTTCTCTCTTTAATCCTCTTTACTAGCCAGCCTTCTTCAGTATTAAGTTCTTGTAGTATGGATATATCTGTTCTTTTTTGTGTCCATGATATTTGAAGAACTCTTCTGTAGCATTTACATTCAAAGGCGTTTATGTGTTTCTCAGCTGTTTTGTTAAATGTCCAGGCATATGTTGCTATGGGAAAGATGCATGTCCTTAAAAAACTTACTTTTGTAGTTCTGTCTGTTCCTCTCCACAGATTCTTTAATTGTTTAACTTTCTGAAGAGCAATAGATGTCCTCCTTTTAATTTCCCTCATTGTATCTCTATTATTAATTAGCAGTGATCCAGATATTCAAAAGTCTCCACTTCTTTCAGTTTTTCGTCATTGATACATATATCAACTGCCTTGTTTGTTTTGTCAGTTGTCATCAATTTAGTTTTCTTCGCATTAAGATAGAGATTTTGCTCTTCACTATTCTTACGGACTGACATAATTAGTTTTTCCATTCCTTTTTGTGTTGTGGACAGTAATACTGTGTGATCTGTGGTATTTCATATCCTCCAATTGTTATGGCATCGTAATATTCTTTGTCTACATCTTCTCTAACATTCCTCATATTTTCAGTATACAAGTTAAATAAGTAAAGTGACAATATGCACCCCCTGACGGACTCCTTGTTTTATGTCAAACCAAGTTGTTGTTTCACCATTTATTCTCACTGCTGCTTGTTGGTCTAGATACAACAGTGATGTTAATTGTATCAGATGTGTTGGAAATCCCATTTTTTCCATTATTTCCCATAGTTTGTGATGTTGTACACAATCAAATGCCTTTGAGTAGTCTATAAAGGCTAAATATAGATTCACATTAAACTCTCTACATATCTCTATTATTAATCTTATATTGAATATTCAGACCCACTGATTTGAAGTCCTCAATGAGCTGAGATAAATAACACCGATATTTGCACATAAAATCTAACATAGAAAAACAAAAGGGAAATCACTATATATTAAACATAACAAAAAAAAAGAGACTGAATCAAAAATGACATCATCAGGGCAGGTGTTGAAGTAACATCAATATTGCACCATGTGCAAAAAAAAGACAAGTGGTCTAGCCATGTTACACAGCTACCATCAGACAGTGTAGCACAGAAAACATGCTAAGAATTATAAGAAGAGGCCATCCTCACAAGAGATGGAGGGAGAGGACACAGGAATCTTAAATATCCCATTAAATGAAAGAAGTCACTAAGCCCTGCCAGAAGATTTATTTGTTCTCTCAACACTGAAGTCTGCCAGAGGAAGAGACAAGAGTAGCATACATATACAACAGTCAGAAAAGTTGGAGAGTTTTTGAATCTTTACATTTTCTAATGGATCATTACCAACCAGTAATAGAGATACGATGAGGGTAATTAAAAGGAGGATATCTGTCACTCTTCAGAAAGTAAAACAGCTAAAGAGGCTGTGGAGAGGAACAGGCAGAACCACAAAAATAAGATTTTTAAGGGCGTGCATCTTTACCATCACAACATATGCCCGTGAGACCTGGACACTTAACAAAACAGCTGAGAAATACATAAATGCCTTTGAATGTAAATGTTACAGAAGAGTTCTTCAAATATCACGGACACAAAAAAAAAGAACAAATATATCCATACTATAAGAACTTAATATTGAAGAAAGCTAGCTAGTAAGGCGGATTAAAGAGAGAAAACTTAAATATTTTGGACACATTAAACGTCATGATAATTTAGAGAAGACCATCTTGGAAGGGTACATAATGGGGAAAAGAAAGAGAGGAAGACCAAGGTAAAGATGGCTGCAAGACATCATTGATAATCTTCAGATGGATGCATCGGCAGCAGGACATCTTGCTCACAACCGAAAGGCCTACAGGAGAGCTGTTAGGGAGGCAAATTTCCGCAAGGGACATGCAGACGACTGACTGACATTTTCTAAAATGTTTCCATTCTTTTCCCCATTTTATATCTGATTTTTAAAAATTTATTCCCTAAAAACTCCCACTCTTTTTTATCTGTAGACATTATTTGAGTGTCAGTTTTTTGTTTTTTTCAATTGGTTGGTTTTCTGGAAGTTTCATGTACATGCAACCATTTGTCAAAGAGGTGAATATTTTTATTATGGCACTTTCTGAGGTTTTGACTTCCATGTCACAGAGCATTTATGAACCTGGGAAACGACACTGGCTGAAGGTGAAGAAAGATTACTTGAATGAAGGAAGTATGGCTGATGCAGCAGATCTGGTGGTTTTGGGAGCGTATTATGGTACTGGAAACAAAGGTGAGTCTATCCTGGTGTTTATTATGGTTATTGGAATCAGAGCTTACTGTGGTTACTGGAAGCAAAGCTTACTGTGGTTACTGGAAGCAAAGCTTACTGTGGTTACTGGAAGCAAATCTTACTGTGTTTACTGGAAGCAAAGCTTACTGTGGTTACTGGAAGAAAAGCTTACTTTGGTTACTGGAAACAAAACTTACTGTGGTTACTGCAAACTAAGACCATTTTGGTGCCTACTGTGATTACTTAAAACAAAGGTGAATCTGTCCTGATGCCTACTATGATTACTGGAAACAAAGGTGAGTCTGTCCTGATGCCTTCTGTGATTACTGGAAACAAAGGTGAGTCTGTCCTGATGCCTACTGTGATTACTGGAAACATAGGCGAGTCTGTCCTGATGTCTACTGTGATTACTGGAAACAAAGGTGAGTCTCTCCTGATGCCTACTGTGATTACTGGAAACAAAGGTGAGTCTGTCCCGATACCTACTATGATTACTGGAAACATAGGTGAGTCTGTCCTGATACCTACTGTGATTACTGGAAACAAAGGTGAGTCTGTCCTGATGCCTACTATGATTACTGGAAACAAAGGTGAGTCTGTTCTGATGTCTACTGTGATTACTGGAAACATAGGTGAGTCTGTCCCGATACCTACTATGATTACTGGAAACATAGATGAGTCTGTCCTGATACCTACTATGATTACTGGAAACATAGGTGAGTCTGTCCTGATACCTACTATGATTACTGGAAACAAAGGTGAATCTGTCCTGATGCCTACTATGATTACTGGAAACAAAGGTGAGTCTGTCCTGATGCCTGCTATGATCACTGAAAACATAGGTGAGTCTGTCCTGATGCCTACCGTGATTACTGGAAATATAGGTGAGTCTGCCCTGATGCCTACTGTGATTACTGGAAACAGATGAGTCTGCCCTGATGCCTACTGTGATTACTGGAAACAGATGAGTCTGCCCTGATGCCTACTGTGATTACTGGAAACATAGATGAGTCTGCCCTGATGCCTACTGTGATTACAAAGGTGAGTTTGTCTTAATGCTTACTGTGGTTTTTGGAAGGAGTAGTGAATCCAACTTTGTCATTACAGTAGTTACTGAAAACAGAGTGTGACTGTGTGCTGGTACTTACTGTGGTTAGTGGGAATCAGAGGTGGGTCTGATGTGGTTGTTACTGTGATTACTGAAAATAAAAATGAATTTGTTCATGTTGCTAGCTGTGGCTGATGGAAACAGAGGAAGAGTTATTGTGATTATTGGGTCAGAGTCTGAGGATTGGGAGTTTGATGTGGTTACTAGACATAAAAGTATTAATCTTAGTCCTTTTTGTGGTGACTGCAAACTACTGCTACTACTACTACTACTACTACTGCTACTGCTACTGCTACTACTACTACTACTGCTGCTGCTACTGCTACTGTCATTTCATATTATGTTAGAAGTTATTCTGTCATTTCATGTTATGTTAGAAGTTATTCTGTCATTTCATGTTATGTTAGAAGTTATTCTGTCATTTCATGTTATGTTAGAAGTTATTCTGTCATTTCATGTTATGTTAGAAGCTATTCTGTCATTTCATGTTATGTTAGAAGCTATTCTGTCATTTCATGTTATGTTAGAAGTTATTCTGTCATTTCATGTTGTTAGAAGTTATTCTGTCATTTCATGTTATGTTAGAAGTTATTCTGTCATTTCATGTTATGTTAGAAGCTATTCTGTCATTTCATGTTATGTTAGAAGTTATTCTGTCATTTCATGTTATGTTAGAAGTTATTCTGTCATTTCATGGTGTTAGAAGTTATTCTGTCATTTCATGGTATGTTAGAAGTTATTCTGTCATTTCATGGTATGTTAGAAGTTATTCTGTCATTTCATGGTATGTTAGAAGTTATTCTGTCATTTCATGGTATGTTAGAAGTTATTCTGTCATTTCATGGTATGTTAGAAGTTATTCTGTCATTTCATGGTATGTTAGAAGTTATTCTGTCATTTCATGGTATGTTAGAAGTTATTCTGTCATTTCATGGTATGTTAGAAGTTATTCTGTCATTTCATGTTATGTTAGAAGTTATTCTGCCACTTCACATCCACAATTACTCATCATTTTCATACAAGTATGATATTAATTCAAGTTATGGATTATTGTATTTATCATTTTTTTTAAAAAATGCCACAGGTGGAATAATGTCCATCTTCCTCATGGGTGTCTATGACCCAGACAGTGGCAGATGGGTGACTGTATCCAAGTGTGGCAGTGGACTGGATGACAAAACCCTGGAGACTTTGAATAAAGAGCTTGATATGGTGAAAATAAGCAAAGATTTCACAAAGGTAAGCTTCAGGGAACAAGATTTGATGAAGCTATCTTGGCTAGATGGATTGTGAGGGTTGTTGGGGCTGGCAAACTGGAGATGACCCAGATGATATTCAGTCTCATCAGATCTTCCCCCCCCCCCCTTGAATCCAGCTACTGTTGCTGCAGCACTCTTCCAGTCTGGCTAGCTAGGCAAGGGTCAGCTACTCAGTTTTACTGCTAGATCAGTGTTTCCCAGTGTGGGGAGGGGCAGTTAGAATATACTTATATGTTTTCAGAACTTGGTTGACTATTATGCTGCTGTGGGGTGGGGGGGGGGGCGCATCAAAATCTTTGAGGCATTGAGGTGGGTTATGGTACAAAAAATGTTGGGAAACACTGTACGTGACTAACTGGAGCACCATGGAGCAGAACCACTCTTTTTCTTGAGATATCTGTCTTGTAAACCATTCTCCATATATACAGTTAGCAGCAAGATAAGGCTTTTCAAGGGAAGGGCTAATGCATAGCTGACATACTAGTGTCAGGGTTGGCAAGCTACAGCTGACATACTTGTGTCAGGATTGACAAGCCTTAGCTGACATAATTTTGTCAGGGTTCGCAAACCCTGTCTGACCAAAAACCATGTCCCACCTCTCCATTGGTAATCCTCAGCCTGACAGGGCAGGGATCACCATAGTCCTCATGGCGGTGGAGTCTGCTAAAGAAACACTGCAACACCCCCCCCCCCCCCATTTTAGCTGAACTCTTGGTCAAAAAAAAGAATAAGCTGTCATATCCCAGTCCCCATTTGACACAGTTCTGTACCTCAGCACAGTGCCACATCGGCTGCAAAGAACATTTTGCTGACAGTTCCAGGGAGATCAAACAACAATAATATCTTTTCATATTGCCATTCTCTGCAGGTTCCGCAATGGCTGCACATAAACAAACCACTAACCCCTGACTTTGTTGTTGCTGACCCAAAGAGAGCTCCAGTATGGGAGATAATTGGTGCAGAGTTCAGTAAAGCAGAAATCCACACCGCAGATGGCATTTCCATTCGATTTCCCAGAATTCAGAAAATTCGAGATGATAAAACGTGGAAGGAGGCAACAGATTTGCCCATGTTGAAAGTATGGTTATATTCTCTGTGTGTGCATATTCTGTGTGAATGTTATAGTGAGTTTGGAGACTTTAATCAGTTTTGTTTTTCCCAAAAAATATGAACGTTTTCAGTCTGTTTGTATGAAAATTTAAGTTAGTTCTATTTGAATAATTTGAGGATTTAAAGCAGGTCATATTGTTTGCTTTGGAGGCAGCTGAAATGTGGTTCCTACAAAGAGTGTTAAGAATACCATGGACGGCTAAAATAACACATGAGGAATGCCTAAAGAAAGGTCAATGAAAAGTGAATCTTAATAACCACATTATGGGGGAGACAGTCTGGGTTCATTGGCCATATTATGAGGAGGAATTGAAAATATTATGACAACAAGGAAAGTAGGAGGCAGGAAAGAATGAGGTAGACCAAGAGAGAAAATTGTAAATGGTTTGACAAAATGGCATGGGAGAAGCACAACAAAATAACTAATGGAAAGCGTGAAAGGTCAGAAACTGTGGAGAGACATGGCCCCGGTGCCTCCAGGTGTGGCACATGATGATGATATTGTTTAAAATGTGAAGATTTAAATTAGTTTTATTTAGAGAATTTAAAGATTTAAATAAGTCTCTATAGATTATGAAGATCTGAATCAGTCTTATTTTGAGAGAGTTTAAATTTTATAAGTTGAGTACAATGATTGTATTGAATCTAACTGGAGAGTGTGAAAGCTACAGATAATCTTATTCAGAGAATGTGAAGGTGCAGGCAAAATCTTAATTAGAGAATTGAAGGGTTATTAAAAAAACTTATTGATGAACACTGCCTTTGAACTCTCATTCAGCTACTTTTTAAGAAGTCAAAAGAAACATCTGACTTGAACTTAATGAGGGCCTTAGGTAAAGATGGATCTGGTGGCGATGATGAGGGGGGTGGAAGTGACACAGATATGGATGATGAAACTGCTAATGGAAGAGATGAAACAGAGTCTTCAGGAAAGGGTGCGGACTTTAAAGAGACCAGAAAAAGAGCGGCTAGTGGAGATGACGAAGAAGAAGATGTGCCACCAAAGAAGAAAGTGAGTAGTTGAGTGATCGGTGAATGGTTATCTGGGTATTGGTGTAAACATAAAGACTGATGAGTTGAAATTTTAGTTGTATTTATTTGCTACACTGATTTTAGTGAATGTTTAAAGCAATGTTATTTAGAGAATGCAATGGTTTAAAACATTCTTGTGCAAGTTTTGTTTAGAGAGTGCAAGGGTTTAAAACAGTCTTGTGCAAGATTAAGACAGTCTTGTTTAGAGAGTGCAAGGGTTTAAAACAGTCTTGTTTAGAGAGTGCAAGGGTTGAGGACATTCACATTTAGAGAGTGCTGGTGTTTAAAATAGTTGCATTTGGAGAGTTTATAATTAATGAGTGAGTGAGGGGATGATTGAATGTTTGACATTTTTGTGCCAGGTAAAGTTCATAATTATTTTCTAGGACCTGTCAGCCCTACAACCTTAGCTCTAGATTTTTTTTAGACCAGATCTGTGTGAAAGGGTCTGCATAAATGGGACACTTATTAAGTGTATCATCAGAATTATGACTTCCTCCATTCTAGAATGATCCTGTCATGCCTTAGAGGGACATAGGGATTTTGTGTGTAGGAGAGTTTTTTATGTAGGATAACTTGAGTTTGTTTAGATAACATTTGTGTACAGTGACGTGAGTTTGTTCAGATGTTAATGAGTTTGTTTAGATAACATTTATGTAGAGTAACGAGTTTGTTTTGATAACATTTGTGTAGAGTGACTTGAGTTTGTTCAGATGACATTTGTTTCTTATTCTGATCTCGATGAACCTGTAAAATGCTTGTTCTCTACAGCCAGTTTTATGGCCGTCATTCTGGGCTGGGACTGGATTATAGTTTGCCTGAATGCCTGGATTGGAGGTGAAGATGCTCTCTGATCAGGCAGCCAGCAACCCATAGCTCACATGCTAATGTCAGGGTTGGTGACTATGATCTGGCCCATCCCTTCACTGGTACCCACAGTAACAGGCCCAGCCTGGCTGTTGGGGTAGGGACCATCATAGTCCCCATGGTGGTGGAGTCTGCTAAAAAAATTATTGCATACACCCTGCTTTTTAGCTCCACTGAAGGACTTGACAATTAGCTTATGTAACCCACTCCCAGTCTGATATAATGCCATGCTGCAAGGCCTTCATCACATCAGCTGCAAAGAACATTAGGTTCATAGTTCCAGGGAGACAGAAGAAGAAGAAGAAAACACATGAACAAAAAAAGTGTTTTCAGATAGTGAAGAATAGGGCATGTAGGGCCGTCTGACATTCTGCCCTTCAATTCTGATCTTTCATTCATACACAGTCATTCAACATCAGTTTAGTACTAACATTACAAACATATAAAAGCAATGCTAAGTATGAATTTCATTTGATAGTAAACAAAGAAGATGAATACCCAGATTGTATCCCAGATAAGGTTTTCAGCAGGCTCCACTACTAATGCGGACCATGGCAAGCCTTACATGGGGTTCTGTTACCAGGGAGGAATATTCTGTTCCGGGCCCAGTCCCTCCAGCCTTGTTCTGTGATACAGAGCTGCATGAACTGGGTTGTCAAGCATAATAAGATGTGAAGAGCTTTGAGTTCTGTTGTGTTTTGCTGATAGCCAGTGGTTTTGTTGGATAGTTACAACAAGCTTTTCCCCCGACACTCACCAGAGCAAGCCACAGTGCAAGTACGGAGCAGCTTGCTACCAGAAGAACTCACAGCATTTCCGTGACTTTTGTCACAAGACAGCTAGCACTCCAACACAGGCTGTGACATCATTACCATCATCATCATCTTCCAAGACTGGAAATCCTCCTCAGAAAGAAAGCAAAGATAATTCTGTACGTATGTTTTTTTTGTTTTTGTTTTTTTTTTTGAAGTCTTTCTCCCATGTGTTTTTTCTGTCTCTCTTGTGTTTTTATATTCCATATTTGTGTTTCTTCTTTCTCTTCTCTTATATCTAAATTTGTGTTATTTCATTTTCTTCTTGTGCGAAAAACACTTTTTTTTCTTCCTTTTTTTTGTTTTTTTTTAATTGTCTTGTCTTTTCTTCATAATTCATATCATTCCTTCCGGTTTTTTGGCATCTTCTTCCTTGAAATCCTTTTTCTTTTTCTTTTGTATCTGTACAACTGTTTTTTTTTTTCAGAATTGTTATGTTTGTGATAGTTTTCTTTCTTTTTTTTTTTTTTTAATCATTTTTTTACCCATCTTTTTTTTTTTTCTTTATTTCTCTTGCTAGCACAGTTGTTTTTTTTTCTTTACTTTTTTCTGTTTTTTTCCCCAGTATTTCCCTTGCTAAGAGAGCTTTTGTTTGTCATACTTTCCTCTCAGAATTTACAATATTAATAACATGTATTTATTACTAACTTTTTTGTGTTTGTTATTGCCATCATTGTTTCATTATTCATTTCTAGCCTACCAGTATTTAACATATTTGTATTTGTTTAGAAAAGCTTTAGTTTTTGGGATTTTTAAAAAATCTTTTTTTTAAAAATTTTGTCACTCTGTAGATAATATCCAGAACTCCATCTGTAGACAGTTTGTGGTCACCCTGTGGGCAGTTTATGATCATACTTTTGGTCACTCTCTCTGTACCATACCTTTTTTACTATTTAATCTTTTACTTATTTAATCACTCTTTACAGGGTCTGCCAACCATTTTCCATGGGTGCAAGATTGTCCTTCCCAGTTCAGTGGAAAAATACAAGGAGTTGAAGAGATATATCTTAGCATTTGATGGTGACCTTCTGCATGAATTTGATGCCAATTTAGCCACCCACATCATATCAGATTCATCCAGTCCAGTAAGTTGATTGTTTTTTTTTTTGTTTTTTTTATATCTGTTTTTGTGTGTGATTTCATGGTGTAACATAAGAAGAACAAACTGAGGGCCGATCTTTGAAATAAAGGTGGAAGTCAAACCTGCAGGACTTTCTGCTGCTGTTGTCACAATGCCAGGTTGTCTTGATACCAAAATGTTTTTATGCCAGGACTTTTATTCATATAAATTATTGTTAAGTGATGAGTCGAATGGTTGCATCAAAGAAGTGAGCAGAGAGTTAACGTTGAAATTCCACATCTTTGGATTATGAACAAGAAGATGACTCTAAAAAAAAGTAACCATTTCCACAAGCATAGATTCACTGCTGTGTTTTTTTTTTTTAACTTGATGAAAAATGTGGAAAGAAAAAAAATGGAGAACTAAATGTGATATTTATTACAACACTGACATTGATTTTACATTGGCAGACATGGGTATTGTATGAACAACAATTGCAGGTCTTTGAGAACAAGATCATAGAAGGGATCTTTGGGCCCATAAAAGATATCAACAGTGGAGAATGGAGAGCTAGAAAGAACACTGAACAACAGCTTTTGATAAATCACAACAGATTATACACATCTTGAAACTGAACAAATTATGCTGGTTGGGCCATGTAGAGAAAATGGAAGAGAACAGACACATGAAAATGATGTATGTACAAGAGATGAAGGAAACAAGACCAAGGGGTAGACCAAGACAAAGATGGGAAGACAGCATAGAAGAGAATATAAGGGAAATTGATGTCACTAACTGGAGAGAAAAGAATAGAAATAGAGAGGAATGGAGGCAAACCATCTGCAGCAATAAGCCTTAGTGGCTTGGAAAGCTGAAGAAGAAGAAGACAGGTGTACTGTAGTTTTGTGGCAGTAAAGTGTCATGCTGCTTGATAGCTTGAGGATTACCTTTCCCAAGAGCTTGAGGATTACCTTTCACAAGAGCTTGAGGATTACATTTCACAAGAACTTGAGGATTACCTTTCACAAGAACTTGTTCCTTTTTTAAACAAGTTTAAAGATATTCACTTTGGAAGATAAAATAGACATGGCAGTAGGAAATTTTCATCACAAAGATACGAAATTGCTACAAATGAGTCCTGAAATACCAGAAACCCAACCAGTTATTTCATAGGAGCAGCCCATAGGAAACTGCAAAAGGAATTTGATGTAGATCTGTCTTTCATAAGAAGTTTCATAGACAGACTGAAGTATTAAGAACAACAGAGACTCTATTTACAAACAGTTTCTGTGAGGCCAAGTGCTACCACACAAGAAAAAGAAATATATCTTGATAGATAAAAGAATCCAGAAAACTCTTTCCAAATTTGATAACAAGATGTAAAAAGGGTTGTCTAAAAGAGATTGAACACAACTTTGTAATGCACTGACTGTAAGTTTATGAGAGCAGAAATATGCATAAAAAAGAAAGTTTTAAAAATGTAGTAAGCTGCTGCCTTGATTTTAATTTCAGATTTAAAAAAAAAAGTAGAACTAGGAGTCATGGCAACTCTCTATTAGACAATAACAAAACACAAGTGAAGAAACATTTGTTAAACATTAAATATACACTTAAAATTATTAAATATAAATGTGCTTGGCATCAGAATGTCTGGCACCAAAATGTATATTTCTGGATGCAAATATACAGTGTAGTTTTATGGAAAGTGGTGGATTATCTGTAATCATCTGTACCTTTTCACAGTTACCATGGATTTGCTAAAAGTTGTGAATCAGGCATAAGTGAAACAATTTAAGATTAATATTTATTTTATATAGGTTTATTAAAGAACATGGTTTTAAGTTGTTTAAATTCAGGATAAAAAGTGTGAAGAAGGTCATAAATATTGATTCTTGTTTGTAAAAAAGTATCAGTAAACCTTTAAGTATTGATATCAAGTGAAAAAAAAAAATTGTTTGAGAGCAGCGGTTCCATGGTTCATGGACATCTATTTATTGCTTTATTTTTTATGAGTGGTCCATTGTTGTTCTGAGGTTGCAAAGGGGGTGCACAGTTTTATAAAGATTGAAATTGGGGTCTGTGATCAAGAAAAGTGAGCTAGAGCAGCGATTCTCAAAGGGTGTGCCATAGCACACTAATGTGCTGTAAACTTCCATGGCTGTGACATGAAAATCCACAAAAAAAAACCCCATAAAAACAATATGTGGCATTAATCTAGTCACTACTGTCTGTGTTGCCACAAAATTTCATCATCATCATTATCATCAGGTGCCGTGCTGACTGGTGTTGGCTATTATGCTTCTCCAGAGTACAGTTATCTTCATGCAGGCCATCAGCTCAGTTGGTGATCTCCTCTCACACCATCCCGTCAGACTGTCCAGTATCATTTCTCTTGATCTTCATCCCTCTGTTTTTTCTGTTGTTATAATCTTTTCAATGCCTTCTCTTCTCATTGCATGTCCTGTATGAAAGTACATTGTCTCTCTCTTATTTTTTTTTTTTGACAAGATTTTTTTGTCTCTCCAGCTCTTCTCATACATTCTTCATTAGTTATTTTTGCTGTCCAGGGGATAGGCAACATTCTTCTAATATACCACATTTCTGCCACTTCCAATGATTTTTATGCAGACCTGCCTATTGTCCACATGATTCACTTCACAAAATTCCACGTGGTAAAATAGTGTGCCGCGATTGAGAACAGTTTGAGAAGCACTGGATTAAAGCGTTTAAATCTTTTTTTTTTTTTCTTTTTTTAAATGTGTCAGGAAAGTAATATTCCTAATTATTGTATTATCTGGTGTGATGAAAGTCAGTTTTCCAAATCTGCCTTGTTTAAAAATGTGAATAAATTTTAGCTAATGGCATTGTTACATGAGAAAATGAAAGTTTTTTTTTGTAGTTTGATTGAATTATTTTCCTAGTTTAAAGACAAAGTTAATGAAGCAAAATGTGAACAATAGAAATGTACTCAGAGTAGATAGCAAGTTAGTGGAGGAAGTCAACGAATTTGTATACCTTGACAGTAGAGTAGTAGAAAATGGAGACAGCACAGAGGACATCAACAGCAGACTTACTAGAGCAAACCAGGCTTTTGCAGTGCTGCAGACTATATGGAAATCTAAAAAACTAAGCATAAATAACGAAAATCAGGATATTTAAGAGTAATGTTCTAAGTGTACTACTTTATGGAAGTGAATGCTGGAAAATCACCAAAACCATAGAAAACAAGTTGAATTCTTTCCAGACTAAATGTTTACGAAGAATTAGAAAAATATTTTGGCCAAACACCATAAGAAATAACATCGTGTTGGTAGAAATGCAGATGAAGCCACTGACAGCAATTATTGAGGAAAGACGCTGACGATGGTTGGGACATGTGCTCCGAATGACTGACAACTCACTACCAAAAATAGCACTAAGATGAACACCACAGGGGAACAGAAGTAAGGGTAGACCAAAAGAGACATGGAGAAGAACAACAGAAAGGATGCTGAGCAATAGAGGGCTCACCTGGGCAAGAGCAGAAAAAAAGGCAAAAGACAGGCATTTGTGGAAAACCCTTGTGGAAGCCCCATGTGCCCTGGGCACTTAAGGTTCAGAGAGAGAGAGAGATTTTGCTAGTTTATTGAGGTTTATATTAAGTTATTGTAATACATTGCCTGGTCTACTAATCTGGTAGTACCAGGTTCAGATCCCAGCAGTGGGATTTTTTGTAGTACCACCAAACCAGAAATGCCCAGGGGTCCACCCAACCTCTAAAAATGGGTATCAGAAAAATCTTATCTTATATCATCCCTGTGCCGTTAAACGTCACATAGGGCTCGCAAAGTAGTTTGCCAATTTTTCCTGTCCTCGGCGAGTCTTTCAACCCCATCAAAGGATTTTATGCCTGTTAATTTGGCCTCTCTTAACAATGTCCTCTTCAGAGTTTCACGCGGTCTACCTCATTTTCTTTGGCCTGTTGTGTTCCACTTGATAGCTTGTTTTGAGATTCTCTGATCATTTCTTCTCATCAAGTGACCAACATATGTCCATCTCCTTTTCCTGATCACCCATGAGACTGGTTGTTGTTCAGTCATCAGTCTTATCTCTACATTGTTCTTGAATTCGTTCCACTTGATGCCAAGTATTTTCCTTAGGCATTTGTTTTCAAAAGAGTCTAATTTCTTTTCTATTTCTTTATTTGTTTTCCAGCTTTCACATGCATAAATGAGGGTGGATATTACATTTGAATTGAATAGTCTTAACTTGGTTTTTGTGCTTATAACTTTTGAATTCCATACATTCTGAAGATTCTTGAAGATTGATGCTGCTTTTGCAATTCTGATCCTAACTTCCTTTCTAGTGTCACCATCCTGGTCTATGTAGCTGCCAAGGTATGCAAATTGATTGACTTCTTCAATATCTGTCCCTTCTATGTGTATTTTTCCATTTTGATTGAGAGGAATTTTCATTATTTTTGTTTTGTCCTTGTTAATTTCAAGTCCTATTTTGCTAGCCAGTGAAGACAGGCTATCTGTTTTTTCTTGCATGGAATTCACATTATTACTGATAAGAGTTATGTCATCAGCAAAATCAAAATCTTCTACTTGGGTCCCATTTACCCAGTCAGTAATTGTGTTACCTGTGCAGCATTTTTTCGTTATGAAGTCTATTGTAATCCCAAAAAGTAAAGGAGACGGCATACATCCTTGTTTCACACCTGTTTCAATCTGGAACCATTCGCTCATCCCTTCTTCTGTCTTGACTGCACAAACATATCCATTGTAGAAGTCCTTAATGATGTTGACAATTTTAGATGGTATTCCATATAGACTTAAAATTCTCCATAATGAATCTCTGTGTATGCTATCAAATGCCTTTTTAAAATCTATGAAGTTCAGTATTAATGGTTTCTGCTTTTCAATATGTTCTTCAAGTATTATTCTGAGAGTAAAGATCTGGTCGAGACAGCTTCTCCTTTTCTGAAATCCTGCTTGTTCTTCTCTCATTGCAGTATCCACTATATCTTTAAGTCTATTCAAGGTCTATCCGAGGAGCTTAGAAAAATCAGAGAAGGTAAAAATGGCCAGATGTGACCACATCAACTTTCACATGCTGATGGTCTCAGAAATGCGCACCTAACACCATTATCCCCAATATGCCTTAATAGATTTTACCTTTTTACCAGTTATCTTACATCTTACATCCTTCCCGTGCCTTAAAACATCACATAGGGCTCGCATAATAGTTTGCCAGGATTTCCTGCTTTTGGCAAGCTTTTCAACCTCATCAAGGGATATTATTCACACTAAACTGGCCTCTCTTAACAATGTCCTCTTTAGAGTTTCACGTGATCGCCCTCTTTTTCTTCAGCCTTTTGTGTTCCACGTGATATATTGTTTTGAGATTCTCTGGTTGTTTCTTCTCAGCACATGACTGACATATGTCCATCTTTTTCTGATCACCCAAGAGACCGCTTGTTGTTTACTCATCAGTCTTATATCTGCGTTGTTCTTGAATTCGCTTCACTTTATACTAAGCACTTTCCTTAAGCATTTATTTTCAAAAGAGTCTAATTTCTTGTCTAATTCTTTATTTGTTTTCCAGCTTTCACATACATAAATGAGGGTGGATTTCACATTTGAATTGAATAGTCTTAACTTGGTTTTTGTGCTTATAACTTTTGAAAGCATATGTTCTCAAGATTCTTGAAGATCGATGCTGCTTTTGCAGTTTGAATTTTAACTTCCTTTCTGGTGTCACCCTCCTGCTCCATGTAGCTGCTGAAATATGCAAACTGGTATACTTCTTCAACAGCTGTTCCTTTTTACGCATAGTTTTCCTTCATGGTTAATGAGAAGTTTCATTATATTTGTTTTTTTCCTTGTTAATTTCAAGTCCTATTTTGCTAGCCAGTGAAAACAAGGTATCTGTTTTTACTTGCATTGATTTCACATTGTCACTGATAAGAGTTATGTTATCTACAAAATCAAGATCTTCCATTTGGTCTCATTTACCCAATCAATGCCCGTTTTACCTGTGCAGCATTTTTTCATTATGAAGTCTTGTGGCAGTTCCAAAAAGCAAGGGAGATAATATACATCCCTGTTTCACTCCTGTTTTAATCTTGAAGCAGTCACTCATTCCTTCTTCTTTTACCAGTTATAATAAATAATTATTATTCCTCATCATCAGGTTCTTACTTTAAAAATATATCACAACAGCTGAAGCCAGTCACTAAATGTTATGTGTCATATTCTTCACACTCCTCTAAGGTGTAAAAAAGTGTGCATGAAAATATACTCATACATTTTAAGCGCAGTTAATGCCCTTTATTTGCTGATTGTAAGATTGAAACATTTTTTTTCTGTGCAACCCAAAGAAAAAAAAAAACCCAGAAAATTGTTGTTTGCAGTCTTGAGCATGTTTTTAAACTTGAATCATGCACAAAATATGTTGACATTATTCCTCATTCATTGACAGAGCAGTTAAAAATACATTGAAAGAGAAATTTTATAGCTCATTAGGTAAATAGTGAAATTCCTGTTCCCATGCCAAGTCATATTGGGGATGTGGTGTTAGGCCCAAGACCTTCGGCAAATGAAAGTATGATGTGGTCAGTATCATGTCTAGTTCAATATCCCTCTCTTTCTGAACCTTAAGTGCCCAGGGTACATGGGGCTTCTGCAAGGGTTTTGCACAAACGCCTGTCTTTTGCCTTTTTTTCTGCTCTTGCCCAGGTGAGCCCTCTATTGCTCAACATTCTTTCTCTTATTCTATGTCTGCTTTGGTCTACCCTTACTTCTGTTCCCCTGTGGTGTCCATCTTAGTGCTATTTTTGGTAGTGAGTTATCAGTCGGAGCACATGTCCCAACCATCGCCAGCGTCTTTCCTCATTAATTGCTGTCAGTGGCTTCATCTGCTTTTCTGCCAACATGATGTTATTTATTATGGTGTTTGGCCAATATATTTGTCTAATTCTCTGTAAACATTTAGTCTGGAAAGAATTCAACTTGTTTCTATGTTTTTGGTGATTTTCCAGCATTCACTTCCATAGAGTAGTACACTTAAAACATTACTCTTAAATATCCTGATTTTCATCTTCATGCTTAGTTTTTTAGATTTCCATATAGTCTGCAGCACTTCAGAAGCCTGGTTTGCTCTAGTAAGTCTGCTGTTGATGTCCTCTGTGCTGTCTCCATTTTCTGCTACTCTACTGCCATTCATTCATTCATTTGCATGTCCCTTGCGGAACTTTGCCTCCCAAACAGCACTCCTGTAGGCCTCTCGGTTGTGAGCAAGATGGCCTGCTGCTGATGCATCCATTTGCAGATCGTCAACGATGTCTTGCAGCCATCTTCGTTTTGGTCTTCCTCTTTTTCTTTTTCCCATTATGTATCCTTCCAATACGGTCTTCTCTAAATTATCATGACGTTTAATGTGTCCAAAATATTTAAGATTTCTCTCTTTAATCCTCTTTACTAGTCAGCCTTCTTCAATATTAAGCTCTTGTAGTATAGATATATTTGTTCTTTTTGTGTCCACGATATTTGAAGAACTCTCCTGTAGCATTTACATTCAAAGGCATTTAATGTGTTTCTCAGCTGTTTTGTTAAGGTCTCACAGGTATATGTTGCAATGAGAAAGATGCATGCCCTTAAAAATCTTATTTTTGTAGTTCTGTCTGCTCCTCTCCACAGATTCTTTATTTGTTTTACTTCCTGAAATAAATGATGAAAATCTACTGCCAAGATATACAAATTTGTTGACCTCCTCCACTAACTTGCTATCTACTCTCAGTACATTTCAGTTGTTCACATTTTCTTCATTAACTTTGTCTTTCCTACGTTGATCTTTAGTCCTATGTTGTTTGCATTCTGAGTTAGCTTGTTTATGTTATCTTGCATAGCTTTGTCTAGTTCAATAGGTAAAGAAAAATTATATATATATATATATATATTTTTTTTTTTAAATGGATATCTGCTGATAGTAAATTTTGTGTAATTGTGCAGTTGGGTCAGCAAGTATTAATGTCTTGATCTGTATAGTTTTATGATATATTCTGTCAGGACAACTTAACAAAAAAACATACATGTCAATTAGTATTTTCATAAAAGTGACAATCACTTTCATGTATTATAAAAAACATTTCTGTCAGAAGAATAACTGTCATGAATGTAAAGCCACCTATATGCAGTTTTATTAAAAAAAAGTCCTTTCATTGATGTTTTAGCATAACAAAATCAAACGTTCCGATGAATTATTTTTCCTTACAGATGTTGATGATATCAATCTCCTGGTTGCTTTTTTCCCTTTGAAGTCATAAAAGTAGATCTAATATTTTGTGTGGTGAAAAAAATAAATTGAGATCCTGTTTTTGAAGTGAAAGAACATAAAAACATCTAGTTCAAAAGGAGGTAGAATCAGATGAGAAAGAAAAAAGAAGAGATGGAAAAATACAATTTAAACATCAAATATAACCAATATTTTAGCCAAATGCCTTATTTGGGGATTGAAAGTCTCACGGCAGATAAGCTTTATTACTCTCATGTGTGGTGGGTTTGAGGAATTCTGGACTAAATCACATTCATCCGTAATGAAAAGAGCAGGGCAGCACAAGTTTATCAGTTTTGATGTCACAAACGCTGTGGACAAAGATGATAATGGCACGTTATAGGTAACGCTGGAGCAGCATAAAGCCAGGTAATCTCAAGAGGATGAGTGTCTGTAAGGAAGATGAAGAGTAGGGGGGGAATTTCTAGGTTTAAAGAGCACTCAGAGAAAAAGAATGATGTAGCTGCAGCATTTCTTTCTTTCTTTCTTTCTTACTTTCTTCCTTTCTTTCTTTCTTTCTTTTTCCGTTCTAAAATATTTTTTTTCTTTTTTTTTCAGTGTTCTTTCTTTCTTTCTTTCTTTTTCCATTCTACAATATTTTTTATTCTTTCTTTCTTTCTTTCTTTCTTTCTTTTTCCATTCTACAATATTTTTTTTATTCCTTTTTTTCAGTCTTTTTTTTCTTTCTTTCTTTCCTTCATACAAAGATTCCTCCTTTCCTTTCTTTCCTCCCTTCCTATAAAGTGTCTCTTTTTTTTTTGTTTCTCTCTTTTTCCTTAAAGTGCCTTTCTTCATTTCTTTCCTCTCTACCTACCTAATTTAATTTAATTTGTATTTTTGTACTAAATCAAGTGTGTGGGAAGAATGAAAGATGGAATAATGAAGGGCAGAATGTAAGACGGGCCTGCGTGCCCAATTCTTTACCCTTTAAAAATAAAGATTATTCATTCATTCATTCATTCCTACAGAACAAATGTCTTTCATCCTTTCTTTCTTCCCTTTTCCCTTCCTATGAATTCTTTTCTTTCTTTCCTCACTGCCTTCCTCCAAATTTTCTTTCTTTTGTCCTTTCTTTCCTTCCTTTCTTCCTATAAAGTTTCTTTCCTCCTTCCTTCCTCTTACTCTGTTACTTTAAAAAAGTGTTTTTTTTTTAAAATATGGAATTCCATACCTCTTTATTTTCTTGTACACTTTACCCTGCAAACACACTCCGTGGGTGATTTATTCCATTCCTTCATGTCATAATATTTGAATTATGGCATGCCAAATATGCTTCATCCAGGGAATCCTCAAATAGCCCAGAAACACTTGCACAGATTCTCCCATAAATAGAAATGGGGTTTTTCCTGTGTTATGCTGATCTTAGCAAATACAATAACCTTATTTGCTGTGGCATTCCACTTTTTATATTAGTTCATCAGTTTGTTTTTTTTTCCATGACTGTTCTCTCATGTTCTGCTCCATTCACCACAGCTTCTGCCTCTGTTACTACAGCAGTAGCTTCATCAATATATATTTTTGTTTCTTCAGTTGCTGTATCAGTAGCTACATCAACATATATTTTTGTTTCTTCAGTTGCTGTATCAGTAGCTACATCAACATATATTTTTGTTTCTTCAGTTGCTGTATCAGTAGCTACATCAACATATATTTTTGTTTCTTCAGTTGCTGTATCAGTAGCTATGTCAACATATATTTTTGTTTCTTCAGTTGCTGTATCAGTAGCTACATCAACGTATATTTTTGTTTCTTCAGTTGCTGTATCAGTAGCTACATCAACATATATTTTTGTTTCTTCAGTTGCTGTATCAGTAGCTACGTCAGCATATATTTTTGTTTCTTCAGTTGCTGTATCAGTAGCTACGTCAACATATATTTTTGTTTCTTCAGTTGCTGTATCAGTAGCTTTGTCAGCATATATTTTTGTTTCTTCAGTTGCTGTATCACCATATATTATTACTGCTTCAGTTGCTGCATCAGCATATATTACTACTTCAACTGCTACATCAACATATATTACTACTTCCTCAACTGCAGTCAACATTTATTGCTACTTCTTAATCTGGTGCATCAACATATATTACTGCTTCTTAATCTGGTGCATCAACATATATTACTACTTCTTAAGCTGCTACAGGCCAGAGATATCTTAATAACAACAGCTAAAGACATGGTTCCAGTAAAGAAAGCACAAAAGAATGGATGGATTACAGCAGGCACACTAGAACTGATAAAACAACGTAGAGAAATGAAGAGTCAGTAGAAAGTGATAAACAACAAAGAGAAATATAAAACTTTAACAAAAGAAGTACGAAGAAACATAAGAAAAGACAAAAAAACAATACATACAAGATTGTTGTGAAAAAATAGAAGGACATCAGAAGTGTGGAAGAGATAGTGAAATGTTTAAAGAAATGAAGGCACTGACGAGAAATGTCACACCTAAGCTAAATGTAATTTATGACAAGAGACAAAGGAAATTCTAGAAAGATGGAAGGAATATTGCAGAGGAATATATGAAACATCTGACTGTGAAAGCAGAAATCAACAGTGTGAATTATTATTGGAGGAGAAAGAACCATAACTGACAATAGAAGAAGTTTTATGGGCAATAAAGAATCTGAAAAAATTGTAAATCACCAGGATGTGATGAGATAACAGCTGAATTTATTAAAGCAGGAGGAAAGGAATGTGCAACAATCTATCATGCACTGTGTAAAAAAGATATGGCATTCAGGTATTTGACCAAAAGAATAGAAAAGAGCTATATTCATACCACTGCCAAAAAAGGGTAACCTGAAATTATGCACAAACTACAGAACTGTTGCCCTAATAGTCATGCCAGTAAAATTCTGTAAAAAATCATAATGGGTAGACTTCATAAGAAAATAGAAGAAGTCAATATGGTCCAAACAGGTTTCAGGCAAGGAAGATCAAGAGATCATATATTCAATATAAAATTAATAATAGAGAAGTGCAGAGAGTTTAATGTGAATCTGTATTTATCTTTTATAGACTACTCTAAGGCATTTGATTGTGTACAATGCCAGAAACTTTGGGAAGTAATGGAAAAAAATGGGATTTCCAACACATTTGATACAATTAACATCACTGCTGTATCTAGATCAATAAGCAGCAGTAAGAATAAATGGTGAAATAACAACTTGGTTTGACATAAAACAAGGTGTCTGTCAGGGGTGCAAAATGTCGCCTTACTTATTTAACTTGTATACTGAAAATATAATGAGGAATATTAGAGAAGTTGTAGACAAAGAATATTACGATGCCATAACAATTGGAGGTTATGAAATACCAGAAATTAGATATGCTGATGACACAGTATTACTGTCCACAACACAAAAAGGATTGGAAAAACTAATTATGTCAGTCCGTAAGAACAGCGAAGAGCAAAACCTCTATCTTAATGCGAAGAAAACTAAATTGATGACGACTGACAAAACAAACAAGGCAGCTGATATATGTATCAATGATGAAAAACTGGAAGAAGTGGAGAGTTTTGAATATCTTGGATCACTGCTAACTAATAATGGAGATACAATGAGGGAAATTAAAAGGAGGACATCTGTCACTCTTCAGAAAGTAAAACAACTAAAGAATCTGTAGAGAGGAACAGACAGAACTACAAAAATAATATTTTTAAGGGCATGCATCTTTCCCATCACAACATATGCCTGTGAGACCTGGACACTTAACAAAACAGCTGAGAAACACATAAATGCCTTTGAATGTAAATGCTACAGGAGAGTTCTTCAGATATCATGGACACAAAAAAGAACAAGAACTTAATATTGAAGAAGGCTGGCTAGTAAAGAGGATTAAAGAGAGAAAACTTAAATATTTTGGACACATTAAACATCATGATAATCTTGAGAAGACTGTCATGGAAGGGTACATAATGGGGAAAAGAAAGAGAGGAAGACCAATGCAAAGATGGCTGCAAGACATCATTGATGTCTGTAAATGGATGCATCAGCAGCAGGCCATCTTGCTCACAACCGAGAGGCCTACAGGAGTGCTGTTAGGGAGGCAAAGTTCTGCAAGGGACATGCAAATAAACGAATGAAGCTGCTACATCAACATATATTACTACTTCTTAAGCTGCTACATCAGCATATATTACTACTTAATCTGGTGCATCAATATATATTACTAAAGTTGCTAGTTCAACATAATTACTTCTTAAGCTGCTGCATCAGCATATATTACTACTTATTAAGCTGCTGCCTCAACATAAATTACTACTTCTTCAATTGTTACATCAACATATATTACTACTCCTTAAGCTGCTATATCAACATATATTACTACTTCTTAAGCTGCTACATCAGCATATATTACTACTTTTTAAGCTGCTACATCAACATATATTACTGCTTCTTAAGCTGCTACATCAGCATATATTACTACTTTTTAAGCTGCTACATCAACATATATTACTATTTTTTAAATTGCTATATCAACATATATTATTATTATCTGCTGCTACCACTACTACTATTATTTTGACTATTACATTAACTATTTACACTGCTACTGTTATTGCTGTAATCTGCTACCCCAAGTACTACTACTTTTGTCACTACCAGAGCTGTTCCTGCTACTGCTACTGGTTCCAGCAAATTACATGATTTTAAAGAAAATATCTGGATTTGTTGCAAACCTCAACAAATGTTGCAACAAGCTAAATGGTGCCTGCAAGGTTGCGAGCCCCAACAAATATTGTAGCAGGCTAGATGGTACCTGCAAGGTTGTGAGCCCCAACAAATGCTGCAGCAGGCTAAATGGTGCCTGCAAGGTTGCGAGCCCCAACAAATGTTGCAGCTGTTTATAGAATTTACTGATTATCCTTCTTCTTCACTAGTTCATAAGTTAAAACAAGGAAGTTGAAATGACAAACAAAGCAGATATAGAAAGAATTTTTGACAATAGAAGTAAGACTGAAAATTACAGACAGTTGAAAAAAAAAAAAAAAAAGATAGAAAGAAAGAAAGAAGAGCTAAATGAAGAAAGATTGGAAGCAGAAAAAAAAAGAGAGAGAGAAAGTTGAAAACAGTGAGAGGAAAAGTTTAGAAAATCTCGATGAGAATGCTAAAATCACAAACACTGAGGACTCAGGTCTGTGTGACGGGTGGAGAGAATAACGGAGTAAAAGTGGGTTGTGAGAGGACAGACACACACAAGAGATGGCAGCGACTAGCAGGGGTTTTCATAACAACCCTTGTATCAGAGATTTGGCTGATCTCAAAAGTTTCTGTTGGGCAAGAGACTATGCAAAATTGTGAGAGTCACAAAGGTTATGCTTGTATAAGGATGTTTTGACTTCATAGAAGGAAATTATTTCAGTTGTTTGTTCCAGAGCTTTTTTTTTTTTAAAACTCTAATTAAAAAGTCTGAGAGAATGATAAATGGAGCAGAAATGTGGATCTACAGGAAAGTAGGCCATATATCATGGAGAATGAAAAAAAAAGAACAAATGCATAGGTATTAGAACAACTACAAGTGCAATGTGAACTGAAGGAAATAAGGATCAAGAAAAAAAATACTTTGGCTATATTAAAAGACATTACAGTATATTGAAGACCATACTGAAAAGAAAAGGTGGAAAGAAAAAAAAAGAGCTAGAGGTAAAGTGAAATGTGGATAGGAAGATAACATACCAGAGTGGACAGGTTATAGCCTGGCTGAGTGCACCATCAAGGCCAAGGGAGGAAACTGGAGATTCATTGCTGCCAACCTTTGTACCGAGGATGGCACATGATGATGAGGATTTTTTTTTTTGTTCAATAATGTTTTAAGATAGGGTTAGATCAGATACCATTACCAACAACAGGTTTTTTGAACATTTGACTAAGCAAGTTCCTGGTCATTTCAGTGTTTAACCATAAACCATGTGATCAGGAATCCTCAAATAAATAGAAAACAAGGAAGACTTAGACTTACTTGGAGAGGAGAAACTATGACAATGCTCAGAGACAAGGGATACACATGGAAGGAAGCAGAGAATAATTCCAAGAACAGGGATGGCTGGAGAGCTTGTATCAGTGGCCTGTGGTCTCAGGGGAGCGAAAGGCGATGATGATGATGATAGTGACGACCAAGACCACCTGATGTTGAGTGTTTTCCCATAAGCCATTCATAAACCTGTTTTTTTTTTTTCTTATATGCCTCCAAAATTTCATCAAGCAACATGACAAAATATAAAAATTCAGCATTGCAGGACCTTACGGATATAAAATAAAACAGAATAAACTGAAACAATATTGTTCTGCTGTAGTGTGAGCACAGAGTTGTGAACATTCACTCCGAACCATGAGTCAGATTTCACCCAGGGTTCATTGTCTGACAGATCACCAGCTCAAGGAGAGAGAATACTTAGCAGCAAAGAATGAGATACAGCATTTTGTTTGTTTCAGAGTGAAGCAGTAGCAGCGTGGTGCCGATGACAGTGTTATGTTTTGGTTGCAGAGAAGAGAAGAGTTTAGCTATAAAAGGATGAAGAATTCTGAATTAAGACTTCATGCAGACATGGGTACAAGAATACTGGGAGAAAAGATATCACCTATAAGGTGACAAATGACTGAGTGTGAGGGAAAGAGTGAAGAGATTAAAAAAAAAAAACCCGTAATGTTTCGGTGGAAAGACTATCGAGAAAAGTGTAAAAGACTAAATAGAAAGAAAAAAAATAAGACAGTTTTGTGAAGGGGGCAGACATCTGTTTGTGACAGAATGATCAAAGATAAAGAATTGAGCATGGGTGAAAAGAGAGGTTTATGAGTATTATCTTTGACAAAGAACACATTCTCTTATGGTTATACAACATTCACTTCGTAAGCAGCAGCGAACTTGACAGTGTGTATTTATCCCATTGTGCTGTTTTGAGGATATGAAGATGAACTTGTCATCTACAAGGAGCTCTTTTACTTGGGAGGAAATTATTGAATCAGCCCCGAGACAAGTCTTCCACTTATCTCAGAGAATACAGGAAGAGATTAGTCCTACTTGAAGTAATGGGCAAATGAGTAGAGAAAACATTGGTTCAGACTGTCCTCTAGAGGAGGGACCAATGGTGTTGTTGTCTAAAGCATACTTGAGTTCAGACTGTCATGATATACTTTTTATTTGGTGGTTTTAAGAGTTTGTGTGTGTGTGTGTGTGTGTGTGCGTGCGTGCGTGAGAGATAGAGAGAGAGAGAGAGAGAGAGTTCTATCAAGTGAAACACAGCAGGCTGAAGAAAAAAAAAAAGAGGTTGACCACGTGAAACTCTAAAGAGGACATTGTCAAGAGAGGACAATTTCGTAGGCATCTTCCCTTGATGAGGTTGAAAAGCTCACGGAAAACAGGAAAACTTGGCAGACTACCTTGTGAGCCTTGTGTGATGTTTAACAGCATGGGAAGGATGTAAGTTGTTAAGATGTATGAGAGTTTGTGTGACATGATGTCCAGAAAACATTTATGACTCCTTCAGTGGCAACCATGTGTCTCCATTCTTTGCTGTCCTTCATGTTATAAGTCATTTTATTTGCAGTTACTTTTTTTTTTATCTATGCCACTTGGTCAGCCTATTAGAGATATTTTTATTTCGATATTCTGTTTTATTTACTTCATTTTTCTGGTGATTGTCAAGTTCTGTGATTGTGAATTTCTTTGGTGATTGTCAAGTTTTCTGGTGATTGTCAAGTTCTCTGGTGATTGTCAAGTTTTCTGGTGATTATCAAGTTCTCTGGTGATTGTCAAGTTCTCTCTCTCTGGTGATTGTCAAGTTCTCTCTCTCTCTGGTGATTGTCAAGTTCTTTCTCTCTGGTGATTGTCAAGTTCTCTCTCTGGTGATTGTCAAGTTCTTTAACTTCTGTCCTATTATATGTCCAGAGATTTTTTAATTCATGAAACCGCTACAGTTATTCATAGATTTGACAAGTACAACACAAAGAAATGTCACAACTGGTTAAGCAGTTAATTTTATATATAAAACTTTTTTTTTCAGTTCAAATAACTAGAATTTAAATGCAACTAACCAAGAGTATTTCTGGTTTGGAACAGAAGTGACATTTTAAAAATGCAGTAGAAAATCTTGGATTAGATTAGTACTCTGAATTCTAATGCTGCCAACAATGACCTCTGGCACAGGGCTGTTGTAAAAATAGGGAGTAATGACAGACATAGTTAAGAGAGTTGGTGACAGAAAATATGGAAGGAAAAAAAGCAGAAATAATGGTACAGATGAGTGAGGCATCTTGTCCAGTTTCATGAAGACTAGTTTGTGGCTTCATACATTGCATTATTTTTTTTACATATTCTTCTTAACTGTTTTACAGGCTGCAATTTTTTTCCTTCTTCTCATTCCAGAGTTTGAAAACAAAAAGCAAGAAGGCGGCTAATGTGAAACCGGACTGGCTGTGGACTTGTATACGCAAGAGGCAGCTTGTGTCTACAGAGCCTTATAGTCTGTAGAACTTTTATTCTTTCTTTATCATCCAGAACTTATGTTACAAGAAATGTTTATATCCTCACCAGTTGCTCACAGGTGCATGTGTCTTCAAAGATTGTGGATTTTTACTTCAAATGAAGCATTAACTTTGCAGAGCATTTGCCAAACTGTCACCAGACCATGGGTGTTTTTATCTTTTTTTGTTTGTTTGTTTTCTGTTAACTGATTCCATGAAGCATTGCAGTTTGTGAGGGTCTGTCTTCAGTGTAATATCTAGCATGCAGTCATATTTTATCATCTTCAAATGTCTTGTGCCCCATCTAGTCACCTTATTGTGGGCATCAACTGCTTCTGGTTTCTTATGTTCTTCCATTACAAGCTCCTGAATTTTCTGCTCCTACAAACTCCTGCATATTGTTCTGTTATAAGCTCCTTAATTTTTTGCTGCTACAAGCTCCTGCATTTTTTTCTGTTACAAGCTCCTGAAGTTTCTGCTGTTACATGCTCTTTTATGTTCTTCTGTTACAAGCTCCTGCATATTCTTCTGTTACAATCTCCTGCATATTCTTCTGTTACAAGTTCCTGCATATTCTACTGTTACAAGCTACTGCAGCAAGCTGTCCATCATCATCATCAGTCCTCTGTACTACTCCTGATGAAGCATAAGACATCAACAAAGGTTCTCCAGCCAGTCCTGTCTTGAGCAAGTTGGGATACCTCAAACCATGTCTTTCCTGCTTCCTTCAGTTCTTCCTGTATCATGCATCTCCATGTCCCCAGTTGCCTGTCCCTTTTTCTTTTCCCATGAGGTATCCAACTAAAGGCAGTTTAGGGGTGTCTTGTTCTTTCCATTCATACTATGTGTCTTTTGACCTGTTTAGTAATGTTCTCAGTTCCTGTTTGTGTAGTTATTTCCTTGTTTGTCACATGTGTTGTTAAAATTTACCTGAGGCATCTTCCTTCATGTCCTCTCAGTCTGCTTTCAGTTCTCTGATTAGTTCTCCATGTTTCAGCTGCAGAGTGCTGTTAGTGCCTCATTGTTTCTCTTGATTCTTCACATAAAAGAAAAACCCTCTCTCTTCCAACCTGAATTCTTCAAGGTTCGTTTGATTTAAAAATTAATATGTCTTTTATCATACCATGTCTTCAGTCCCTTTTTGCTGTGACAAATGTGTTCATACAAGGTAAAGTTGTTTTCTCAAGCTAGTGTTACCGCATGTTTTCTGTATAGTGAGTATAGTGACCATGATGTTTTTATCATAAGCGGCTGTTTTTATGAATCCCTTCTGTTGTACACTAGCAAAGTTGTTCCAAGACAGTTCCAGGACATTTGTTTTGTTTTTTTTTTAATCTCCATGAGTCATCTCTCTCTCTCTCTCTCTCACTCTGTCTCTCACATACACACACATGCACAAAGTGAGGAAGAATGTGTGTAGCAGCAAATGGGGTAAGATTTAAAATTTATGATTAAAATGATGAGTAGAAACACATAATATTTCACCTCCTTTCTTCTCCAGTGCTGGATGTGACTACTTGATACCTAGTAGAAAATATCAGTTTATTTCACTTCTTGCTTAAAATTTTTTTTTTTTTTAATGCAAACTGTGCTATTATTGTTTAATGCTTTATTATCACTTATTAAATTTTTCTTATGTATATATTTGATGTGTTCGTATTTAATAAAGAAAGATATTACATACAAATTTTTAATGAAAATGCAGTGTATATACCCAGTAATCTGTAGAAAAATATGTTCTGTGGCATTTGCATGGTGTAGGGGCATGAGTTGTTCATGCTTTCATATTTCTGGGCCAGTACCATATTTGAGGCAGAAATGCCAGCACCTGCTCTTGCTGCCTTTGTTTTCCTAGGGAAACTAGCTATCTATTTTTTTTTTTTTTAAAGAGTGAGTTGACCCCGATGCAGGTCATTCAGCAAAAAATTCCATGCAAGTGTGAAATCAAGCCAGGGACCTTCTGATCGACAAGCAAGTGCACTAACAATTACATCATCACAGCACCTATCTTCTTACATCCTTCCCGTGCTGTTAATCATCACATAGGGTTCATGTGGTAGTTCGGCAAGTTTTCCTGTCTTTCTCTAGCTTTTTCAATCAAGGGATTTTATGCCAGCTAACTAACAGTGTTCTCTTTAGTTTCATGTGGTCAACCTCTTTTTCTTTAGCCTGTTGTGTTTCAGTTGATAGCTTGTTTTGGGATTCTCTGACTATCCCTTTTCATCACGTGACCAATATATGTCCATCTCCTTTTTCCTGATCACCCATGAGGCTGGTTGTTGTTCCCTCATTTGCCTTATCTCTGCGTTGTTCTTGAATTCATTCTACTTTATGCAGAGTATTTACAGCACCTATACCCAGTAATAATTAACTTAATATCATTTTTTTTCATAAAGGTGGGACATATTAAACACAGATCTTCTACTTGTGATGTTTTAATCCTTAATAGTTTTTGTTGTAAATTCTGTGTGTTACCAGTGTCTTGTTAGATCAGTACATTCTTAAGTTTTGTTCTTTGATAGATGAGACTGTAAAGTTCATGTGCAAATATATGGAGGTGTACTTTTCACAGATGGCTTTGGAAATATTCAGTGTGATGTATATGACATTCTCACTATATCTGAAACATCCTCAAACATTAGCATTTCTCTAAATTCTAATTATTTGTAATCCAAGGTCAAAAGCTGACCAATTAAATTCTAAAACATCCAAACCTCCCCCCCCCCCCCCAAAAAAAAAAAAAAAAAACTGTGGTTGTGAGATTGGACAAAATTTCTACAGAGTTCTGTGTGTGCATTTGTTTGCCATTTCTTACCTGTTCTTGAAATTTGGAAGTTCATAGGTGAGTAATCGCTAACTTGGGATTGTTTTAAAAAATGCAGACTGTGCTAATATTGTTTAATGCTTTATTATCAATTATAAAATTTTTCTTATCACTGTGCTAGTTACTGGTAATGTTTATAATGTCACATTCCATTAACATAACTCACAAACCTAGATCCCATAGATCACTGTCATTGTCTGAGTGATTACTTTCTATTCACATAACTCACAAACCTAGATCCCATAGATCACTGTCATTGTCTAGGTCATTACTTTCTATTCACATAACTCACAAACCTAGATCCCATAGATCACTGATATAGTCATTGTCTGGGTCATTACTTTCCATTCATATGATTTTACATAGTTAAATTCACAGGCACTCTCATGGATAACTTACATCACCCTGTTTATAATTTAAAAAAAAAAAGCTAATGACCTTCCTTACATCCTTCCTGTGCTGTTAAATGTCACATAGGGCTTGCGTGGTAGTTTGCTAAGTTTTCCTGTTTTCAGCGAGCTTTTCAACCTCATCAAGGGATTTTATGCCTAGTATTTTGGCTTCTCTTAACAATATCCTCTTTAGGGCTTCACATGGTTGAGCTCTTTCTTTTTTTCAGCCTTTGATAGCTTGTTTTAGGATTCTCTGATTGTTTCTTCTCATCATGTGGCCGATATATGTCCATCTCCGTTTTTCTGATCATTGATGAGACAGATTGACATTATATCATATATGTGCCTCGGTGACATGGAACATGTTTCCACCTGTACATATTAGATTCAGTTCTTTTGCCTGTACCGTAGATACATGCAGAGATGTTAATATGGGGGTTGGAGGAGAGGAGAAATCGCTGAAGTATAACATAGACTTATACCAGTTGTCCTAGAACAGCTGCAGTAATGTTTGTTGAGACAAGAACAGCTGCAGTAATGTTTGTTGAGACAAGAACAGCTGCAGTAACATTTGTTTTGACAAGAACAGCTGCAGTAACATTTGTTGAAACAAGAACAGCTGCAGTAACGTTTGTTGAGACAAGAAACACTTGGCCAAACAAGAACACCAAAACTGAGAACAGTTATGGAATTTTGTATGAGCTGCTAGCATGACAAGAGACATGTTTGTGAGAGAAGTAGGATTGCATGAAACTTTTCCTTTTACATTATGTAACATGAATAGGATTATTTCTTATAGTGCATAAGTTTATTATAGCTTATAATTTCTTATGTGAAGTTAGCACTATTTACAAAACTCACTTAAACCAACAAAACAGATTTCATCCATTTACCTTAATGACATTGGAAGTATTTTTCAATAAATTTTGTACAGGGTGTCCAAAAGGAAAAAAAAACCTCCAGAAGTTTTCTTTACTAATATTTAATGTGTAAATTTTATGAGAGCTGTTGACATCACTTGGCATAAATACATCATTCTGTTTTATACAGTGTCTTCTAAAGTTCTATTGTGCCTGCAACAAGGTTCCATGAATTAAATGTATAAGAAGTATGTATCATGCAAAACCCTGGAGTTCTTTTTTCTGACACCCTGTATTTTACTTGTCTCTACACATTTGTTTAATTCTTTGTTACTTCAAGTCACAAGACTGGCATGCAACTGTTGTAGCAGAGATAAATAAATTACTGATATCTTATAAGAGGAACCCCAGTTGTCCTGTATTTTTCAAATGTTGTGTTTCATGTCTGTGATATTCATCCCATGCTGAGATTGTCAGTGCTGTCATAAAAGGGATCAAGAGATGGTGAGTGAGGTTGGGAAAATGGATTTTGTATTTAGTGTTCTGGTGTAGTTTTGTAACCAAGAGTCGTTCTCCAATTAGAAAGTGGTTGTCTCTGTTCTATAATTAATTTAGAGCTTGGTCAAGTGCAAAAATAGGTGGTCTCAGAACTTTCATATTTGCTCTTCCCAGATCAGAAAAATCTCACTGGAAATATCCATGTATCTTTTATAATTCCTTTAATAAATATTATATGTCTGCCACAGTTTACTGATGTATACATCAATTCGTTGTTACTGGTCACAGCTGCAACATAACACGCTGCATAGCTGTAGATGTAGTAGGTTGAAGTATTGCTCATGTGTTACACACTTGTGGAGTTACATGAAATTATTATACCTTGCCATGCCTTGCAGCATTAGTGATCATTCTTCTCCTTCTTATGCCATCCTTGGTGTTCCCAATCAGTTCATATACTTTTCTTTTTCCCCATGGCATTTAGTCAGACCACTGAGATATTCTTTTTTCCTCGTCCTTCCTCAGTTTAAATATAATGAAGAGCAAAACCTCTATCTTAATGTGAAGAAAACTAAACTGATGACAACTGATAAAACAAATAAGGCAGCTGATATATGTATCAGTGAGGAAAAATTAGAAGGGGTGGAGAGTTTTGAATATCTTGGATCATTACTAACTAATAATGGAGATACGACGAGGGAAATTAAAAGGATGACATCTATCGCTTTTCAAAAAGTAAAACAACTAAAGAATCTGTGGAGAGGAGCAGACAGAACTACAAAAATAAGATTTTTAAACATCTTTCCCATCACAACATATGCCTGTGAGACCTGGACACTTAACAAAACAGCCGAGAGACACATAATTCACGTGTACTTGAATGTAAATGCCACAGAAGAGTTATTCAAATATCATGGGTACAAAATAAAAACAAATATATCCATACTACAAGAACTTAATATTGAAGAAGGTTGTCTAGTAAAGAGGATTAAACAGTGAAAACTTAAATATTTTGGACACATTAAACGTCATGAGAATTTAGAGAAGACCGTCCTGGAAGGGTAAATAATGGGGAAAAGAAAGAGAGGAAGACCAAGAGGATAATGGCTGGAAGACATCGTTGAAAATCTGCAATTGGATGCATCAGCAGCAGGGCATCTTGCTTACAATCGAGAGGCTTACAGGACAGCTGTTAGAGAGGCAAAGTTCCGCAAGGGACATCAAAATGACTGACTGACTTTCCTCTGTTTCCCCATGAATTTTCCAGATCTACGTTCTCCAGTTTCTGTCTTCTTATGACATGTCAAAGAAATTTAGACTGCCTTTACACATTTTTTTAAAACCAGTTTTTGTTGTTCTCAAACTTCACAGGGGCACTCTTTGTTTTTTCTTTCTGCCCAGAATACTTATCGCATCTTTCTCCAAAACCAAAATCTCTTTTGTTTCGTTTCTTTTTGTTGGTTGTCTAAGTTTCACAACCATATGGCAATACTGGCTCTTGTAGCGCTGTAACGTTCATTTCATCATTTTAAAATACATCTTATTTGTTTGTATCTTCTTCTCGTCCGACTAAAAGGGGAACCTCCGAAAGAAAAAAGAAGATTGAATGAAAGGATGTTACAAAGATAGAAGAACAATCCCCCCTCACCCACCCACACACCCACCCAGACACACGCAGTAGATGAAGACCGAAAAATACATTGATACGTAAGAGGTTACGGACAGAGCAGAGAAAAAGAAACAGTAATGCAGATGAAACTAAAAAAAAAAAAATGATGAAAGAAGGAAAGAAGAGAAGAAAGTACAAAAGAGTAGGAGAAGATGAAGATATAACGCCAGAGAATGCGAAGATAGAAGCGAAGTGCGATGAAGGGGGAAGATCAGAATTAACTTAGGACAGCATCAATGGAAATGCAATCTGTTTCATTATCTGCTGTATGACAAACTGTTACTCTGGATGGGGCCAAGGAAGTTCTGGTAAATACATTCATGTATCATTCTGACTGTCACGGAAACGCCCTGAACTCGCCGGTGACCCTCTGTACCAACAACTCTCTCAGATAAAGACATAATCGAACTATTGACCTCCCTTGATTGACGTGTCCCACAAACAAAAAGTTCTTTGATATTCCTCCGCCGGACAACTGTGAGCTTATCCAATCAATATCAGACCAAATAACGCACAAATATTTCCCAGAGATCTTTCTGGACAGACGATTTAAGAAATTCTTCCGCGCTGGCCACTTGAGTTCTCCGGAACGTGAGTTCTTCGTTTCTCAAGACAGCTCACGGTGAGATGTTTGAAGATGTGCGTGTGAGAAGTGGAGATTCTTCCGTTTTTTTTTTTGTTTTTTGTTCTTGGTTTTTGTTTTGTATTCTGCTGAGACATGTGCGAGTTTGAGATACTTGAGAAAGTTTTGATCCAGTGTGAAGAAAAATAAGATAATTTTAGGACAGGAAAGTGAAACATAAAAGTGCAATATATACAAAGTGACATAAACTGGTTGGTAGAAGTTATAAGGAGCAGAGGGAGGGAGGGAGAGAGAACAGAGAGAGAGAGAGAGAGAATGCATGAATGAATGAATAATCTTTATTTTTCACGGGTAAAGAATTGGGCACGCAGGACCGTCTTACATTCTGCCCTTCATCACTCCATCTTTCATTCTTCCCACACACTTGATTTAGTACAAATATACAAATTAAATGAGAGAGAGAGAGAGAGAGAGGAGAGCAGATGTCAAATAAATGGAACACAATGCTAAAAGGTAAAATCCCTGTTCCATGCCAAAGACACTGGGGATAGGCTCATTTTTGTCCACGACCTTCGGCTTGTGGAAATTGTGATGTGGTCAGTATCACGCCTGGCTGGGTTATTTGTAAAACATGGCCATATCAAGTATACTGCGAATCTGTTTTGTCTGTCAGAATGTAGAATAACCGTCGTATGTTTTATTCACATAAATTGTTGATGTATGGGATACGATATTATACACAGAAGCTGCTCACTTCATTAATTGTTTCTGCTCTTTGTACTGATTGTAAATACTAGCAGAGTACTGAAGTTAAATGAACACATTACAATGAAAGCAAAGAGATTAAGTACAGAATGTCAGTCAGGTCTAGTTGTCTGATTCTTAACATACTTTGAAAATAAATTTTTTTCCATCCATCCATCCATCCATCCATCCATCCATCCATCCATCCATCCATCCATCCATCCATCCATCCATCCATCCATCCATCCATCCATCCACCCGCCCATCCATCCATCCATTCATCCTAATGTAGTCAATATCTTATTTTACCTATAAATTTAAACACACAAACTTGTTTTTCCTTGAGAAGAATTTCGCCTGTTTAAAGTAGTTGTCAGTCAATCTAACACATCGAGACATCGATTTATTTATCAATCTCTCGCCAAGCTTATTTGACCCTTTCAACATTTTTTTTTAAAAACTTCCACGAAAAGAAAACAAAACAAAGAAAATGATCTACAGAGAGCATCGACTTCTCACACAAATCAGAAACAGATTAGCAAAATGGACATTAGGAAAAACTTCCCGCAAGACAGCTCAGAACGACACGGTTAGAGGCGTTGTTGTTTATCGCGGCTCCAAATTAATACCAGCTCCAAGATCCAGACACAAGGAAAGCGCGTTCTCTTAATCCCTTTGTCTTACGACTGGGGCTGCTGTTTGGGAAATATATTGCCGCGCTTTCATAACGTCCACGCATATTTCAGAAATCTCAGTGACGAGTTGAAACATTAAACATCTTGTTTACGCGGTGTTTCTCTGCCACAGATAAATCTCAAATATTGTTTCGTTTCATACCATATTAAAACCCATTGATTGTTTTTAATATAACGTTGAAAAATTCCATCGTTTCTCATGATATGTCTGTGACGAGTTATCTATTACACTGAGTAGGTTTAAACCTATGGCATAGGATCTGGCATCAGTGGGAAAAAATAACCCTGCAAATACACAGTAAACTTAGTTTACATGAAAATGATTAAAGAATTAATAAGTCACACGAAAAGTAGAAAGCTGATAGTCACTTCAGTTTGTGGCGATGGCCGAGATGATAGGTATCTCCCATTTCAGGAGGCGGATGGTATAGATCGAAGGGTTGTGCTGCTTTTGTGTGTGATCCTTGAAAAAGGGCTTTTTGCCGAAATATTGGATTGTTGTATGTTCTTCATTTTTTTTTTTTACTGCTAGTCTTACTTTCTACAGTTCTTGTTCTTCCTGTCCACTTTCCTCACTCGTTTCTATAGATCGAAGGGAGCTGGAGCCTGTACTATGTTTAGTCTGGAAGGGAGCTGGAGCTTGTACTATGTTTAGTCTGGAAGGGAGCTGGAGCTTGTACTATGTTTAGTCTGGAAGGGAGCTGGAGCTTGTACTATGTTTAGTCTGGAAGGGAGCTGGAGCTTGTACTATGTTTAGTCTGGAAGGGAGCTGGAGTTTGTACTATGTTTAGTCTGGAAGGGAGCTAGAGCCTGTACTATGTTTAGTCTGGAAGGGAGCTGGAGCTTGTACTATGTTTAGTCTGGAAGGGAGCTGGAGCTTGTACTATGTTTAGTCTGGAAGGGAGCTGGAGCTTGTACTATGTTTAGTCTGGAAGGGAGCTGGAGCTTGTACTATGTTTAGTCTGGAAGGGAGCTGGAGCTTGTACTATGTTTAGTCTGGAAGGGAGCTGGAGCCTGTACTATGTTTAGTCTGGAAGGGAGCTGGAGCTTGTACTATGTTTAGCCTGGAAGACTTCGCTGTGTTTAATCCCTCGACACGTTTTGCTAAACCTTTCGACCACTGTTAACATGACACAACCGTTTTTTTTTCTAAATATGAAGCTCTATTTTAACATATGCTGATGACACAGTGTTACCGTCTACAACATAAAAAGGGATGGAAAAACTAATTATGTCAGTCTGTATGTATAGTGAAGAGGAAAACCTCTATCTTAAAGCAAAGAAAACTAACTTGATGACAGCCGACAAAACAAACAAGGCATATCAGTGAAGAAAAAAATGGAAGAGGTGGAGAGTTTTGAATATCTTGGATCATTACTAACTAATAATGGAGATACAATGAGGGAAATTAAAAAGAGGACATCTATCACTCTTTAAAAAATAAAACAAATAAAGAAGCTGTACAGAGAAACAGACACAGCTACAAAAATAAGATTTTTAAGGGCATGCATCTTTCCTATCGCAACATATGCCCATGAGACCTGGACACTTAACAAAACAGCTGAGAAACACATAAATGCCTTCGAATGTAAATACTATAGAAGAGTTCTTCAAATATAATGAACACAGAAAAAAAAATCTATACTACAAGAACTTAATATTGAAGAAGGTTGGCTAGTAAAGAGGATTAAACAGAGAACACTTAAATATTTTGGGCATATTAAACGTCATGAGAATTTAGAGAAGACCATCTTGGAAGGGTACATAATGGGGAAAAGAAAGAGAGGAAGACCAAGGCGAAGATGGCTGCAAGACATCGTTGAAAATCTGCAAATGGATGCATCAGCAGCAGGCCGTCTTGGTTTTAACCGGGAGGCCTACAGGAGAGCTGTTAGGGAGGCAAAGTTCCGCAAGGGACATGCAAATGATAGACTGACTTTAACATGACTTTTTTTTACATTAGATTAATCATCAGAATTATTTTTCTATCAAGTTCAGAGAACAGTTACGATACATACGAGTATATTCTTCAATCTCTCTGAAATTGCGAGCTGGTGTTCTTTGCAGCCGATGCCGTGAAGATACTGAAGGGCAGCATTGTGTCGGATTGGGAGTGGGTTTAGGAGGCTCCTCTTTTCAGTCTCTGAGTAGAGCTAAAAAAAACAAGGGGGTGTGGAGTGCCTATTTAGTAGGCTCCACCACCATGGGGACATTATGACGATCCCTGCCCCGTTAGTCAGGCTAAGTCTGCTACTCTGGGGGGTACTAACAGAGAAGTGGGACAGGGTCTTGGTCAGCTAGGGTTCGCCAGCTCCGACGACAGCATATCAACTAAGGGTCGTGCTGCATATGTACCCTTGTATGAATCATGTTAGTTCTTATGCCGTTCTCACAGATCATTACTTCATGTTACTTCCAATTCTTTTATCTTAAAAAGTCTTCTGTCTTATCTGCCGACTATGGAGGACGTTGATAATAACTGCTGGGTCCTATTAATATCTGCTGGGTCCTGTTAATAGCAGTTGGGTCCTGTTAATATCTGCTGGGTCCTGTTAATATCTGCTGTGGCCTGTTAATACTTGTTGGGTCCTGTTAATACCAGCTTGGTCTTGTTAATATCTGCTGTGGCCTGTTAATACTTGTTGGGTCCTGTTAATACCAGCTTGGTCTTGTTAATATCTGCTGTGGCCTGTTAATACTTGTTGGGTCCTGTTAATACCAGCTGGGTCCTGTTAATATCTGCTGGGGCCTATTAATACTTGTTGGGTCCTGTTAATATCTGCTGGCTCCTGTTAATATAAGCTTGGTCTTGTTAATATCAGCTGGGTCCTGTACAATCCAGCATCAGATCAGCTGGTGCTGTAGACACTTTGTATTTGCGAATTGTGAACTCAAAGTTTGTCAGCAAAGAGGTAAAGGCTAGTTTTAAAGCGTAAAACATTTAAATTAGTATAAACTTCTTGAAAAATCTTTCGTACACACGGTTTTATAAATACAACGTGTGGCCAGTGTTTTGCATAAATTTAGACCAAAAATAACCCGCAGACGCAAGTAAAGTTGAGTTTGAATCTGATCCTTTGAGTCTGTGTACTCGATGCTTGTTAAATGATCGTTTGGGATAGATGGAAACATTTTGTTTTAGTTTAATTTAAAAAATAAATACGTATATTTATTTAATCCAGCCTGGCTTATTAATATTTATTTTTAAACGTCAGCTAACTTCAGTGGAAGAGTTGTACAGCAGTGGTGGAACAGCATTTCATGCGAAGGTGACCCATTTAAGAGTGACCCGTCAACTATGCTTTCTAGTTTACCCAGTCGTATAAAGAGGTACCTGTCACTTGTGTTAGGTAGGCTGAGAGACAAGAGAAATTACGATTGTGGTAAAACTGTTCCTTGTATTCCTTGTAATAAAGGTAACAGAGGTATATGGTTAACTTTTGCAGAAACAGATCGAAATGGCGAGGAAAAGGGGCAGGAACAAGAATAGCAGAAAGTAAAATGAGCAGTAAAAAGAAGAACATACAATCATCCAATATTTCGCCAAAAGCCTTTATCAAGGATCACTACACAAAAGCAACACAACAGATAAAACATGAAAAATAGATGAAAAAGTAAAGACTTTTCCTTGTAAAATAAACGAGCACAGTATGCGCTTGTTTATATTTTATATTGTTATATTTTAATTCTCATTAGTGTCGAAAAATATTTAAATGTTATCTTTCCCAGTAACTTTTTTCATAATAATTTTACCAACGAATTCTTGAGGTATTTTCTAATTTATTGTCAGCTCCTAATGTTATATCCTTATTTAAGATATCTACCTTATCTCGCTGTCATCGTCAGTTCCTTATTACGCTTGGTAGCTCCCCAAGTAGTCCTGAAGGATACGTTGATTTTAACCTCGCCATTGATACAGGCTTTTGTTTTTGTTTTCCCAAAGATCGCTTTCTCCGCCTTTAGAGAAAAGGAAAAATGAACAAAGGAGACTCAGCCAGAGGAAAGAGTAGTAATGGCGAACTAGATCTGGTCGAGACCAGATCTTCTTTCTGACACTTCTAGAAACTAATCTAGTTAATGTAACATAACAGCCATCAGTCTGGTTCGTCGCTACATTCTTGCATTCATAGAAAACCAATGTTACATGCCTCATTTCATTCTTTGTGATCGTGTTTCCAGATCGTCTCTTGCTTTGGTCGCTGAAGAATTTGAATCCACAAAAAATATTACTGCCTTTAATCAGAATAAGTATATGAAACATCCACATTTTAAGAACCATCCATATCAACCTTCTCAATCTATCTATTCATCTGTCTCAGCCTCCACAATTCGAGAACAAAATATTACGGCCTCCACAGTCTGAGAACCATTTATCTCAGCGTGCACAATCTGAGAACCATCTATCTCAGAATCCATCTATTTCAGAGTCCACAATCCAAGAACTGTCTGTCTCAGCATCTACAATCTCAGAGCCATCTCAACCTCCACAATCTAAGAACCATTTATCTCAGCCTTCACAATCTAAGAACTATCTATCTCAACTTACACAATCTGAGAATCATCTTTTTTCAACTTCCACAATCTGAGAACCATCTTTTTCAACTTCCACAATCTGAGAACCATCTGTATCAGCCTCCACAATTTATTTGAGAACCATTTAAGCCAGCACCCACAATATGAGAACCATCTATTCCAGCCTTCACAATCAAAGAATCATCTGTATCAGTCTCAGCAATCTGAGAACCAAATGATGTCCTAAAACTTCACAGTCTCAAAACCATCTATCTCAGCCTCCACAACATGAGAACCATTTGTCTCAATGACCAGCATCTAACCGTCTGTCTGTACCAACATAACCTGAGAAGAAACTAATGTCCCAAGCTCTCACAAACTGAAAACCAACTCGCAATTTAACTTCAACGTCGGAGACCTGTTTAACTTTGTTTATTACAAAATTTAAACATTCCATTACAGGCGATAAAAGAGCTCCCATTTCAAAGCGTTGGGCTAAATCTTCACAAAACAAAACAGATCGTCAAAGCGAACCGTCAGCTTCCACAGGAAAAAAAAAATGGCCGTAGAGTCTCGGCGTATTGTTCGTGCCGTGCCGGTGAGGCATGATGGGAAATTGTCACATGTCACAAACTGAAAAATTATTTCTTTCATTTATTCTCATTTCCCTTCGTCGCTTTGTTCATTTTTATTTTTCCTTTCACTTTTTTTTTTCGTGTAATATTTTCCTGACTCCCTTTTCTTGGTAATTTTTTTTATCTTTTGTTTTCTCCTTATTAATCTAATCATAGATTTTTCCTCATCTATCTATCTATCTATCTATCTATCTATCTATCTATCTATCTATCTATCTATCTATCTATCTATCTATCTATCTATCTATCTATCTATCTATCTATCTATCTGTCTGTCTGTCTGTCTGTCTGTCTGTCTGTCTGTCTATCTATCTATCTATCTATCTATCTATCTGTCTGTCTGTCCGTCCGTCCGTCCGTCTGTCTGCGAGGGGTGATTGATAAGTTCTCGGCATAATGTACAACGGATTATTTGTGGACAACTTTTTTGGGGTTATTTCTCAACATAGTCCCCTTGCACGTTTATGCACTTAGTCCAACGATCCTTGAGCATATGTGTCCCTTCTTTGTAAAAGTTAGCATCTTGTGCCAGTAGAAAGTGATCTACAACATGAATTATCTGAAGCAAATTTGAGACCACTGAGCTCCTTTTTTGAGTTTGGTAAACAGGTAATAGTCTGAAGGGGCCAAATCTGGGGAATAAGGAGGATGTTCATAAAGCTGGAGGGCGCATTCACGGATGGCAGCCATTGCCATTGCCGACTTGTGAACTGGAGCATTGTCTTGATGAAAGATGACTCCTCTCGTCAATTTCCCTCGACGCTTTTCCTTCAATTTGACCCGCAGTTGCTTCACAAGATTAGCATAATAGGCCCCAGTGACCATTCTGCCCTTTTGAATATAGTATACCAATAACACACCTTCTGAATCCAAAAAGATGGAAGCCATCACGTTGCCTGCAGACAGAACCACCCTTGCCTTCTTTGGAGGTGGGGATCCATGATGATTCCACTGCTTTGATTGTTCTTTCGTTTTTAGTTGAAAATGATGAACCCAAGTATCATCCATAGTCACAATTTGCTGAAGAAACGTTTCATAATCTGCAGAAAAATGGCCAAGATTGTCTCTTGACATATTGAGATGCTGTCGTTTGTGAACAGCTCCAAGAAGTTTCGTGACCCATCGAGCAGAGACCTTTGTCATTTGAAGATCATTGCGAATAATGGCATAAACACGCTCCTGGGAGATGCTCAACTCAGTAGCAATGTACCGCTCAGTTAGTCGTCGATTCTCCATTATCATGTCATGGATTCTGTCGGTGGTTTCATCGGTGGTTACCATTCTTGGTCTTCCTGGACGAAGATCATCTTCCAGACTCCCCCTTCCATGTTTGAATTGAGCTGCCGTTTCTTCACTGTGCTGTAAGAAGGGGCACTCTCCCCTACAGTCTCCACCATATCCTCATGGAGCTCTTTCGATGATAAGTCCTTGATGTAGAGGTAGCGAATGACTGCTCTGTGAGAAATTTTATCCATTTTCTCAATTTCTGCTACCCCTTACCACTTCAGTAGCGTGTAAAAAAATTGGTTGCAGTTAATATCTTGAAACTTGGTGTTTAACCTGATCTACAAATGCACCTAATATCAACTGTGCGTTTCAAGAATTTTTACCTTTTGCCGAGAACTTATCAATCAACCCTCGTGTCTGTCTGTTTATCTATCTATATTAAAGTCTCAAGAATAAACCCAGCAATGCAACTTAAGGTCTCAGGAAGTCTGCACTCAGCCTTGCAGCTTGCCTTAACAAGACTTAAACCCATCATTACAGTTTAAGGTATCAACAAGTCTTAAACGAAGCACTGCAGCCGGTCTCAACAAGACGTAAACCCAGCATTACAATTTAAGGTTTCAACAAGTCTAAAGCTAGCTCACAAAGCCTCACAAAGTCTTAACCCAGCACACAAAGCCTCACAAAGTCTTAACCCAGCACACAAAGCCTCACAAAGTCTTAACTCAGAACACAAAGCCTCACAAAGTCTTAACCCAGCACACAAAGCCTCACAAAGTATTAACCCAGTGCACAATGCCTCACAAAGTCTTAACCCAGTGCACAAAGCATCACAAAGTCTTAACCCATTGCACAAAGTCTCAAAAAATCGAAACCCAGCACACAGACCTCACAAAATCTAAACCAAGCAAAGAAAGCCTCACAAAATCGAAACCCAGAACACAAAGCCTCACAAAGTCTAAACCCAGAACACAAAGCCTTACAAAGTCTAAACCCAGAACACAAAGCCTCACAAAGTTTAAACCCAGAACACAAAGCCGCACAAAGTTTAAACCCAGAACACAAAGCCTCACAAAGTCTAAACCCAGAACACAAAGCCTCACAAAGTCTAAACCCAGAACACAAAGCCTCACAAAGTTTAAACCCAGAACACAAAGCCGCACAAAGTTTAAACCCAGAACACAAAGCCTCACAAAGTCTAAACCCAGAACACAAAGCCTCACAAAGTCTAAACCCAGAACACAAAGCCTTACAAAGTCTAAACCCAGAACACAAAGCCTCACAAAGTTTAAACCCAGAACACAAAGCCGCACAAAGTTTAAACCCAGAACACAAAGCCTCACAAAGTCTAAACCCAGAACACAAAGCCTTACAAAGTCTAAACCCAGAACACAGACCTCACAAAGTCTAAACCCAGAACACAAAGCCTCACAAAGCCTAAATCCAGCACAACAAGTCTCACAAAGTCTAAACCCAGAACACAAAGCCTCACAAAGCCTAAATCCAGCACAAAAAGTCTCACAAAGTCTAAACCCAGAACACAAAGCCTCACAAAGTCTAAACCCAGAACACAAAGCCTCACAAAGTTTAAACCCAACACTACAGTTTAGGGCCTCATCTAATCTAAATTTTACACGCCGAATATCAAGATGTCTTTTTTTTTTTGGTAAAACAATAACCTCATGTACAAACGTATGTAATAACAACTCCAATAGCAAACATGTCTCCCCCAGCAAACATGACCACTCCAACAAACATGGCTGTCTTTTGTAATAACAAATTTCGAAGAAAAAAAAACAGACAGCAACAGCAGAGCGAAATCGCTCCTCAAATGATCATATATTATGCTCATATGTCTCGCCGATGTTGTGATTCTGGCTCCATTCTGATGACTATAGTATAAAGAAACTTGGGGATAAACTAGAATTACTTTGTTCAAATTCACCGGACGATCTGCGCGGAATTAATTCGTTATTCAACTCGCCATCACAGATTAGATCAATGCAAATAGCGACCAAGAGAAGAGCATCCGAAATGTCGTAACTATACGTCCTGTGTTTGAACATTCCCTCTTCTCTCCATCCCATTTTCCCCCTCCGTCTTTCCTCTTAAGACACCAGCTTGATCTATCTGGTCATTCAATTTCGATAGTGAGATCAAAAGATTTCATCAGGACTCCAAAAACAAATGAAAGAGATCAAGACGGGGGCCTATTTTACAGGGCGGACGTGTATATGACGGGCATACAAAGTGGCTTATTTGGCGTTTGTACAAATAATGTAAAATCTATAACTCAAGCAAGGTCATGAACTACAATTTGTGTTCTTTGGAGAGATGCTTTACTCCAAGGGCTAATTTCATGGCTTTATAACGGAAATTTTCAAACATGTTTGTGACTGTATTTCTTTATTATAACTCTTATTTATTTATTTTTTTAAAGTTCAGAATAATTTCTAGTGAACTCACCTGGCCCCATTGTAAGCGCTGAATGCAACAAAGAGGGACATGAAAACCACTGAGGACTTTCGGCGCCCGCGGCGAGTCAGATAAAAGCTCGCCCGGTGGCGAAATAAGCAAAATTCGCCACCGGAGATCACTAGATAAATTGCATGATTATGAAACGTAAAAACTAAAATGAAGTTCAAAGTACACAAGAACTATGAACATTTCAGTACTGGAACCCTTTATCTCAAAATACATGAAAGTTAGAACTAAAGAACATAGAATGAATATACAATATGTGAACTTTTATATCATGAAGGTAGACAGGTGTGCATAGTTCAGTTTTACAAGAAAAAAAATGTTGAAAAAGGGAGGAAACTGACAAGAACTAGAGCGGCAGAAACATGACATAAGAACATATAAATGAAGGACATACAAGAATCCAATATTTCGGCAAATGCCCTTTTTTTCAAGGAGAACATAAAAAAACACAATATATAAATACAGAAGAGTAGGTGAAAAATTAAACACTTAACTCTTTTGACATCTCCTTGTAAGAAAGATGGGCATAGAATGCGCACAGACAGATGTAGGTGAGCACAAAATAGAAGTAGACGACTTATTGGGAAATGAGATAAAGAGACGATGACTAAGGGTACCAGACGGGAAACAAATGACAGTGTGCAGATGATTAAAATGACGTTGTGCATGTTAAATGTTTAATTTGTCATCTTCTTTAAGTTTTGTCTCTCAAATATATATATATATATATATATATATATATATATATTATATATATATATATATATATATATATATATATATATATATAAACAAGGTTCAACAATTAAGTAATGAGACTAATTCCATAAGAAATAAAATACAACAACAGTTGAAGATACAACCTGTATTTTATTCAAAGTAAGCACCTAGTACAGCGAGTGGAACAATCTAACAAACACTGGAACGACCTCTGCAGTTCTTCTGTTTGTATGGCCCTTAAACTCGATGTAACGGCCCTTTGGGTGTCATCAGTATCGTCAAAGAAGCGTCCTTTCAATGGTAACTTTAATTTTGGGAATAGAAAATAATTGTAGGGAGATAAATCTGGGGAATAAGATGGATGGTTGAGAACACACACTTGTTTTTAGGCCAGAAATTCCTGTACAACTACCGCCCGGTGAGCCGGTGCATTATCATGATGAAGGAAAAAATTGCCAGGTGTTGAATATTCGGGTCGGACTCGGAGATTCCTTTTCAACAGGCGTTTCAAAATACTAAAACTTTGGCAGTGATAATCTGTCCCTCTGGGATAAATTCTTTGTGAATAATTCCTTTGCTGTTGTAGAAGCACACCACCATTGTCTTCACTTTCAACTTTTGAAGACAAAATTTTTTGCACTTTGGTAATGATGACTTCCACTGAGCAATTTGCTGTTTAGTTGTGGGATCGTAGTGGAAAATCCATGTTTCATTCTCTGCAACAATCAAATTTAAGAAATGTTTATTTCCGCGACACGTTTTGATGATGTCTTTTACATACTCAACATAATGATGTTTTTGTTCATCAGACAACGCATGTGGTACAAACCGGCAAGCATCTTTTTTCTTATCCAAATCTTCCGCTAAAATTATTCCAATTGTCTCCCGGTTAACACCAGATTCATCTTCCATCATCCTCACAGTCAAACAACGATCTTCTTGTATCCGTTCTCCGACTTTTGCAATGAGTTACTCATTACGAACAGAAATTGGGCGTCCATGTCTAGTTGCATTTATAATCGTTTCCACACCACTTTTGAATTGTGAATACCACCTGAATATCTCTGCACGGGATAAACAATTATTCCCACAAACCTGTCGCATCAATTTTACTGTCTCATTTGCACTTTTTTCCGAGTTTTAAACAGAATCGAACGTTAGCTTTCTGTTCCATGCTGATCACGTGACAATGCACCTCTAACTAGGTCAAGAAAATGGCGGCTTGTTTGTCGTCTGGTTATCGGGGGGCAATGAAAAGTTGTCAGATCATAAACGAAGTCTGGCTCTTTGGATTGCATGCTTTATTTCGTAGAAGGCATTTTTGTCTTGGCCATAATAAAATCAGTTTCATTACTTAATTGTTGGACCTTATATATATATATATATATATATATAGTCCTTGGGAAAAGGCTTCTGCCGAAGAACTGGATTGTTGTGTGTTGTTAATGCGAAGAGAGCTAAATTGATGACAGCTGACAAAACAAATAAGGCAACTGAAATATATATCAATGAGGAAAAATTGGAAGAAGTGGAGAGTTTTTAATATCTTGGATCATTACTAACTAATAATGGAGATACAATGAGGGAAATTAAAAGGATGATATCTATCACTCTTCAGAAAGTAAAACAACTAAAGAAGCTGTAGAGAGGAACAGACAGAACTACAAAAATAAGATTTTTAAGGGCATGCATCTTTCCCATCGCAACATATGCCTGTGAGACCTGGACACTTAACAAAACAGCTGAGAAACACATAAATGCCTTTGAATGTAAATGCTACAGAAGAGTCCTTCAAATATCATGGACACAAAAAATAACAAATATATCTATACTACAAGAACTTAATATTGAAGAAGACTGGCTAGTAAAGAGGATTAAACAAAGAAAACTTAAATATTTTGGACACATTAAACGTCATGATAATCTAGAGAAGACCGACTTGGAAGTGTACATACTGAGAAAAAGAAAGAGAGGAAGACCAAGGCGAAGATGGCTGCAGGACACCGTTGATGATCTGAAAATGGATGCATCAGCAGCAGGACATCTTGCTTACAACCGAGAAGCCTACAGGAATGCTGTTAGAGAGGTAAAGTTCCGCAAGGGACATGCAAATGACTGACTGACATAATGTTCTTCAGTTATACGTGTTCATCTTTCATTATGCCTCAATCGTTCCTGCTTATTTTACTCACTCTTTAAATTTTTTGGGTAAAACTGAACCATACGTCACTGCCTACCTGTGTTACTAGAACCAGTATCACCTCAGTTTTCATTTCTCTTATCTCTGGCTGTAATAGAAACATTTAATTAGCTTAATAAACAAGCACACACAGAACAAATACATGTTTCTCTCTGAGTTTTATTCCAGTAAACTGATAAACATTTGGCCAAAATTACAACTTCTTTCTCTTTCTTTCTTTCTTTTTCTTTCTTTCTTTCTTTCTTTCTTTCTTTCTTTCAATGCTTCAGATTACTGTGACGTTCAAGTTCTACAGATGTTCTTACATGTGGAATAGTTTTAATTTACAAAACTAACACTCACCTGTGGCCGTTGCTCTGGAAACAGTCTGCAGAATCTGCAGTTCTTTGGGTAACCTAAGATACTGTAAGGTCAAGGTAAAATCCCTGTTTCAGTGCCATTAAGACATAGCGGGGATACGATGTTAGCCCGGTCTTTTCCATGACCTTCGGCACATGAAAGGGTGATGTTGTCAGTATTACGCCTGGTCGTATTCATCTTCCGAGATTGTTTTTTTTTTTTTTTGGGCATCCATTTTTAGAGGCAGGGTGAACCCTGGGGCTTTTTTTTATTGTGTCCCGGAAAAGAATCTCACCGCCGGGACTTGATGTTCTATGGTTACTATTGGAAATATATAATTTCTCGAAGTTGTAATACATGGATGAAAAACTCAGACAACTGCTGGCATAAAATCAGATCGCAATATCATCAACTTCCCACAAAAGCGTATATTTATAACTCTTAGCTTCTTTCTTTCTTGGAATCACAATCAACTATTTAGTTTCATGAGGCTGTTGCTACATTCCAGCTGCTCTAGTCCACGGCTTGGATACAAGACAGGAAAACTGTGATCAATAAACAAGAAATGTTTCAGGATTTCAAAAGGTTTTATAACATTCAAAGAGCAGACAATCTCACAACCTGATTGCCACAATAATTGGTGTATAAGTATACAACTATACACTAAACACTGCAGTAAAGCTGTGATACTAGAATGTATAAAATCGGAAAAAAGTAGGAGCAGCTTTATTACTTAACGATTACAAAGTTGTGACATGTCAGAGGTCTCTATTTAAACAATTTCCACCTCCTACCAGATCCATTCCTGACACACACCGCCAGACAGGCCACACCTTGCAATTTACAGCTAAGTACTCCTTTAAAAAAATTTTTTTTTTTAAAACAGTATTCATGTTAATCTATACTTTATCTCCTCTCCCTATTTCTTCGTCCTGCATGTTTTTGTATAATTAAGGCTCACGCCGAAACGTCAGAACTTTGTAATCGTTAAGTAATAAAGCTGCTCCTACTTTTTTTCCGATTTTATACAACCTGATTGCCAGGGATTGAAGGCTTTTTTTTGTACAAGGTGCGTGCTATTATGGCTGTTACTATGGGTACCAACGGAAAGGTGGGGCAGGGTCTTGGTCAGCTATGGTTCGCTAACCCTGACGCTAGCATGTCAGCTATGGTTCGCTAACCCTGACGCTAGCATGTCTGCTATGGGTCGCTGATTGCCCCATCGGACACCGTCTTCACACCCCCTTTTGCTTGTGTATGGTCTTGAATATCACGCTTGGATGCTGCACTTCTGAGCGTGCTTTGTCAGTTTCTAGCAAGAAACTTACTGGGCAAATTCTACATAGCTTTTCAACACCATTGACCAAGGGAGTCCTTAACTCTTTCATTCCAAAATTACTTTCCATTCTCTGGCCAGAATAAATTTTGATGAGAAATTTTGGTAGAAAGAAACTGGAAGGAAGTTACTCTATATTTTAAAAAATAGGGGCTGAATTAAAAATCTGCTTCTTTTCACTTTATTTAGACTGCACGAGTATCACGCTGAGCATTGACTCGCAACGGCGTGCAAGAACTGCCAAGACTACCAGTGCTGTTTTGGAGCCAAAGATTTAAGTTCCCAGATGTCTACTGAGTTTAGAGGCGAAGCCCTGGTGAACCATCTTTTGAAGTCAAAGAGTTAAATTCCCAGATGGCTACTCAGGTTAGAGGCTGAAGACCTGGTGGACCATCTTTTGAAGCAAAAAGAGTTAAATTCCCAGATGGCTACTCAGGTTAGAGGCTGAAGACCTGGTGGACCATCTTTTGAAGCCAAAGAGTTAAATTCCCAGATGATTACTCAGTTTATAGGCTGAAGCCCTGATAAACCATCTTGCTACCATCTGAGCAATTTAATTGTTGAGCTCTCTCTCTCTCTCTCTCTCTCTCTCTCTCTCTCTCTCTCTCTCTCTCACACACACACACACATTATGATTTTTTCACAAAGTGAGTCACATCACTTTTAATTACCCAAACTTGGGACAGAAAGGTAAAATAAAACACTGCTGCTGCTGCCCACAGCAGGAGAAACACGACAATTTCGCAGAAAACATAATTTCCAGTCACGTTACACAGTCACGTCACTTCCTATGACTCCATTTTGAACCACCCTCTGTTTCATGATCAGATGTTGCCTTGTACGAAGGTCGCGGAGTAAACAACAATAGTTTAGTGCCTCTAATTATGACGAAACTCATTACTGAATGTTCTAACAACCTCTAAACTTACAGGTCACATTTCTGGCGTACCACAATCTTTTGCCGTTCTTTTTTTTTACATTTGAAAATGGATTGTCCTAACCTCCCCGTTTTCAAATTTCGCTAATGTAATGACATTATTTCTAATTACGTGAAGTGCGAAGCTGCGCCAGTTGCCCTTTCTTGATGTCCGCGTTCGTGACGTTGTTTCCAAATTATGCACGCGAGATCAGCGCATCGTATCTACCACAGTGGAATTCTCACTTAATCCTTTGTCCTCTGCCATGTAGAGTGCACGAAATTATAATAGTTAATAGAGCTCTACAAAAAAAGAACAAATATATCTATACTACAAGAGCTTAATATTGAAGGCTGACTAGTAAAGAGGGTTAAAGAGAGAAAACTTAAATATGTTGGACACATTAAAAGTCATGATAATTTAGAGAAGACCGTCTTGGAAGGATACATAATGGGAAAAAGAAAGAGGGGAAGACCAAAACGAAGATGGCTGCAAGACATTGTTGACGATCTGCAAATGGATGCAGCAGCGGCAGGCCTTCTTGCTCACAACCGAGAGGCCTACAGGAGTGCTGTTTGGGAGACAAAGTTCCACAAGGGACATGCAAATGAATGATGATGATGAGAGCTTACCATTGCCACAACGTCTTTTTTGGAGCCGATTTGCCCACGACTGCAACATATCACTGTTACTGTTTTGATTATCTTGAGTCGCTTATAATCAAAACATGTAACAGCCCAGAAGAAGTCTAAAGGATATAACTGCCTCAAAGATATTAATAAAGATGAAAAAAAAGGCAAATCACAGCCAACGTTTCAAAAAGTAAAATTTCTCAGATCTTGAATTTTCCAAATAGTAACATACGGGTGCGCATCTTTGTGTTTCCACTGGCATCAGAAAACGAAGGATTGCTTGTTTCGAGAAGATGTTACATAAGATTACTTACGCTGTCTAGGAAGGTTACGCTGAACAGCAGAAGCATCTTACAAGAAATGAATGCAATGTGGATGAAAACTTGCTCCTAGGAAAGATACGCTTCTCTGAACAACATGGTGACTTAGAGAGGATTTGACTGCCCCCGGGGGTGACCGAGGAAATGATGGGCCCAGGGTATCACTCACGCTCTAAACACCACAGTCACTGAACTGGATATACTATCTATGCAGAAAGATATTTTCTGACTGATTTTATTGAGATAGCATTCGGCCTAGAAAAAGTGTCACTGAACGTGTAAATGCTTGACAATGTCCCCCTTCTAAACTAGTTTGACCTAACAAGAATCCTAAGCTGTGGTGAGGAATCAATACTCTAATAGCTGGACAGGGACTTACACATTGTATTGATAAACCACTACTCTAACATTTGGGCAGGGACTACACACTATAGTGACCAGTACTCTAACAGCTTGGCAGAGAACTACACACTGTATTGATAAACCAGTACTCTAACCGTTGGACAGGAAACTACACACTGTAATGACCAGTACTCTAACACTTTGGCAGGGAACTACACACTGTAGAGATAAACCAGAACTCTAACACTTTGGCAGGGAACTACACACTGTAGAGATAAACCAGAACTCAAAACGTTGGCAGGGAACTACACACTGTAGAGATAAACCAGAACTCAAAACTTTGGCAAGGAACAACACACTGTAGAGATAAACCAGAACTCTAACACTTTGGCAGGGAACTACACACTGTAGAGATAAACCAGAACTCTAACACTTTGGCAGGGAACTACACACTGTAGAGATAAACCAGAACTCTAACACTTTGGCAAGGAACAACACGCTGTAGAGATAAACTAGAACTCTAACACTTTGGCAGGGAACTACACACTGTAGAGATAAACCAGAACTCTAACACTTTGGCAGGGAACTACACACTGTAGAGATAAACCAGAACTCAACACTTTGCAGGGAACTACACACTGTAGAGATAAACCAGAACTCAAAACTTTGGCAGGGAACTACACACTGTAGCGATAAACCAGAACTCTAACACTTGGCAGGGAACTACACGCAGTGTGGTGAGAAACTAATACTCTAACAATCAGGTTTACATAATATCGCGAGCACAATAGAACAAATCAAGAACGACAATTCCTTTCTCAAACACGGAACAGGTAAATACAGAAAATATCAAGATCTGCTTTTCGATAAAACTATTAAGAATCATTGGACAGAATTCATTCATTGTGTCCCGTGCCGACAGACGTTAGCGATCATGCTTCTCTTCTTTGTTTGGTCGTTTGGATTTATGATCATTTTTTTTCTCTTTTTCCATCGCACTTAAAACTCATAAGTAAAATTTTTTTCTTTCAAATATACATTTTATCAATACCTGCTTGAAGTCTAATATCAATGCCTGATCAGTAGCTGTTTGAAGTCTGATAACAGTACCTGCTTAAAGTGTGAAACCTTGTCAGTACTTGCTTAAAGTCTGATATCAGTAGCTGTTTGAAATCTGATATCAGTGCCTGCGTGAAGCCTGATATCAGTACCTGTTTGAAGTCTGATATCAGTACCTGCTTGAAGTGTGAAACCTTGTAAATAAGTGCTTGAGGTATGAAACCTTCTCAGTACGTGCTTGAAGCATGAAACCTTGTCAGTGCATGCTTGAAGTCTATTATCAGTACTTGCTAAAAGTCTGAAACTTTGTTAGTACGTGCCTGAAGTCTGTTATTTCTCTCTTTAATAAGATTCGTACTTTCATGCGCCTGAAAAATAATTGTTTGTTCAACAATTAGTATGTTTACAGAGTGCCTGTAATAATTCTATTCCTGTATATTCAATCAATCAATCAGTCAATCAATCAATCAATCAAATGCCGTGTCGCGTGGCGTAGGCGATCATTTCTCTCCACAATTCCCTGTCTTTGGACTTGATTATGAGATCCGCCGGTGACTTTCTTCCTAGTCACTCTGACAGCCCATCCAGTAACTTCTCTCTCTTTCTTCCTCTGTCTCTTCTTCCCTCAATTTTTCCAGTTGCCACAATGTGTTCCAGTTTTTCTATTCTCAGAAACAAATCTCGCTTGTCTGCCTCTGATCTTTGCTGTAATTTGCCTTTTAACTCCAGCCTCTCTTAGGACTTCTTCGTTGTTTTTCTTTGCTGTCCATGCTACCTTAAACATCCTTCTTATGAACCACATTCCTATGGCCTCCATTTCTCTCTGTACTTTCTTATTCATAGACCATGTTTCACATCCATAAAACAAAATTGGCTCGATGTAACATTTAAGTACTCGGAATCTTGTTTCCATTGATACGGATCTGTTGCACAAGATGTTTCTCATTTTCTGGAATGCTGACTTGGCCTGAGCACGTCTGCTTTTTATTTCGTTGTGACATTTCCCATCAGTTGTTATAATTGTTCCTAAGTATTTGAATCTATCAACTTGTTTCAGTTCTGTGCCATCGATGGTAATGCTCCATTTTGGTGGTAATATTTTCTTTGAGATGACCATCACTTCAGTTTTCTTTTTATTCAGGCTGAGACCTTTACTTTTACTTTCACCTACGACGATGTCCAGAAGAGCCTGTAGCTCCCCTTCACTTTTAGCAGTCAGAACTGTGTCGTCTGCATATCTTAAGTTGTTAAGGTTGTACCCGCCAACTGATATTCCTTGCAAGCTCTCTGTACTTCTCACGTGCATTTATGTCACTGTTACCTGTGTATGAGAATATAATGTTTAACATTTTATATATTGTTGAATGTGTAGATTATAGACCGATTGTCAGCTTTATCATTTGAAGTTTTACTTGTGTTAGTTGTGTTCTCTGTTTACTTGTACGAAACTGGATATCTGAGATACGGGAACTGGTGATTGAAAAAATGAACAGAAAGTAGAATGAAATCTCTGCTCTCTGAAAATAAGCTACTTTCGTTTCTGTGTCGTCTGGTTTGTGCGCTCTGATAGGCTTTTCCTATCCCATTGACTAGGGCTCAGAATAACTGGCCGGACCTATAGATTTATCTGTATCTTTCTCTATGGCTGGCACTAGTCAACTGTTTAACTGCCTACTACGTTAGTTTGTCTGTATGGCCATATCTTTTCCGCCCTATTATTTTCGTGACAAGTTTTCCATCCAGTTCCTCTCCACTACCATTTGGCCTGGTTACGTTCCTACATGTATAGTGTTCTCTTCCAAATTCTCTTCATTTTTCTCTTATCAGCTGCATAGTAAGGTTCTAATCATTTTTGTTCTATTTTCTTTCTTTTCTGTAATCGCGACTTCGAGAAGTTCAAGAGATTATGGATGTCTTTTCCGAATGTCTGCCCTTACGTTTCTTATTAATTTGTTCCTGAAATTGAACAGAAAAAATAGGTATATTAAATGGGGTCATAGGGTAATAACTGCACCTAGAAATTAGATAAAACTAGCCCCGCAGGCGCTAAAAGTGTTTACAAGGTGTTATATAAGGAAGGAGAGAGAAAATGAATGAATGAATGATCTTTGTTGTTAAAGGGTAAAGAATTGGGCACGCAGGCCCGTCTTACACTCTGCCCTTCGTCGCTCCATCTTTCATTCTTCCCACACACTCGATTTAATATAAGTATGCAAGAGGGAGACAGAGTGAGTGAGTGAGAGAGAGAGAGAGAGCTTGGGGAAACGAAAGATAGACTTTTGACTTCACATATATGTCTTCTAATGAAAAACTGTATGAAAATTACGTGAAAATAGCGCAAATTGATTCCTGTGCACGTGGCCGCGGGGTCCTTGTCAGATCTCCAATTTGGAATGTATTTCCTTTTAGGAACAACAGCGGGGATATAGGACACAGGATAAACACTTAATATAAGAAAGGATATTTCTCTTTCCGGCATGCGCTGTCAAAAGACTGGAATTTTTCTTAAGGAAAATTTTCAAATTTCTTGCGTGGCGGGCGTTAAGGGCAGCTATCAGGCTAACAGGTCAAGTGCAAAAATGTTTTAAGCCAAAAAATATCTATTTTATTGTCTAAAAAAAAATTGCAAACAAAATGTGAAATGCATGTGAAATGAATGTGAAGGCGAGTTGATCACACTGAAATGCTTTCATTTCTCATGACTTTGTTTCTGTTTTTTTTTTTTTTCATGGCGAAAAATGTGTTTTAATTTCATGTAGTCGCTTTTCCATATGTACATACGAGTACACAGTACACAAAACTGTCTGTGTTTTAAAAAAACAAACATAAAATTTCACGTAAAAACCGTCTCACGTGCAATGAACGAATTAAATTAACTACAGCAGTGGTTCCCAACCTTCTTCCGCTTGCGTGCCCCTTGGCAGCCAATTTCCATAATCTGTACCCATTCATACGTGTATTAGAAAAATTATTTGTTATTATTTTAGTTGACAACGTATTTATCTGTTTTCCGCCATTATCAAGGAAGACTAAGAACGGTAACCAGCGATGAAACCACCGGCAGAATCCATGACATGATAATGGATGATCGACGACTAACTGAGCGGTACATTGCTACTGGGCATCTCCCAGGAACGTGTTCATGCCATTATTCACAATGATCTTCAAATGACAAAGGTCTCTGCTCGATGGCTCTCGAAAATTCTTGGAGCTGATCACAAATGACAGCGTCTCAACATGTCAAGAGACAATCTTGACCATTTTTTTTGCAGAGCATGAAAAGTTTCTTCAGCAATTTGTGACTACGGATGAGACTTGGGTTCATCGTTTTCAACTAGAAACCAAATAGCAGTCAAAGCAGTGGAAACATCATCGATCCCTACCTCCAAAGAAAGCAAGGGTGGTTCTTTCTGCAGGCACAGTGATGGCTTCCATCTTTTTGGATTCAGAAGGTGTGCTATTGGTAGACTATCTTCAAAAGGGCAGAACGGTCACCGGGGCCTATTATGCTAATCTTGTGAAGCAACTGCAGGTCAAATTGAAGGAAAAGCGTCGAGGGAAATTGACGAGAGGAGTCATCTTTCATCAAGACAATGCTCCAGTTCACAAGTCGGCAGTGGCAATGGCTGCCATTCATGAATCCGGGTTCCAGCTTCATGAACATCCTCCGTATTCCCAGAGTTGGCCCCTTTGGGCTATTACCTGTTTACCAAACTCAAAAAGGAGCTCAGTGGTCGCAAATTTGCTTCAGATGATGATGTCATGCATGCCGTAGATCACTTTCTACAGGCACAAGATGCGAACTTTTACAAAGAAGGGATCCGTATGCTCCAGGATCGTTGAACTAAGCGCATAAACGTGCAAGGGGACTATGTTGAGAAATAACCCCAAAAAAGTTGTCCACAAATAATCCGTTGTACCTTATGCCGAGAACTTATCAATCACCCCTCGTATTAGCAAAATTATTTGTTATTATTTTAAATGACAACATATTTTTCTGTTTTCCGCCATTATCCAACCTTTTCTCGCTTTCCTCTAAACATCTTGCCGCGCCCACAGGTATATGCCTACCCCAGGTTGGGAACCACTGAACTAAAGAGAAACAAGGGGAGCGGGAACAGGAGAACGAGTATGAGAATTCACAACGCCACTTAAACATAGGGTAACTATTACGCTTCACTTCCACGTGATACAAAATGTGATACAGACTGAAAAGGTCTGCCAAGTAGCCTTGCGGGATGTAGCCAGGAAACTTTCGGTTGCAGAGAATGGAAAAATACAACTTAGATCCTCATATCGTCAGAGAAGACCTCACCCCTCCAGACCCAACTCCCTTTCTTCATTCAAGCGTCCTGCTCTTCTGACGCTCTATATCATGACCCCCCGAGGTCTGTAAGCTGACGGTCTGTACCCTTTCACCAGGCTGGTGATACCTCTCTAACATTCACCTCCGCAACCTTCCAGCGTTCCTTGCTGCCTGCTCGGCGGACCCCATATTTTAGTTTTGACGAAGTACGAGCAAAACCGCTGTACCCGATCCCACAGTGCAGGAGGTGATGGAAGAACATGACTTCCCTAACAGAATCACAAAATCGCCCGGAGTGGCTAAACCACTGAGCTAGCGTGGTGGTACAGAGTAATGAGGTCCAGTGAACCAGAACTGGCTAAGACCCTCATTTCACATCTACTTCAGTGTTTCACAGAATCATGTCTAGCCTGGATAATGGAGTGGTATGAAGGGGAGTGGAGCCTAATGAAAAGCCTTTCTCCAGAAAGGGGAGAGAAGAAACGCTTTCATTCGTACTGCTAACACAGTGTGGTAAGATGTAAGTGCTTCAATATCTTCACTGCAGGCGCTTTCAGGGAGACAGTAATATAACAATGTGTTGTTGTGAGTTTATTATATATTACTGCGTATGATGTCTGACGGGATGGTGTGAGAGGAGATCACCAACTGAGCTGATGGCCTGCATGAAGGATCGCGTACTCTTGAGAAGCATAATAGCCAACGCCAGTCGGCACGGCACATGATGATGATGATGATGATGTTCTTTGGGTTGTGAACTGTAGGTTGTTAATACATTCCTAATTCTTCCTTCTGTTTGTTTTCAACTCTTCAGCATTTCACGATGTCACTGCACTCTGTGTAATACACGGTTCATCACACAGCTGAACTCTTAATACACACATAGTCACAAAACTCTGTGTGGTTTGTTCTTGAGTCAAATATATATATATATATAGCTCTCTTTAATATTCATCAACCGAAGGTCACAGGTTTCGGATTAAAGCAACCAAAAGCATTTTTCACAGCTTTCCAAAATATCAAACTTGCATTTCACACACTGTAGTACTAAACTCACTTTCTATCTCGTAGTAATTCCTCCGTCTGCTCTAAAACTACTTCTCGTTCTAACAGCTCCGTCTACCTAACCTCTTCCTACTAGTCTCTCTTTGTCTCTGTCTCTCTGCATCTCTGTCTCTTCACGTCCCGTTTCTTAATTTTACTGGCCCTCGGTCATCCTGCACTGTCATGTGATGCTCGTCCATTAGTTTTTTTTTATATGCGCCTCAATCGCTTCCCAAGTCATACATTTCTAGTTGAATGACTTGTCTAGCATGTCCACCCACTTGTCAGTGTCCAGTGTGATGGTCTCTCACTAAGGATCTGGGAATCGTTTTTCTAATACCGTGGGAGCTTTTTTCTCCCACATTTTCCATCTCGATGCTAATAGTAACAACAATCATAGTAATGGTAATAATAATAATGCAATACTCATAACCTACAAGGTGCAATGCTACAGTGACAATAACAACAGTAATAACAACAACAGAAGCATCAACAACAGCAACATCAACAACAACAACAATAATAATAACAACAACAATAGCATCAGTAGTAACAATAACAACATCAAAGGCAACAACGGCAACATCATCAACAACAACGAAACAACAACAAAACAACAATAATAATAAAAACAACAACAACATCTGAATTATTCCTTCCAACCCCCCCCCCCCCACCCCTTTTCCTACACCCGTGGGCCGAGTCACATTCGTAGAACAAGTAATGTCTCATTTACAGCTCACCAACGTTAGTCATGTAACCCAGCACACCTCGCCGTGCATGCAGATTTTCCCCTGTTTTCGGAGGCAGTCTTCCTGAGCACAGGTTGCCAAGTACGCTTTCTTAACACCCAGATCAACTAGAGGAAGACAGAATCGCGCCTGGACCTACCGCCTTCAATCTAAGAAAGTCACGTCGTTATCGATTCGAAAAACACCTGTCTTTACTCAGCAAAGAGTTACTTAGACAGAGTTACTGAAATCAAAGAGTTAAAGAGACCAAAGAGTTAAGAAGATCAAAGAGTTAAAGAGACGAAAGAGTTATATAGGCCATTACTTCTTATTACCAGATATTTGCATATTTTAAAAATATATGATACAGCTTCCATTAGAGTTTTTCAGTGCATAAAATGTTACCTCTGTCGTGAGCGTTTCTTTTTCATGGACACATTTTTTTTTTCTACTTATTTTTCCATACATAAAATATACTACTTTCGATGCTACTTTTTTCTTGTAATGTATGAATTATATAATTTTCGTCTTTACAGTTCTTTCATGCATAAAAGCTACTACTTTCATAATTATAGTTTTTAATATGTATAAAATATTACTTTAGTCATCAGGGCTTTTAAGACAAAATACTTTACAGTATTTTTTCATATATAAAATATGCTACATTCGACATTAAAGATGTATTTTTTCCTATATATAAATGTATATAGTGTTCGATATTATAGTGTTTTTCATACATACATATACTACATTAGATATTACAGATTTATTTCATACATAAAGTCTGCAACTTTTGATATTAAAGTGTTTTCATGCATAAAATATAGTAAACTGGATATTGCAGATTTTTTTCATACATTAAAATATACTGAAGATTTTTTTCATACATAAAGTCTGCTACTTTCGATATTAGAGTGTTTTCATACATAAAACAAACAGTTTTCGTTCTTAGAGCTATCCATAGCAGTAACTTCAAGTTACGAGAAATGTGAATGCTACAACAAAGGGAGAATATAGAGAGTGCAGATATCAGGTAGTAAATCAAGTTCAACTTTTGTTGTCCCAAGTTTCATTCTTTCAAATTCCCGCGAGGACGGTATCTAGAAACTCCAGACACGCATACAAAGGAACAAAATGAGCGCTGGAAACATACAACAATAGTCCAAATATAATCTTGGCAAATGAAAGGGCACAATTGTGCAGGACTTTTTTGCCCGAGGCGTGCAACCAATTCGGAGCCTTAAGGACGTTTCCGGATATGCCTGGATGTATCCATGATGTCTCGGGGTATCTCTGGGATGTGTCTCGGCATGTCTCGGCCTGGAGGAACCGCGAGACGCCGTGGAGCTGTGAGGGTATTATCTGTTGACACCAGATGATGGAAGGGAGATAACTCGTCTAGATTGTACCTCTGATGTTTATGTAATTATCAATGCCGGACGTGACCAAGCATACATTGGAGGGGGGCGGAGGGGAATAATGTATCATGTTCTCAGGGTCAGGCCCGAAGTGAGGAGGAGGAGGAGGAGGAGAAGAAAGGTCAGTGTTGTACTCTTGGGACTTCGGCTTTTGAAGGGGCCAGCGGTCCTGTTCCCCCCCCCCCCCCCCCTATTTTCATATTAAATATCACAAAATTTAACGTTCAGCTACATTTTTCTGACTTTATGATAGATGCTGCCTGTGTTCGGACAGGGTGGGGCAATAGTAACTGACCTTCAGGCCGCATATGGCTCTCTAACGGATCTTCTTACGGCTGCTGTACATAGATAGAGCATATGGTGAAGAAATGTCTTGAGCTAAGAGACCCAAATGTTAAAACTAGTCTGCGAATTTTTGACAGCGGTTTTAGAGTTAATGTACATGGAGACTCCAAGGCGAACTCCACGCTGATTGTGCATTAAAGTTTTAGATAAACATGTAGAAAACACTCGTCACATTCACCAACAGCTTTCAAAGCAACTTCCTGAGCTGCATCGTGAAAGCAAGCTTGCGAAGACTGAAACTTTGTCAGTGCTTGCTTGAGGTATGAAACCTTGTCAGTGCTTGCTTGAAGTATTAAACCTTGTCAGTGCTTGCTTGAGGTATAAAACCTTGTCAGTGCTTGCTTGAAGTATGAAACCTTGTCAGTGCTTGCTTGAAGTACGAAACCTTGTCATTACTTTCTTGACGTATGAAACCTTGTCAGTGCTTGCTTGACGTATGAAACCTTGTCAGTGCTTGCTTGACGCATGAAACCTTGTCTGTGCTTGCTTGACGTATGAAACCTTGTCTGTACGAGATGAGGGGGAAAAGACAGACTGATTCAGTTCTGAAGTCTGGAAATTTAAGAAACATTCATGAGTAATGTAATAACATAGGAGAAGAGTTTTATTACAACAATGTAGTAATCACAGTATTGTTAAAATAAGTAGTAATTATCTGTAATCTTCCTTTGAAATTTAGTGATAAAAGCCAGAAGTCAGCTTCTCGTGATGTATTCAAATGATTCGTTTGTTACTTTTGCCTTTACGTGTTATTTAGTATTTGATGGTGCTTTTGATGACGTTTTGCCAAAATACTGATCGTTTTTATTATTTTTTTCTGCAACTTTATGTTGTTTATATACAAAGTAATATTAGTACTAAACTTATGTTGTTTATATACAAAGTAATACTAGTAATAAACTTATATTTTTTTACATACAAAGTAATATTAGTACTAAACTTATGTTGTTTATATACAAAGTAATACTAGTACTAAACATAGATTGTTTATATACAAAGTAATATTGGTACTAAACGTGTGCTGTTTATATACAAAGTAATACTGGCAGTAGGCTTATGTTGTTTATATACAAAATAATAGTGGTACTAAACTTATGTTGTTTATATACAAAGTAATACTAGTAATAAACTTATATTGTTTACATACAAAGTAATATTAGTACTAAACTTATGTTGTTTATATACAAAGTAATACTAGTACTAAACATAGATTGTTTATATACAAAGTAATATTGGTACTAAACGTGTGCTGTTTATATACAAAGTAATACTGGCAGTAGGCTTATGTTGTTTATATACAAAATAATACTGGTACTAAACTTATGTTGTTTATATACAAAGTAACACTGGTACTAGGCTCATGTTGTTTATATATAAAGTAATACTGGTACTAGGCTTATATTGTTTATATACAAAGTAATACTGTTACTAAACTATTGTTGTTTATATACAAAGTAATACTGGTACTAGGCTTATGTTGTTTATATACAAACTAATGCTTGTACTAAACTATTGTTGTTTATATACAAACTAATGCTTGTACTAAACTATTGTTGTTTATATACAAAGTAATGCTAGTACTAAACCTATGTTGACCGACTGCATTAGAATGCAAACAAGAATAATGGAGGGCAGAATGATAGACGGACCTGCGTCCTCAATTTTTCACCAACCCCCCCCCCCCCCTCAAACATAGAGATCGTTCCTTTGTTCGTTTATTAGTTTATTGTGTATAAACCTCCTCACTTTCTGACAGCGCCTGTCCGTACCGTATCTTGGACTGCCATTGTTTCAGACAGATATTGAATAGCTAGATAAGGGCCTGTCTTGTCTTGTCTTGTCTATTATCTCGTATATTATACCTTTCAATGTTGAAGGGACAAGTAGACGTCTTTTTATAGGGCTCGGCGATTTGCTTCATGCGATGAGACAGTTAAGGTTCCCGTAATTTTCTTCATCCACCTCTTCCATGGGTGGCCTCTCGATCTGTTTTTGCTACACAAGTGTGAATGTTTTCTTTGCTGTTCTGTCCCTGGTGGTAGTCTTTTAAGTAGTAGTAGTAGTAGTAGTAGTAGTAGTAGTAGTAGTAGTAGTAGTAGTAGTAGTAGTAGTAGTAGTAGTAGTGGCAGTAGTAGTCGTGGCTAAACCATTTAACTTGTTGTTTCTGGTGTTACTCCAACCCTTGCCCTGATTGTGTCACTTCTGATTTAGTCTCTTTGTTATATTTAGTATTTTCCTAATGGTTTTTCTTTTCTTTTTTTTCCCCAACTATTTGTGTCAATGTCTGATAGCGCAGAGTTTGAGGGAAGATCGAGTTGTATAGTCCTTTGTTTGTTTCAGTTGTAATATATTTGTTTTTCATTAAAGATGTTATTTGTGCAATGACCGGATGTGCTTTATGGCATCTGTTCTCGTATTCGACATCGACTTTCCCAGGGGATGATTCTGTACTCCCCAGGTGTTTGAAAATGCTTCAGATTGCTTCAGAGGATGATTAACATGAAATAAATACGGATCAGCGATCCATTCTGTGGACTCTACTCCAACACCAAAATCCTTCTTCTTTGCTGAAGGACATAATGTGTGTTCTGTTTTCATTAGGGCAGAAAGTTATTTTCCACCGTCACATACACACGTGTGTGTGTGTGCGTGAGTGTGTGTGTGTGAGTGATGTGTGAAAAGTTTTGCTGTGATGGTATCACCTCGTATTATTTTAACATCGGACTTTTTTACAAAATTTCTTTGACTAAGTGGTTAGGGCGCTCGGTTTACAAATACGGTGGTACCGAGTTCAAGTCCCAGGAGTGGAATTTTTTCTAGGACACACAAAAAGCCACCCTCCCCCCCCCCCCCCGGGAGTCCACCCAGTCTCTGAAAATGGGTAACAGAGAAATCTGAGAGGGTAAATGCTGTCAGGCGTGATACTGACCACATCGCACCCACAAGAGCGAAGGTCTTAGAAATAAGGGACATAACACCGTGTCCCCAGAATATGCCATGGTAACAGGGATTTTACCTTTTACCTTTACCTTTCTTCTTCTTTTTCTTCTTCTTCTTTTTCTTCTTCTTCTTCTTCTTCTTTTTCTTCTTCTTCTTCCTCTTCTTCTTCTTCTTTTTCTTCTTCTTCTTCTTTTTCTTCTTTTTCTTCTTCTTCTTCTTCTTCTTTTTCTGCTTCTTCTTCTTCTTCTTCTGCTTCTTCAGCTTTCCAAGCCATTAAGGCTCATTGCTGCAGATAAAGTTCACCTCCATTCCTCTCTATTCCTAATATTCTCTTTCCAGCTGGTGACATCAATTTCTTTTATATCCTCTTCTATGTTGTCTTTCCATCTGTGTCTTGGTCTGCACCTTGGTCTTGTTTCCCTCATCTCTTGTGCGTACATCATTTTCGTTTGTCTGTTCTCTTCCATTCTTTCTACATGCCCCAGTCAGCGTAGTCTGTTCAGTTTCAAGACATTTATAATTCGTTGGGTTTTAAATAAGCTATTCGGTTCAGTGTTCTTTCTAGCTCTCCATTCTCCACTGCTGGTATTCCTTTACTGGCCCAAAGATTCTTCTTAGGATCTTGTTCTCAAAGATCTGCAATTGCTGTTCATCTTTCTCTGTCGTACTCCACGTTTCTGATCCATACATGACGGCTGATCTTATTATAGTTTTGTGTTTCAACGTAGGAAAGACAAAGTTAATGAAGCAAAACGTGAACAACAGAAATGTACTCAGAGTAGATAACAAGTTAGTGGAGGAGGTCAACGAATTTGTATACCTTGGCAGCAGAGTAGTAGAAAACGGAGACAGCACAGAGAACATCAACAATAGACTTACTAGAGCAAACCAGGCTTTTGCAATGCTGCAGACTATATGGAAATCAAAAAAACTAAGCATAAATATGAAAATCAGGATATTTAAGAGTAATGTTCTAAGTGTACTACTCTATGGAAATGAATGCTGGAAAATCATCAAAACAATAGAAAACAAGTTGAATTCCATCCAGACTAAATGTTTAAGAAGAATTAGAAAAATATTTTGGCCAAACACCATAAGAAATAACATCTTGTTGGCAGAAATGCAGATGAAGCCACTGACAGCAATTATTGAGGAAAGAAGCTGGTGATAGTTGGGACATGTGCTCCGAATGAATGACAACTCACTACCAAAAATTAGCACTAAGATGGACACCACAGGGGAACAGAAGTAAGGGTATACCAAAAGAGACATGAAGAAGAACAACAGAAAGGATGTTGAGCAATAGAGGGCTCACCTGGGCAAGAGCAGAAAAAATGCAAAGGGCAGGCATTTGTGGAAAACCCTCGCGGAAGCTCCATGTGCCCTGGGCACTTAAGGTTCAGAGAAAGAGAGAAAAAGAGAGAGAGAGAGAGAGAGAGAGAGAGAGAGAGAGAGAGAGAGAGAGATTGTTATTTTGGTATTTTGGGACAGGATTTTGGATTTTAACAGGTGTTGCAAGGCAAAGTATATCGAACTGGTGGGGGAAACTATGCAAGAAGTTATCAATACCTGCACACACCTGAGAGATACAGAGTACAGATAAAGAATAAAATATACTTTACCTGTACCTTTAACAAATGACATTTTAAAAATATACCTAATTTATTACAGCCATAGATTCATGAACCACCAGCGAAATAAGGGTATGCTGACCTCACGTGACCTCAGCATGAACACGCAAACTTATATACATTCATGATAAATTGGAGTCACTCTACACAAAAATTGCGTCACCAAATTAGAACCGACTAAAAACAACTTGGTGTTCTGGCTAGTTCGTGTACACAAGATGGGCATCCATTATCACCTACAACGTGTAGTCTAATACGACACGGATCACCGATTTTAATATTTTTTGTTTTCTTTTCTGCCAGGTCTATCAAGTCCCTGGAGTAGGTCAGACGGTTTGTAGCGTGATGTCTGCCTATCAACCCCCATGTGCTGAAATAGCTTGTCCTGCGTGTCTATTACGTGATATAGAGCAGAGCAGTCATGTTTCAAAGGATCCCAGAGCCACAACTAGTAGAGTGGCCGTCATCATCATCATCATCATCATTTTCTTCTTCTTCTTCTTTTTCCGCCTCCTACTAATTATTATTATTATTAATGCCGAATTACATAAAAATGAGAAGGAATGACAGTTGTAAAATAATAAAAGTGCAGCGAGAATTAAGATGATTTTCGTTCTTCATATCACAAAATTAAAGCTCTTCTCGTCTTGGTTAACAACTTTTATTCTAATAAAATAGATTAGATTTTGATAATAACATCGCTGACCGCACAAGAACCGCTACGGACCGCGTGCAGCCGGAGGGCTGACAGTTGAACATCTCTAGTATAGAGACTTCCACTTTAACTCCCTTATGTTGGACACTGGCTCTGCTTAACATCTCTGAAATAGGTTTCCGAAGGGAAACAACTGATACACCGATGCAACGGTTTTCAAAGTATAATTTGATGTGCTTTTTGGTGAAGCAGTTATAAATGCTAGCTTGTCCCTAACAAAAAGTCCCCGTCTCCATTCCCCCTCCTCCACCTCCCTTTTCTCAAGAGAATGCGGTGTATGTGATGAAGAAGCAAAGACAAGACAATAAGATAACTCTTTGAACAAATAATCATCATGTACTGTTGCTTGCACTAGCCGTTTGGTTTATTGATTTGTAGGTTAATGATCTTTCTGCAGCTGTAAACTTGAGTTATTTGTTTCTCGACTGAACTGTTTGGTTTATTTATTTGTAGGTTAATGATCTTTCAGCTGTAAACTTTAGATATTTCCTGCGCGAATACTGTGCGTAGTATCTTTGATCTCAGACTTAGATTTTTAATTCTAAATGGCGTGCCGCGTAGCATAGGCCATCATTTCTCTCCGCAATTTCCTGTCTTCAGAATTAATTAAGAGATCCGCGGAGAGTTTCTTCCTAGCCACACTGACAGCCCAGCCAGTAACTTCTCTCTCTGTCTTCCTCTGTCTCTTCTTCCCTCAGTTTTTCCAGCTGCCACAATGTGTTCCAATTTTCCTCTTCTCAGAAAATGTCCTACACATCTCGCTTGTCTGCCTCGAGTCTTTGTTGTAATACAATCATGACAGTCTTAGATGGATGTAAAAAAAGCGTAGTGAATCGTATTCAAGATGCAGTATTTATTTTGTGATACAATCCACACGAATGTACTGTTGATCAGCATAGTCGGTCAGCACGCAAGGAGTAAAGGGTCACTGTATTTCTTTAATATATATTTGTATATATAATATACTTTTTTGCAGGTAGCTTGTCCATGTTACATAAAGGTAAATAACATTTGCTAGTGTCAGCTCCCCCCCCCCCCCCCCGTGTGGTACCCGGGATCTGCAAAGAATAGGACTACTGTACTCTACCACGCATGATCGTAAAAGGCGACTAAGGAGGGTTCGGTATAAGTCCAGCAACCTTGTCTGGTAAAAAAAAACTATCAGACTGCTACAGAAACAGAAGCAAGGGAAAAAGCAAATGCAGGTGGAAGGAGAAATTTCTTATCAGGAAACTGAGCTCATGAAGGTTGTGGGTGAAAGCCAGACACTGGAAGTCCCCAGCCCGACTGCAGACCTCCTGGAACCTAAACACAAGATGCAAAAAGGCAGCTGGAATGTAAGAACACTTAACCATACTGGAAAACTAGCACAAACCATCAAGGAAGTGCACAAACTAGACATACTAGGAATACAAGAAGCAAGATGGACAGGGCAAGGCAGAAGGAAATTAACAACACAACACATAGAAGATACAATAATATGGTCAGGTAAAGAAGATCTTCATGAAGGAGGAGTAGCATTGATTATAACAAAAGAAGCATCAAGAGCATTGCTGAAATGGACTCCTATAAATGAGAGATTATTATATGCACGCTTCAACTCAAGATTCACGAAGCTGTCTATTATAGTTTGTTATGTACCAACAGAAGCAGCTGAAGAGGAATTAAAAGATTTTTACAATAGCCTCCAAGCAACAGTAGAAACAATATCCAAGCATGGTATGCTACTCATCTTAGGCGACTTCAACCCAAAAGTAGGCGAAGGAAATGAAGATAGAAGAAGAATCATGGGAAGAGAAGGAATCGGAGAAATAAATGAAAATGGAGAAAGACTGTGCAGTTTCTGTGAAGAAAACATGATGACCACCGGAGGGACAATTTTTCAACACAAAAACATCCATAAAGTGACTTTGAGGTCCCCAGATAAAACCACAGAAAACCAAATCTATCACATACTAATAAATAACAAGTGGAAACGGTCACTATAAGATGTTCGTTCAAGGAAAGGAGCAGATGTAGGAAGTGATCACAACCTTCTGGTAGCAAAAATAAAACTAAAATTAAGAAGAGCCAAAATCGGAGAACACAGAAAGATACGTTTTGATACAAGAAAACTGAAAGACCAGCAAACAAGAAATGAATTCTCAATAGTACTTAAAAACCGCTTCAGTGTCCTACAAGACGAAGCAGAAATGTCCATACTATAGTTCAATAAAACACTACAGGAAACAGCAAAAGAGGTGCTGGGATATCGGAAACGGAGAAAAGAGGAATGGATAAGCAAGACCACATGGGAAAAAGATAGAGCAAAGAAAAGAAATAAATAAAAAATTACTGAACACCAAATCACAACGGCTTAAAGAACAAGTTTAAAGTAATTATGCACACAAAGACAAGGAAGTGAAGGAATCATGCCGTCAAGATAAACGTCAGTACTATAACTACTTAGCAGAAGCAGCAGAGGAAGCAGCATATGCAAATGACATGAAAACCATATACAAAATCACAAAGCAGATGACAGGTAACTTCAGCACAAGATGTGAGAGTGCAATAAGGACACATAAGGGACAACTGGTCAGTGGAGAAAGAGAAAAAATTGAAAGATGGAGGGAACACTTTAACACCCTACTAAACAGAACACAAGCAACACAAACAATAGACATACCTGAAGCAAAAACGGGACTAAACATCAATACAGGACCAATAACAATAAGTGAAGTAAAGGAGGCGATAAAGAAGCTAAAATTAGACAGGGCACCAGGTGAAGATGAAGTGACTGTTGAGATGTTGAAAGCAGAAGAAACAGAAACACCAAAACAACTTTGCTGGATACTACAACAAATTTGGGATCTAGAAAAAGCTCAAGAGGAATAGAAAACTGGACTTATAGTAAAACTACCAAAGAAGGGTGACCTCAGAGATTGCGGGAACTGGAGAGGCATTACCCTACTGCCACTCACCAGTAAAGTATTTTGCAGAATAATCATCAACAGAATTGTACCAGCACTTGAGGGAAAACTTCGGAAAGAGCAGGCAGGATTTAGGAAAGGAAGATCATGCATAGACCACATATTTGTACTTAGACAAATATTAGAACAGGCAAATAAGTAGCATAGCACAACATATGCATTGTTTATAGATTTTGAGAAAGCCTTTGACAGTGTCAACAGAGATGCACTGAAGAAAATCCTAAGATGGCATGGCCTCCCCCATAAAATAGTTAATGTAATCAAAGCCCTATACGAGGGTTTTCAGTGCAAAGTTATCTGTGGAGAACATACCTCCAGCAGCTTTAGGGTACAAACAGGAGTGAAGCAGGGATGTGTACTATCACCAACATTATTTATCTTGGCAGTAGACTGGTTAATGAAGGAGGCAACATCAGATAAACGCAGAGGATTACAATGGACCCTTGACACAGTGCTGGAGGACCTTGACTGTGCAGACGACATTTGTCTACTATCAAGCAGTCAGAAAGATATGCAAGATAAAATAAACAAGCTAACTCAGAATGCAAACAACATAGGATTAAAGATCAGCATAGGAAAGACAAAGTTAATGAAGCAAAATGTGAACAACTGAAATGTACTCAGAGTAGATAGCAAGTTAGTGGAGGAGGTCATCAAATTTGTATACCTTGGCAGCAGAGTAGTAGAAAATGGAGACAGCACAGAGGACAACAACAGCAGACTTACTAGAGCAAACCAGGCTTTTGCAGTGCTGCAGACTATATGGAAATCTAAAAAACTAAGCATAAATTCGAAAATCACGATATTTAAGAGCAATGTTCTAAGTTCTATAATAACTCTATGGAAGTGAATGCTGGAAAATCACCAAAACCATAGAAAACAAGTTGAATTCTTTCCAGACTAAATGTTTACGAAGAATTAAAAAAAATATTTTGGCCAAACACCATAAGAAATAACATCTTGTTGGCAGAAAAGCCACTGACAACAATTATTGAGGAAAGACGCTGGCGATGGTTGGGACATGTGCTCTGAATGACTGACAACCAAAAATAGCACTACGATGGACACCACAGGGGAACAGAAGTAATGGTAGACCAAAAGAGACATGGAGAAGAACAACATAGAGGATGTTGAGCAATAGAGGGCTCACTTGGACAAGAGCAAAAAAAAATGCAAAGGACAGGCATTTGTGGAAAACCCTTGCGGAAGTCCCATGTGCCCTTAGCACTTAAGGTTCAGAGAGAGAGAGAGAGAGAGAGAGAGAGTGAGAGAGAGAGAGTGTGTGTGTGTGTGAGCTTATGAGGACTAAACTATCAATCTGATTGGCCAGTTCCACGTGTAGCTTACTAGATGGATAGTCTCCCTACAAGGTGGAGCCTCAAGAGCTGCCTGACTCCAGAGGCAACGCCAAGCTCGTGGTAACCCTTCAGACTCTAATATATCTCGGGTCTGTGGGTCTCAATGGTTTTTCTGACAGCAAATCTGTGTTATAAGAGTTAATGGCTCTCGCCGCCAAGGTGCCGAACCGAACCAAAAAGTTAAAAGAAATTTGAAAAGTTCAAAATTCAGACTCCGGTTTCACTGCATTCAGGACAGCCCCATATATGCTCCCCCGCATGTCGCAGCATCCATCCAAGAGTGTGTCTGCTAATAGTTCCCAGCTCCCATCAAGTGTTAGCTCTTTACGATGCGTTTTCTGCCACACATTTCCTGCCAGAACCCTTAATTTGTCCTAGCTCCAGCAATCTCTTCACAGCTACCTTGCTCTTCCATTCCCGGCTCTTTCGAATCATTCCGAACCAAACCATATCAGAGACAACAAAGTTTTCAGGGTTTTGTTTTTCCTTTGTACCCAACATGGGTTCAGAAAATTAAAAATTTTGAAATATTAAAGCTTTATGTTTATTTATTGCTATTTACAAATACAAGGAGTTCTAGACTGCTCGCGGTACAATCCCGATGTGAAAGCCTGTGGAGACTTAACTTTTGGCTGATGGAGTACTGGGCAGAATCAAATCTCTAAACTTTTCACATTCTAAATTTATTTCACATACAAAAGAAAGAACAGCACATGACTGGATCTGCAGCTCTGAAAGCTGATCTCAGAATATAATTATTATTTTGACTGAATACGCCAAGGAAAAAAAATGGTCAAAAAATACGAAAAAAGATAATGTGAAATAAAATTGTAATACACTTCAGAATGAGATTTTCTGATTAATCTTTGTCTCAAGATCTTTGACGTACCAAGAATCACAAATATTTGAAGGGATTCTTTGGATCTGATGTTCTTGGAGTAAGCAGCCATTATTTGAATACCAACATCCTGACAATTATGTTCTATTCTAAAGATTTAGAGAGGTACTGTCTCTGGTCAGGAGATAATCAAGAAAATACCATCAACTCCAGTACAACTCCATATCCGACCATGAAAGTCTCATCAGTTCCAGTACAGCTCTACATTTGACCAAGAAAGTCCCGTCAGTTCAGTACAGCTGTACATTCGACCAAGAAAGTATCTTCAGTTCTAGTACAGCTGTACATTCGACCAAGAAAGTATCTTCAGTTCCAGTACAGCTGTACATTCGACCAAGAAAGTACATTCGACCAAGAAAGTATCTTCAGTTCTAGTACAGCTGTACATTCGACCAAGAAAGTATCTTCAGTTCCAGTGCAGCTGTACATTCGATCAAGAAAGTATCTTCAGTTCCAGTACAGCTGTACATTCAGTCTAATAAACCGCTGAGAGTGGAGCATTCCAGGGAAAATGATTGTTCATTTTAATGTTTGATGACCAGTTGAGCTCAAGTGATCGATTATGGAACAAAATACAGAAAACAGTCACGTTGTACAAGAACGTTTGAGAGGGAGTGCAAGCGAGGAGAGAGAGGGAAGAGAATGAATGAACAAATGAATTAATGAACCAAGTAAGAGAGGAGAGAGGGATGAGATTGAAGGAACAAATGAATTAATGAACCAAGTAAGAGAGGAGAGAGGGATGAGATTGAAGGAACAAATGAATTAATGAACCAAGTAAGAGAGGAGAGGGATGAGATTGAAGGAACAAATGAATTAATGAACCAAGTAAGAGAGGAGAGAGGGATGAGATTGAAGGAACAAATGAATTAATGAACCAAGTAAGAGAGGAGAGAGGGATGAGATTGAAGGAACAAATGAATTAATGAACCAAGTAAGAGAGGAGAGAGGGATGAGACTGAAGGAACAAAGGAATTAATGAACCAAGCAAATGAGTGGAGAGAGGGATGAGATTGAAGGAACAAAGGAATTAATGAACCAAGTAAATGAGTGAAGAGAGAGATGAGATTGAAGGAACAAAGGAATTAATGAACCAAGTAAGAGAGGAGAGAGGGATGAGATTGAAGGAACAAATGAATTAATGAACCAAGTAAGAGAGGAGAGAGGGATGAGATTGAAGGAACAAATGAATTAATGAACCAAGTAAGAGAGGAGAGAGGATGAGATTGAAGGAACAAATGAATTAATGAACCAAGTAAGAGAGGAGAGAGGGATGAGATTGAAGGAACAAAGGAATTAATGAACCAAGTAAGAGAGGAGAGAGGGATGAGATTGAAGGAACAAATGAATTAATGAACCAAGTAAGAGAGAAGAGAGGGATGAGATTGAAGGAACAAATGAATTAATGAACCAAGTAAGAGAGGAGAGAGGGATGAGATTGAAGGAACAAATGAATTAATGAACCAAGTAAGAGAGGAGAGAGGGATGAGATTGAAGGAACAAATGAATTAATGAACCAAGTAAGAGAGGAGAGAGGGATGAGATTGAAGGAACAAAGGAATTAATGAACCAAGTAAGAGAGAGAGAGGGATGAGATTGAAGGAACAAATGAATTAATGAACCAAGTAAGAGAGAAGAGAGGGATGAGATTGAAGGAACAAATGAATTAATGAACCAAGTAAGAGAGGAGAGGGATGAGATTGAAGGAACAAATGAATTAATGAACCAAGTAAGAGAGGAGAGAGGGATGAGATTGAAGGAACAAATGAATTAATGAACCAAGTAAGAGAGGAGAGAGGGATGAGATTGAAGGAACAAATGAATTAATGAACCAAGTAAGAGAGGAGAGAGGGATGAGATTGAAGGAACAAAGGAATTAATGAACCAAGTAAGAGAGGAGAGAGGGATGAGATTGAAGGAACAAATGAATTAATGAACCAAGTAAGAGAGGAGAGAGGGATGAGATTGAAGGAACAAATGAATTAATGAACCAAGTAAGAGAGGAGAGAGGGATGAGATTGAAGGAACAAATGAATTAATGAACCAAGTAAGAGAGGAGAGAGGGATGAGATTGAAGGAACAAATGAATTAATGAACCAAGTAAATGGGTGAAGAGAGAGATGAGATTGAAGGAACAAAGGAATTAATGAACCAAGTAAATGAGTGAAGAGAGAGATGAGATTGAAGGAACAAATGAATTAATAAACCAAGTAAGAGAGGGAGAGAGAGAGGGATGAGACTGAAGGAAACAAAGGAATTAATGAACCAAATAAATGAATGGAGAGAGAGAGGTGAGACTGAAGGAAACAAAGGAATTAATGAACCAGGTAAGAGAGGGGGAGAGAGAGATGAGACTGAAGGAAACAAAGAAATTAATTACCTAAGTAAGAGAGGGCGGAGAGGGATGAGACTGAAGGAAACAAATAAATTAATGAACCAAGTAAATGAGGGAGAGAGAGAGGGAGGGATGAGACTGAAGGAATTAATGAACCAAGTAAATGAGGGAGAGAGAGAGGGGGGAGGGATGAGACTGAAGAAAACAAAGGAATTAAAGAACCAAGTAAATGAAGGAGAGAGAGATGAGACTGAATAAAACAAACACATTTAATGGAGCAAGTAAATGTTGCAGGATCGAAGCTGGCAAACGAAAATCTGACACTAATCCTTAATCCTAATTTTAATACTAAATCCTGAACAATGAAACCTAATCCTTACAGTCTGATGACACTTTTGACCACAGACACTATCATTAACTACCACTGCCATCAAGTGGTCGGTTTATTAATACACATACACAGATGCATCAAACCCTCGAACACATATACATGTATACATGTAAGAGTTTGGCCACAAATAGCTTAGATATGAGAAGAATAAATAAAGACTTCAACTTGGAAAAAAAACCCAAAGATTATTTTCAAATTTATTTAACTCCTGGTCTTCCAATCTGCATACTCGACGTTCATTAACAGTTTTTTTTTTGCCAGTTAGGCGTTTAGCAATTGCTTGTATGGCATCTCTCGCCAGCAAAAAAAAAAGTGAAATATTTTTTAAACTCGATATGCACAAACTTAAAAATAAAATAAAATAAAAAGACAGCATGCTCTAAAGAAAATTCCCCATCTATTAACAATTTATTTCCCATAGCACAGTCCCAAACCCACGCTGGCAAACAAATGAGTCACAACAATGAAGACATCACATGGGAAATACACCACAAAAGGAAGAGAATGCCAAACAAAGACCGAATTCTAAATTTAAAAAAAAAAGAGGCATTCATTCTAATGAACCCTGGCCAATGGAAGCAAGATAACAGTTACAATTTGAATCTACTTCTCTTCTAATAAAGCAGGTTTTTTTTCTAACAAGGAAGAAATCTAATACTTTGATGATGACTCTAAGCTGTAGAGATTTGCCGTGTTATAAAGTTATGAAATATCTTAGTAATAAATAAAGCCGGACTGAAAGGTTTGGTCCCTAACAAATATTACGCGATAAGATTGGGTATATGTGCAGTACATATTGTTTTTGGGCAGTTGTATGTTGTTTCTTTTCACGCCTTGGAAAGCAGACTCGGAACATTCTGAAAACTTCTGTACAGACTGAATGCCATGTCTTGTCTTGTCTTGTCTTGTCTTATCTCCCTGTAACTGCGAGCTGGTGTTCTTTGCAGCCGATGCTGTGAAGGTGTTGAGGTACAGCATCGTATCGGCGTGGGAGATAATTATGGCAGCTACTTTTTTTCAGTTACGAAGTACAGCTAAAAAGCAGGGGGTTGCACAATGCTTCTTTACCAGACTCCACCACCATGGGAACTATGGCCATCCCTGCCCCGTTAGCCAGGCTATGCCTGTGACTGGGGGTACCAACGGAGAGGCGGGACAGGGTCTTGGTCAGCTATGGTTCGTTAACCCTGACGCTAGCATACCAGCTATGGGTCGCTCAATCGCCCAATCGGACAGCGTCTTTTTCAAGAAGGGAAATCGGAAAAGACATGTCATTGGATTGAAAACCATGCGGAGTTCTTGAGCGCCTGAAGTATTTGCTGCTACTACGTTCTCACCACAGCCAAGATTTAGCTTCTGCAAGCGCACTATCTTGTAACAGAATAACAATTCTGTACAGAGTGTATTGGGTATAGCCCTGTAGTTGTGGTCTGGTAGACCACAACTCATCACCGTGTGCCAAGCACATGGTTCGAGAAAATTCGAAGTCACGTGGTTGAGTTGAGCGGGAGGTATGCATGGGCTGAGAAAGTTAGTCTTTGGTCAGAATGTGTTAGAGAAAGGTTGTGTGATTGACTCTAGTATGTGGTAGAGGGAGCCTTACTTGTTTGTTGTAGCAGGAGCCTTACTTGTTTGTGTTGTAGGAAGAACATTAGTAGTTTTGATGTAGATGGAATCTCGTTTAGAAAGAGTTTCTAGCAGTGGCAATTTGTTGGTAGTTAGTTGGAGGATTTAATTATTCTTGTGATGGCCGAGGTTTTTGGTGGAACGTTGTAAGTATGATTTTGTGTGTATAAGGACATTGTAAGGTTTTCGGCCCATATGGCGTAGCATTCTCTCACGCCGGGCATTTGTTATTGTGAATTCTGTTCAGCCTAATGGCTACCTTCCCATCATCATGATTTCACCCCTCATTTTGTCCATTAATAAATGTATGTTGTCTGATGATAAACTACACCAATTGGCTTTGTTGGAATTCTCATTGTTGACCAGTTTGTTTTGGTCGGAAGACTGCCAAGTTATGTTTAAGTTGTTGTATCTGTATTATTCTGTGGAGTTGGAAGCCTGGGTGTCTTGTTGTATTTTCTCAGTGGGTAACATAGAAAATTAGGTGATTTTAGAACACCAACAACAAGAAGAAATTTGTAAGTTGAAACTGTACTCCACAAGAAGATTTAATCAAACCAGTAGTCATACCATTTCAGTGGTCCCCTTTGAACAGAGAAATAGTCATTCTGTTACAATCTCTATCTCTGTGTGTGTAAAGGTCTCTGACGTAGTTAAACACTGATTCAGATTAGGCCAAGTTCTTTCAACGCTTAGCCATACATCGCTATACAGATCATCAACCAAGTCTGGCCTTGACAACAGGGGCAAGATGTTTATTGAATGGAATTTGGTGATGATGGTGGAGATTCCATGTTCAGTTCCTCGCAAAGCTGTTTTTTCTGTTTCAAGTGACGTTGTGCTTCCATATTTTTATACGAGCAGGAGCTGACTGAAGTGCCCTTGTTTTTATAACTCTGTTTTCTATGAAATCTTTATAGCGCTGTCTTGTTTATTTTTGTCGTTATAGCGCTATGTCAAGTTTGTCTTTATATCACTATGTCAAGTTTCTTTGTCTTTATAGCGCTATGTCAAGTTTCTTTATAATGCCATATCAAGTTTCTTTGTCTTTATAGCCCTATGTCGCGTTTCTTTGTCTTTATACCGCTGTCAAGTTTCGTTATAAATGCCATATCAAGTTTCTTTGACTTTATAGCGCTATGTCACGTTTCTTTATCTTTATAGAGCTATCAGGTTTTTTTTATCGCCTTAGCGCTATATGACATTTCTTCATCTTTTTAGCACTACGTGCAGGCAAACTAATGCTGCACAGGTAACACAGGTATTGCCTGGGTACATGGGCCCCAACTAGAAGATCTTGATTTTGCTGATGACATAACTCTTATCAGTAACAATGTGAATTCCATGCAAGAAAAAACAGATAGCCTGTCTTCACTGGCTAGCAAAATAGGAATTGAAATGAACAAGGACAAAACAAAAATAAAAAGGTTCCCATTAATCAAAATAGAAAAATACACGTAGAAGAGACAGATATTGAAGAAGTCAATCAATCTGCATACCCTGGCAGCTAGACCTGGATGGTGACAACAGAAAGGAAGTTAGAATTAAATCTTCAAGATTCTTGAGAACATATGGCATTCAAAGGCTATAAGCACAAAAAGCAAGTTAAGACTATTCAATTCAAATGTAATATCCACCCTCATTTATGCATGCGAACTGGAAAACAACTAAAGAACTAGAAAAGAAATTAGACTCTTTTGAAAACAAATCCCTAAGGAAAATACTCGGCATCAAGTGGAACGAATTCAAGAACAATGCAGAGATAAGACAGATGACTGAACAACAACCAGTCTCATGGGTGGTCAGGAAAAGGAGATGGACATATGTTGGTCACGTAATGAGAAGAAACGATCAGAGAATCCCAAAACAACACAACAGGTCAAAGAAAAAGAGGCAGACCGCGTTAAACTCTGAAGAGGACATTATTAAGAGAGGTCAAATTAACAGGCATAAAATCCCTTGATGAGGTTGAAAGACTCACCGAAGACAGGAAAAATTGGCTAACTACCTTGCGAACCCTATGTGACGTTTAACGGCACGGGAAGGATATAAGATATAAGATAAGTAGACAAACTTGTTACCACAAGACAACAAATTAACATCTTGCTCAGGACAGATGAGCAGATGTCTATGATGAGGTCCATATCGATGTTTGCCTCAAATTCTAGGAAACATCATTTATAAAAAAGATATTGACAATAAAAACGACCGCGATTTTCTTTCTCAGATTTTTAAACATAAAAGTATACAGACTGGACAGGCTACAGCCTGTGTGAGTGCATCATCAAGGCGAGATAGCGAAGAAACTGGAGATTACGGCCAACACTCGTACCGAAGACGGCACACGATGATGATGAAGAAGAAATATAAAGCTGCTACATTCTGAGATATACATATGTCAGTTCTGTTACATTATTTAACATATCTCTCTCTCTCTCTCTCTGAACCTTAAATGCCCAGAGCACATGGGGCTTCCGCAAGGGTTTTCCACAAATGCCTGTCCTTTGCCTTTTTTTTCTGCTCTTGTCCAGGTGAGCCATCTATTGCTCAACATCCTTTCTGTTGTTCTTCTCCAAGTCTCTTTGGTCTACCCTTACATCTGTTCCCCTGTGGTGTCCATCTTAGTGCTATTTTTGGTAGTGAGTTGTCACTCATTCGGAGCACATGTCACAACATGTGTTATTTAACATACACAATTTTATTTAGAATTTTGTTCTATCATTTATTCATCAGGTTCCGAAGAAATAGCTACAGTCGATTACTGGTTTTAATTCTGTGTTGCTGTTGGTATTTCTACTCAGATAAGTTGTATTTCCTTTAGAAAACAATAATTAGTGTATAAGTATACAACTATACACGAGGTACTGCAGTAAAGCTGTGATACGAGAATGTATAAACTAGGAAAAAAGTAGGAACAGCTTTATTACTTAATGTTTACAACGATGTGACGTTTCGGCGCTAGCCTTCTTCATACAAACACAAACAGAACAAGGAAAAGGGGAAACGCATTACATTACAAAACAATGTAGTGTTTTTCCCCTCTGTCTTATTCTTTGTGGAAAACGGTAGTTCGCCAAGTTTTCCTGTTTTCGGCGAACTTTTCAACCTCATCATAGGATTTTATGCCCACTAAACTGACTTCTCTTAACAATGTCTTCTTTAGAGTTTAACGTGGTCGACCTATTTTTCTTCGACCTGTTGTGTTCCACTTGACAGCTTGTTGTGAGGTTTTCTGTTTCTTCTCATCACGTGACCGATATAAGTGCATCTCCTTTTTTAGGGATATATTCTTGTTTTATTTTATTGTCTTGAAATGTTTTTTTTTTCTTTCACTAGCGAAAGAAATAAAATAAAACAACGAAAAAGTTTCGAAACAGAGGAGATCAAATCCTAAACAGTAAATCTCAAACTATACAATATAGATATATGATTTTGAGAACTGAATAAGGCCTCCTGTTGGACAGAATTAGGTCATTCACCACAAGTTTTTATGCCACAACAACAACAACAACGCAGGGTCAACGGCAAGTCTGGCCGATGGTCGCGCAACATCGAGCGGGCAAGCAGTTGACCTGGTATAAAATAGAAATGATTCAGAGTTCAAGACGGTCGGGGACACATTATAAGTTGAGCACGTAAGGAAGTGTCAACGAATTGGAGGGGAGTATGTTTTCGTCTAAGCACGAATGAGTGTGTATTTCGTCAATAGATTCATACATACATACATAATACATTCATACATACATAATACATACATACATATATACACACATACATACAGATAAAAGGGATGGCGACTGCAGTAAAATTGGTTAAAATAAAGAAGGTAGATAGAGATGTATGGTGCAGTTTTACAAAGTGAGGGAGGGAGTGAGTAAGGTGAGAAAAAAAACGAATAGAAAGTATGAGAATTTATAAATGAAAAACATACAACATCCGATATTTCGACGTGAGCCTTACCTTCCCTCACATTGTAAAACTGCACCATACACCTCTATCTACCTTATACATACATACATACATACATATACACATACATACATACAGACATACATACATACATACATACACACATACACACATGCACACACACATACATACATACATACACACATACATACATACATGCACACATACATATATACGTATATACATACATACATAATACATACATACATACACACATACATACATACATACATACATACATACACACATAATACATATATACATACATACATACATACATACATACATACACATATACATACATGCATACATACATACATACATACATACACACATACACACACATACATACATACATACACACATACATACATACATACATACATACATACATACATACATACATAATAAATACATACATACATATACACATACATACATACATACATACACACATACACACATACACACATACATACATACATACATAATACATACATACATACATATTCTGTGATGTGGACGTATGCAAGCTGTTCTGTCGATCTCTCCAATCAATCCAGACCCTCTCAAGTATAGTATTGATGGTATATAAAAAATCATAGTTTCTTTAATAATGTATGCGTTCTTCGTAAAATTTGAAGTGTTGTTAATATGCATTGAGGGGTTTATAAGTGCATATGACACTTACGTAATATTGAACTTTTGTGTGTAAGCATGCTGTTATACAAGGTCCGGCAACTAAGTAGTGAGAGTAATTCCATAAGAAATAAAATAAACAACAGTTGAAGATATAACCTGTATTTTATTCAAAGTAAGCCCCTTGTGCATTGATACAGCGAGTGGTATGATCTAACAAACACTGGAACGACCTCTGCAGTTCTTATGTTGGTATGGCCCTTAAACTCGATGTTACGGCTCTTTGGATATCATCAGTATCGTCAAAGAAGCGTCCTTTCAATGGTAACTTTAATTTAGGGAATAGAAAATAATTGTAGGGAGACAAATCTGGGGAATAGGGTGGATGGTTGAGAACACATACTTGTTTTTTGGGCCCATAATTCCTGTACATCTTCCGCCCGGTGAGCCGGTGCATTATCATGAAGAAGGAAAAAACTGCCAGGTGTTGAATACTCGGGTCGGACTCGGAGAATCCTCTTCAATAGGCGTTTCAAAATACATAAATAAACTTTGGCAGTGACAGTCTGTCCCTCTGGAATAAATTCTTTGTGAATAACCCCTTTGCTGTCGTAGAAGCACACCAACATTGTCTTCACTTACTTTTGAAAACGAAATTTTTGTGCCTTTTGGTGATGATGATGACTTCCACTGAGCACTTTGGTGTTTAGCTGTGGGATCATAGCGGAAAATCCAAGTTTCGTCCTCTGCAACAATCACATTTAAGAAATGTTTATTTCCGCGATACGTTTTGATGATGTCTTTTGCGCACTCAACACGCTGATGTTTTTTGGTCATCAGACAATGAATGTGGTAGAAACCGGCAAGCAACTTTTTTCTTGCTCAAATCTTCCACTAAAATTTTACGAATGGTCTCTCGGTTAACACCAGATTCATCTGCCATCATCCTCACAGTCAAACAACGATCTTCTTGTATCCGTTCTTTGACTTTTGCAATGAGTTTCTCATTACGAACAGAAATTGGGCGTCCATGTCTAGATGCATTTGAAATCGTTTCCACACCACTTTTGAATGGTGAATATCACCTGAATATCCGTGCACGAGATAAACAATTATTCACATAAACTTGTCACATCAATTCAGCTGTCTCAATGGCACTTTCCCTGAGTTTTAAACATAATTTAATGCTAGATTTTTGTTTTATGCTGATTACATGGCATTGGACATCTAACTAGGTCAACAAAATGGCGGCTTTTTTGTCGTCTGCTTATCGGACGGCGATGTAAAATTGCCAGATCACAGATAAAGGTTGTCTCTTTTGATTCCATGTTTTCCTTCACAATGGCATTTTTGTCTTGGCCATAATTAAACCAGTCTCATTACTTAATTGTCGGACCTCGTATGTTCTTGCCAATAGTTCTCTTTGCTCACAATTAGACAATTAGTCATTAAGGACATCAGTTTGATACCATACACGGGACGATTTTGTTTTAATGATGGTAACCTCATAATGTGTACGAGAAGTTAACTGATCTCAGTCAGTCCTTGTTTACAATTGTATTTTATGAAAAAAAACTTTAAATGTTGAAGAATTGGATAAAAAGTTGATTTTGTTGTTCATGTTTTTGATGATCGTTTTGATGGAAAATCTGTATTTTGTGTGTGTGTGTGTGTTTCTTTTTATTGTAGTTGTTTGTGATGTGAATGAAATGAACGCGAGATAGAGGATAAAGTTAAGAACAGATGACAGGCCAGACATTCGATTAAGAACCATGTAAGAACATTCAAATACGAAATCAGTAGTACCATAAAGATAATAAACTATATAGGTAAAAAAAATGTAAAGGTAATCCTGTCATGCCTTAGAAATATGGTGTTAGCGCCCATATTTTCCTTGACTTATCAGCACACTAGAGGGTGATATGGTCAGTATCACGCCTGGCCGCCTTTCCTTCCCCAACTCCAGAAGAAGTCAGGTACCCATTTCTACAGCTGGGTGACTGGGGTGCCCCCGGCCGGATTCGAACCTTCGCCATGAGAGACCAGTGCACTAACCATTTCGCCATTCAGACACCCAATCTATATAAAATAATAGAAAATTATTACTGTTAAAAAAACTCCTACACTCTCATTTTATTGTAAATTGAAGGCCTGTCCCAAATTCTAGTATGCTCATGTCCAGTAAATATTCACAGTATAGAACACAAGCTAAAAACCTGCACTGTCTCTTAAGACCTAACAGTCCAACCTTGGCCCATTAAAAAGAACGTGTAGGGGAAAACCTGGTGGTGGTACATATCACCCACGCTCTTGTCTACATGATCTGATATGTGACCACGAACGTAGTAGTAGTAGTAGTGTTAGTAGCAGCAGCAACAGCAGCAGCAGCAGTAGTAGTAGTAGCAGCAGCAGCAGGGGTAGTAGTAGTAGTAGTAGTAGTAGTAGAAACAGTAGTAGTAGTAGTAGCAGCAGCAGTAGTAGTAGTAGCAGTAGTATTAGTAGTAGTAGTGGCAGCAGCAGTAGCAGTAGCAGAAGTAGCAGCAGCAGTAGCAGTAACAGAAGCAGCAGTCGTAGTAGTAGTAGTAGTAGTAGTAGTAGTAGTAGTAGTAGTAGTAGTAGTAGTAGAAGAAGAAGAAAAAGAAGAAGAGGAAAGAAGAAGAAAAAGAAGAGGAAGAAGAAGAAGACACCACCGAAGAGTACGAGGAAGAAGAGGAAGAAGAAGGAGAATAAGAGCACGAAGGAAAAAAGAAGAAGAAGAAGAGAAAAAAGAAGAAAAAGAAGAAAAAGAAGAAGTGCAAGAATAAGAAGAAGAAGCAGAGCACAAAGGAGAAAAAAAAGAAGAAGAGCAAGCAGAAGAAGAAAAATAAGAAGAAGAGCAAGAAAAATCAGAAGAAAGAAGAAGACTTAGAAGAGCAAGAAGAAGAAGCAGAAGAAGAAGAAGCAGAAGACGAAGATGAAGAAGAAGAAGGAGTGCACGAAGGTGAAAAATAAGAAGAAAATGAAGAAGAAGAAAAAGAAGAAGAAGAAGAAGACGAAAATTAAGAAGAAGAGGAAGAGCACGAAGGAGAAAAAGAAGAAGACTACGAAGGAGAAGAAGAGCAAGAAGAAGAAGAAGACGAAGATTAAGAAGAAGAAGAAGAAGAAGACGAAGATTAAGAAAAAGAAGAAGAAGAAGACGAAGATTAAGAAGAAGAAGAACACGAAGGAGAAAAAGAAGAAGAAGAATATGAAGAGCACGAGGAAGAAGAGGAGGAAGAAGAAGAAGCAGAGAAGAAGAAGTATAAGAAGAAAAAAAAGAAGAAGAAGACGAAAGAATTCATTTAAAAATATACAAACATATTAAACACTGCTCAAAGATTAGTTTGTATACTAACTGTTTTAGTTATGTCTTGCATACATATTTCTAGTTATAATAATGTCATGTTTTATTTACAAGCAAGGCGGACAACGCAATATTTCGGACCACCATTGAACGTCATAGATTTCAGATGTCTTTATGAACAAAAGCCTGCAACGGAGTAGGCAGTCTTAGCCCCGACATTTTGAAGGTCTATTATGTGGCTTGACAGCCTGGAAGAAGAAGATCTTCGAGCTCTCGGACTAGACAATTAGAAGACAAAGAACTGGGAGAAGTGGAGACAATTCTTGTAGAGCTCTGGAAAGCTGAATGAATGAATGAGTGAATGAATGAATGAGTTATATGAGTTTTAGCTTCTTTCAAAGTTGGCGAGAGCTTGAAAATATACCAGTAATTTCCTAAATGCACTACAAAGTTTGGAAGTTATACTGTTATAAAGTGCTGATGGTTCAATGTAGCGATGGAAAACATTAATTGATGCCAGTATATCTTTCAAATATCCGGCAAATAGTGCAAGATTCTGTCATGACCAAAATAGTGCAAGATTCTGTCATGACCAAAATAGTGCAAGATTCTGTCATGACCAAAATAATGCAAGATTCTGTCATGACCAAAATAATGCAAGATTCTGTCATGACCAAAATAGTGCAAGATTCTGTCATGACCAAAATAATGCAAGATTCTGTCATGACCAAAATAGTGCAAGATTCTGTCATGACCAAAATAGTACAAGATTCTGTCATGACCAAAATAGTGCAAGATTCTGTCATGACCAAAATAATGCAAGATTCTGTCATGACCAAAATAATGCAAGATTCTGTCATGACCAAAATAGTGCAAGATTCTGTCATGACCAAAATAGTGCAAGATTCTGTCATGACCAAAATAGTGCAAGATTCTGTCATGACCAAAATAGTGCAAGATTCTGTCATGACCAAAATAATGCAAGATTCTGTCATGACCAAAATAATGCAAGATTCTGTCATGACCAAAATAATGCAAGATTCTGTCATGACCAAAATAATGCAAGATTCTGTCATGACAAAATAATACAAGATTCTGTCATGACAAAATAATACAAGATTCTGTCATGACCAAAATAATGCAAGATTCTGTCATGACAAAATAATACAAGATTCTGTCATGACAAAATAATACAAGATTCTGTCATGACAAAATAATGCAAGATTCTGTCATGACCAAAATAATGCAAGATTCTGTCATGACCAAAATAATGCAAGATTCTGTCACGACAAAATAATGCAAGATTCTGTCATGACAAAATAATGCAAGATTCTGTCATGACCAAAATAATGCAAGATTCTGTCACGACAAAATAACGCAAGATTCTGTCACGACAAAATAACGCAAGATTCTGTCACGACATTTCAAGCGCCGTGGCAAAGGACGCAATGAAAACGCTTATCCCGGACAAAACAAAGAAAATGAAGATAAAGATTCTCCACCTCCACACACTGTAAGGAGTCTTCCGAGGACGCACGTTGCTGAAGGCATTTCTGTAACCATTAGAGGCCGCTCTACAAACCTCCGCTCGAAGAAATCTTCTCGTGAGTACCGAAAGAGGTAGCTCTGATTTGCTATTGAAAGTTAGAGGTTTGTATTGGGTGCAGCTGTGTCGGATTCCGGCCTGAGGCTTTGATCTTGTGGAAGAATTATTAGCAGCGGCTGTTGTGGAGCTTGTGTGGAGGTTAGATTGTGCTGAATCACTTTTTGCTGGGTCGTGGAAAGCTCTCTCTGGTGACATGTTTAGAACGACGCAAGCTTTTCGCGTTTTTCCTGGTCTGCATTTACGGTTCTTCTCCTTGATGCAGTGCGTTCCCGCAATTTTACACTCTTTTGAGCTTGTCAGAAGAGCCGAGTCTTTGTCGCCGGCCGTGGGACTACACGCGGGGACAAACATGTAAGACTTGAGTGGAAATTGCTCCATGTGTCGCTGAAGATACTGCGACAGGATACCAAGTCCGAGATTTTGTAAATGTTTTCCAGTAAATTCTGAAGCGACAGGTTCTTGTGGTCGAAGCGGGGATTGTGGATGTCCGCAGGGTTCGGCTCGAGGTTCGCAGCTTGTACTCTCCTGCTCTGGGTTTTGCTGTAGGGGCTGTGGGCTGCTGTGATCTGCCTGTGACTTTGATGATCGTTGTGTCTCACATTTCATCCCTCCCAGTTTCTTCATCTGCGTCGTTTTGTTAAAGTTTGGATCCACTGAAGAATGGATGCCGATGTTGTGCTTTAATGCGCACTGGGTATCGGCTGTGAAGCAACTTGAGGAGACGCTTGGCAGTAAGCTTGATGATGCTGAGGTGGAGGAGCCATCAGACGTGTACACAGAGTGAGTCTTATCTTCCTTTTCAAGCCCTGGCTGATTCTCCTCATGAATCGCTGGACAAGAAACCCCATGTTCTTCAAAAACGTTGGTCTCTGACGTCTGTTCCCGGCTCACACGCCTTTGTATGATCTCCAGAGACTCCCTCGAGCTGTTGTGGGTTCTGATGCTCTGCTGGTTTTCACGAAACTGCACCCACAGATAAGAATGAGGGGACGAGCGAGAAAGTGCTTCTTTGAGAATCAACAAGTCTTCGCTCCTACAAGACTGCAGGACCTCCTGCTCAGACAGTTCCCAGGCTGCCAGGTTGTCTTCTGGTTTCCTGTGGCACTCGTTGTGCCGCATGTTCCTCTCTAACCTGTCGGTCACGTGTGCGTTAAACCTCAGTCTCTTGGCTTCAAACTTTAAGAGAAATTCAGTTTTTCTGAAATTCTGGGAGACTCTTGTGCTTCTTTGACAGGTCAAGGGAGTCTGCTTTCCTACCTGTTCTGATGGATTCGAGCCAGAATCAAATTTTGAACCACTTTGTACGTGCTGGACTGTGGGCGGGTTTGATTCTCTGTAGGTTATTCGGCTTATTACCTGAGACGACCTGGCTTTTAACGTCTGAGGCACTCTTGGGGCCGGAGCTGTGGTACACGAAGGATGAAACGAGTGCGACCGCAGTAAACTGACCTTGTTTTGCTGGTGGACGAAGCTTTTGGAAGTTTTGCATTTCTGTGGGCTGACCCTCTGCTGATTTTTGAAGGATAAGGCGCGAGTTAGTGAACTGTTGCCCATCTGTTGCATGACCTCACGGTCTCTCACTCGGCGAGGTCTGCTAGAGGAAAAGGGAGGTTTGGCTGCTGTCTTTGCAGAGATCTGTGTGTTCCCTGTTATTTTTGGCGCATCTGACAATTGAGGTTTAGACCTGTTTGAAGCGGCAACAGCTGGATTAGAGCTCAAATGGCTTGGAAGTGATGGGGAATGCTTTGCTCGGTTTATTTCGTGTTTCAGCCTCCGTCCAGGAACTGTTGTTTCCTGCTGGGTGGAGATTTTATTTGAAGACAGAGATCTACTGCACTGTTTGTTTGGATTTAAGATACATTCCCCTCTTCCGCCTTGCTTCCTTCTCTGCGACTGCAGATACTTGTGGTTTGTTTGGTAAGGTCGAACTGGCATGATCTTTCCCGACACAAGCGATCCGCCCGTACGCTGTGGCACGTTAGATGAAGCTTGGTTAAGCATTTGAAGTGTTTGAATACCAAAAGCAAACTGTGCTCGAACATTGTTACAGTTCTGCATTCTGTAGGACGCTTTAGTTGGCCTTGGAGGCAGATCTTTAATTGTAGAAACGTTAGGCCTATTTTGCTTCTCATATCGCGCTGGTCTGATAATAGTTTGGTTGGAATTATTGGACGCTAATTTCAAATGTTTAATTTCTGATTCTGTGGTAATGATGGGAGAATCTGGACAAATAGATCTACTTTTACTGAGTGCTTCCATGTGTGTTTCTGAGCGACTTTTGGTCATCGCTTTGGCATTATCAGAGTTTTTCTCGAGGCTTTCATGAACGCCTTCTTTCTGATGTTGTCTGTTTGTCATCTGTGCATCTTGAAATCCTCCTTATCTGGATAAAATTTAGATAAAAGATACGGATGAAAAGTGAAGGACCTTTTGATGAGTCAAATTGAGCGTGAACATAGCTGAAGTCTCACAGATATTTAGATATGTTAAATTAGCAGGGGATTCTCAAACTGGTTTGTTTACATTCTTCCATCAAACCTGCAACTTCTTCCATCAAACCTGCAACTTCTTCCATCGGCTGCCAGAATTACACGTCCTCCTGGTTTCTGTAACCAACAATTCTGACTCAATTACCTCATATTTACTTTCTCCATGAATACATCACAACCTACAGTACCTTGTTACATTACAAATACTCCGACGACTGGTCTGTTCCGAATCAGTAACTTGAGTGGAGAGTGTCAGACATATCATAAACAGGATTAAACTAAAATCTGGACTCTTGGATACCAAGACACGAAAGAAATATAAAAATAACACCAAATTCCGAAATAAAATTAAACATTTGGAATATTGTAATGTGAGTGTAGGATAGAAATATTCAGTATAATAGAGTTGGAAAATAATCACAATGATTAATCGGTATTTGTTCTCTCATAAAATATTTGTTTAATGGAACTGGCACAAATATGAAAAGAAAAAAAGCGGTGATGACAAAGAGCTGTTCTGGCATACGTTTTGGGCATGCGGTGAACACCTTTCGGCACCGGTGCATCAAGCTAAGATCAACTCAAATGTAATTCCCATCCTCACTTATGCGCGCGAAAGCTGGAAAACAACTAAAGAAATAGACAACAAATTAGACTCTTTTGAAAACAAATGCCCAATGAAAATACTTGGCATAGACTGGAACGAATTCAAGAACAATGCAGAGATAAAGCAGATGAGTGAATAACAACCTGTCTCATGGGTGATCAGAAAAAGAAGATGGACATATGTCGGTCATGTGATGAGAAGAAAAATCAGAGAATCCCAAAACAAGCTATCAAGTTGAACACAACAGGCCGAAGAAAAAGAGGTAAACGACGTGAAACTTTAAAGACGACATTGTTAAGAGAGGCCAAATTATTAGGTATAAATATCCGATCTCTCTCTCCAAGAAGGAGGTCTCCATCACCACGTAGACGATCCAGAGAAAGGTGAGTGTTTTAAAATGATTCACTTTATACAGTCTTTGTTTTGTAGCATCACATAGGCAGGTAAATCTGCTCTTCAGCTCCAAACATTTGCGTTCAGATTAAAAAAGAAAAGAAATGATGAAAATGTGTTTCTTCACAATCTAGATAACGAATATGAGGTGAATTCACCTTGGGAAAGTTGGAGAAATGATCTTAATTTCTGAGGCTATCCCATATATATGGTAATCCCCTGTAAGTTATTCTGTAAAATTGAAACATTAATTCAGAAGTTAACTCTTCCCGTGCCACAGTTAAAAAAGCGGACGTTCAGTTAGGTGCCAGAGTAAAAGCGCGGGTCTTGATCTGTATAGTGGATATAGTTGTAAAATGGAATGGGAAACAGTATTTACATGTACTTCCGTGTACTTATTATGTTTCAAAGTATAACTAAATGTATGAAAATTTCATAAATGCAGAGTTTTTTTAGGAAAAAAGAAGTAATGTGATGTTTTTAGACACTGATGGTGCCCAGCTCACCATCGGCTAGGTCTAGATCTGCACTACTTATCATCTGAGATGTGTAGATCTACTTGTTCGATCTCATATTCTTATTCTATGTTGCACTCTCGCTAAATTAATGTCAGAAATAACCTTCTAACTACTTCTCCCGTTGTCTAATATGTCTAGATCTACTTGGGATACATTCAAGAGCAGTGGGGTGGTCACAGGCCATGTCCATACCCCTATCTACATCATCAAAAATTGAAAAATTTCGGTCTTTCTCTTCCTTTGCCTCGCTTGGCATCGCTCGTAACTAGGCACTCTTTCGCCATTTAAAAAAGTGTCACCGGTATCGCGGACGAAATATGTACAATCTAAATGTTACACTGGTTGTTTTATTGAAACAAACCAATGGTCACTTTGTAAGGTAAGCATCGGGAAATCGGAAATGTCATAAAAGTGACCAAAGGCACGGAAAGAGTTAAAATTCAAGACTGGACATTTCTTAATACTTAAGTTCAGTCAGGCTTATAACCCACTTCCTGTCCTGAGTCTTATGTTTAATTAAACGGATGAAAAGAGAATAATTCATTCAGATTACACTGCTGGCGAGACTCTTCAAATGCCGCGCGTGGAGTGAAGCTCCTCCCGGTCAAGGAAGAAAACGCGGAAAAGAAATAAAGGTTGCTGTGCGGAAAGGAAAGGCTTCTGAGACCCACCAAGAATACAGGCTCAAGCCCTGAGATACTCTGAACCTCTTGTGGTCCTCTCGGGGATCTCGTGTGGTTCTTTCAGGGACCACAGGACGTAACGAGGACCACAGGAGTAAATTCAGAAGGATCACAGGGCGGTCTTGGTGGTAGAAGCGAACGAAGAAGAAAAAGTCTCAATCCTTCACACCCTACTCAATGAAAAGCAGAATGGCATTCATTCACGAACAATGAATCATCATTATCATCATCATGTGTCATGGCTGCAAGCGTCGGTGGCCATGTCTCTCCACAGTTTCTGATCTTTCATGTTGTTCATCAGTTCCGTTTTGTCAAGCCATCTAAGATTCTCTCTCTTGGTCTCCCTATTTCTTTCCTTTCCTGCCTCTTATTTTCCCTGCTGTTGTGATATTTTCTATCCCTCCTTTTCTCATTCTATGGCAAATTAACCTACACTGTCTCTCCCCTCCCACCCCGTAGTGTGTTAATTAAGGTTCGTTTCCTTTCTTAGCCATTCTTCGTTTGTTATTTTAGCTGGGCATGGTATTCTAAACATTCTTCGTAGGAGCCACATTTATCGATGCAAAGATCACAAGAGGCAACAAACATGCGATTTCTTTTTAGAAGAATGTTAAGAGGACCATGGCCAGCTAAGATGACATACAGAGAGTGTCTAACAAAAGCAAACGGAGAAAGGAACCTAATTAAACCCAAAAGAAAAACAACAGTCACATCATTCAGTGGGCATGCAATGAGGAGAGTGGGCTTGACAACATCGTAACAACAGGAAATATAAACGAGAAGAGAGCCAAAGGAAACAAAAAAATCATAGACAGTCTAAAACGATTGCAGGATAAAAAGGCAGCAACTGAGCTGACGGAAAAAATCAAGATCCGTGGGAAAGCATGTCCACCAACGTCTACCGGCTTGTCAATTAATGACGATAAATGATGATGATGGTTCATTTCCATCTCTCTTTCCTTTCTCTTGTTCGAGAAAATGATCAAATGAAGGACCACTGTGCCGTTAACAAAGGTTATTTCTATCACATTTTACATTTATTCCCAGTTTTACCACATCTTACATCTTACATCCTTCCCGTACCGTTAAATGTCACATACGGCTTGCGCAGTTGTTTGTCAAGTTTTACTGTTTTCGGCGAGTTTTTCAACCTCATCAAGGAATGTTACCTCCACTAAACTGGTTTCTCTTAACAATGTCCTCCTTAGAGTTTCACGCGGTCTGCCTCTTTTTCTTCGGCCTGTTGTGCTCCACTCGATAGCTTGTTTTGGTATTCTCTGATGGTTTCTTCTCTTCACATGGCCTACACATGTCCATCTTCTTTTTATGATGGCCCATGGTCAATGTTTATACCGCAGTCAGTGTTTATTTGATTTGTATAGTCATAAACGTATACATACAGTACTTCACAAAATATGTACATCCTACGCATCTATCTATCTATCTATCTATCTATCTATCTATCTATCTATCTATCTATCTATCTATCTATCTATCTATCTATCTATCTATCTATCTATCTATCTATCTATCTATCTATCTATCTATCTATCTATCTATCTATCTATCTATCTATCTATCTATCTATCTATCTATCTATCTATCTATCTATCTGTCTGTCTGTCTGTCTGTCTGTCTGTCTGTCTGTCTGTCAATCTGTCTGTCTAAATAATGGCTAAAAGATCTAACAGCAGTTCTGTATAAAGATCTTGGAAAAGCATGAAGGAAATTGTCATCTGTCTTAGTTGCAAACCATCACTCACATTTACCAACATATGAATATTGTTTGGATATATATATATATATATATATATATATATATATAGATATATATATATATATACAAACTAAATATATAAACGAAGCCAGTGCAGTAAAGCTTTGATAACAAAATATTACAATTGTTTAAAACAAAAATAGGAACAAGTTTATTAGTTAATGAGTTAATTCGAAATTCAGCTGTACATAGCATTCTTTTTCTGGACAATCACATTTCCTGACTACTGAATTCTACTCTTTCCTCGCCTGTAATAACGTATATTTCAGAACTGTCACTGTATCACTGTATACTCTTGTATCACTGTAAAAGGTTACACTTTATCCAACCACATTCATCTATTTCACCCACCCTTTTCTTGCCTCTCTCTCTCTTTCTCTCTCCTCTTTTCGCTTTCCCCATCCTCTCTTTACTACCAGCCTAACACACCTCAAGTCTTCATTTAAACATTCAAAATAATCTACCACATGCACTCTCGGACACAGCTTCTTCCAAATCACAGCTACGTGCTCCCCATCTCTTTTTTTTTTCTAATTATTCCCTGTTCCTATTTGTTGTATAGCATTCATGTCTTCAGAATTTTGTCTTCTTTTCCTATTTCTTTGTCCTGTGTGTTTTTTTGTATGATTAAGTTATAAACCGAAATGTGTCATTAGTTAGAACTGTGTGCTCGTTAATAAAGCTGTTCCTGTTTTTGTTTTAGCTTTCACATTTACCAAGGGCAATAACTCCAGGAATAGGTTCCAGGAATCGGTTCCTGGAGTATTTACTAAACGGGTTCTTGAAAGATTCGGTTTCTAAAAATACCGAATAGTGCTCATCTCTATCTACGAACCGTCGGAGTGGAAAATTGATAGGAGAAGACTAAGAACAGAGAGGAATGGGGACAACTGATAGGAGAAGACTAAGAACAGAGAGGAATGGGGACAACTGATAGGAGAAGACTAAGAACAGAGAGGAATGGAGACAACTGATAGGAGAAGACTAAGAACAGAGAGGAATAGAGACAACTGATAGGAGAAGACTAAGAACAGAGAGGAATGGAGACAACTGATAGGAGAAGACTAAGAACAGAGAGGAATGGAGACAACTGATAGGAGAAGACTAAGAACAGAGAGGAATAGAGACAACTGATAGGAGAAGACTAAGAACAGAGAGGAATGGAGACAACTGATAGGAGAAGACTAAGAACAGAGAGGAATGGAGACAACTGATAGGAGAAGACTAAGAACAGAGAGGAATGGAGACAACTGATAGGAGAAGACTAAGAACAGAGAGGAATGGAGACAACTGATAGGAAGACTAAGAACAGAGAGGAATGGAGACAACTGATAGGAGAAGACTAAGAACAGAGAGGAATGGAGACAACTGATAGGAGAAGACTAAGAACAGAGAGGAATGGAGACAACTGATAGGAGAAGACTAAGAACAGAGAGGAATGGAGACAACTGATAGGAGAAGACTAAGAACAGAGAGGAATGGAGACAACTGATAGGAGAAGACTAAGAACAGAGAGGAATGGAGACAACTGATAGGAGAAGACTAAGAACAGAGAGGAATGGAGACAACTGATAGGAGAAGACTAAGAACAGAGAGGAATGGGGACAAATCTAGTCTACAATGAGCCGAGCTGGCTCGGAAAGCTGAATGAATGAATGAATGAACGAATAACATTTCCGTTCTAACTTTCAAGCACTGGTCTGTAATCTGTAATCAGAAGTGGCATCCAAATACACCGGGCATTCCCATATGTGTCCCGCCTTCCATTCCAACATGACTGAAGTGTGCGCCTGCTCTACTTTCAAGCGGGCGTTTTTCTGAACGAAGTGCTTTAGCGCGCATTATTCACAAAAAAGTGCGTGACTTGAAACATTAATTTTGTTGCTAAACTACCGCTGTATAAGCTGTGGTGTTTCTACATCCAAAGGAATCTTAAACAGTCGAAAACTTGTGTAGAAATAAAGATGTTATTTGCACCTGTGGTAAAAGTCACAGAGTAAAGATAGTCCTATAGCAAATGGCGTAGGGGATGAAGCGTTAGAGATCTAATCATGCTGGGCCATCAGGGCACGAGATAGGGTGGCCAGTTCCTTTCCTCGCTGGCTTTCCTCCCCAGATTTCACTAGGCTGGGTCCATCTCTGGGCCGTACTGGTCGGGAAAGAAAAATTCCGCTCAGCTGTGGATTCGAACCATCGACCACTCGGTTGACAGACGATTGCGCTAACCACTACCCTAACCGGTCCCTTTTGTGGTAGAAATTCCACCCACGCTCACTCTCTTTTTGCAAAAACATTCACTTGCCGAATTCTAGGAACAAATAAACTCGATATGTAGGAAACTCTCTACATGTAGAGAGCGGAACAACAACATAACTCCTTCAGATCATCAGAGGAAGTACCCCCCCCCCCCAAACAAGTGTTTCGGCCCTATTAAACTCCTGACACTCTAAAAGGGGGGGGGGGGTGGAGTGGGCCCCTCTGGATCATGACTCCCAGAGGTCTTGTGAGTTGTTGCTTTTTTTTCTTTCTCGGTCCCGGGATTGAACCCGTGATCTTCCAGTTGGCACTGCACTTTTGAAGTGCGTCTTTAGCGATTTAGCTACGGAGGACTGGTATTGGTTGTGACAAATGAAATTACTTATGTTCCCAATGTGTTCTATCAAATAATATAAATCGTGTAATGGTTATATACCGTCATTAACCAAATAAGATCTTGTCACTTCTAACAGCGGTCCTGCTTCCGGTGGTAGCCAAACTGCATTTGAAGATTTAGCTCCAGTGTGGCAAGAGAGGTGGGGGGGGGGAGGGTTCAAATTCGTGAAGGACAAAAGAAAGTTTTAAAACATTTTTTTAAAAATTATACATTTCGGGGGGTTATCTGCCCCTTCCTATCAGGATTTCCCCCCCCCCCCCCCCCGGTAATGTCAGGATTTTTAAGGGCCATGATATTTGTCTGAAGGGAAAAGGAGGGGGGGGGGGAGTATTTCGGTTGATCGTCTGGGGATCTGGGGATTTGTTTCTTTGTCTAGTGGAGAGTATCTGTGTTGTTGTATCTGCGTATCTACACGTCAGTTTACGTGCTGTGTGTACGTATCTATCTATATCTCAGCTTGTCTCTTGTGTGTATCTGTTTTTATGTGTGTCAGCCTGTCTCTTGTGTGTATCTGCCTGTCTCTTGTGTGTATCTGTTTTTATGTGTGTCAGCCTGTCTCTTGTGTGTATCTGTTTTTATGTGTGTCAGCCTGTCTTTTATGTGTATTTGTTTTTCGGTATGTCAGTCTGTCTCTTGTATGTATCTGGTTTTATGTATGTCAGCTTGTCTCGTAAATTTCTGTTTTTCTGTATGTCAGCCTGTTTCTTGTAAATTTCTGTTTTTTCTGTATGTCAACCTGTCTCTTGTAAATTTCTGTTTTTCTGTATGTCAGCCTGTTTCTTGTAAATTTCTGTTTTTCTGTATGTCAGGCTGTCTCTTGTGTGCATCTGTTTATCTATACTTCAGCGTGCCTACTGTGTGTGCACCTGTTTATCTATATTTCAGATTGCCTACTGTGTGTGCATCTGTTTATCTATACTTCAGATTGCCTACTGTGTGTGCATCTATCTGTCTATCTATACGTCAGTCTGCCTAATGTGTGCATCTATCTGTCTATCTATACGTCAGTCTGCCTAATGTGTGCATCTATCTGTCTATCTATACGTCAGTCTGCCTAATGTGTGCATCTATCTGTCTATCTATACGTCAGTCTGCCTAATGTGTGCATCTATCTGTCTATCTATACGTCAGTCTGCCTAATGTGTGCATCTATCTGTCTGTGCGTCAGCTTACCTACTGTGTGTATCTGTCTATCTGTATGTCTGTCTGCGCATAAATGTGTAAACCCCATATTTAAGTCTGCCTGTGCTCTGAACAGATTTTTCCATACACTCTCCCTCCTCTGCTTGCTCCACGTGCACATATCATGACATCTCCTGCACTTAGCCGCAGTCTTTTTTTAACAAACTTACTTCCAATATTTACACGATCAAAAAGTGCTAAGACAAAAATATGAAAGAAACGAAACAAAAGAGGAGGGTTGCCCAGTTAGCTATTCACACTCAGAAACCCATAACTCGCAGGCACTCTCTCTGCACGGGAGACAGAAAACATTTTGGGCCCGATGCTGGAGAATCCCGGCTTCTTGTGGGAATCAAATACCCTTTCATCGAAAATTTTTTTTTTATTCAGATTTTAAAGAAAAGCAAAACTAGAATTGGTTAATAAACATAGACATAAAAATTGATAAGAATTCCCGCAAGCGATCGAACATTCGGGCCACTTCTTGTGGGGGGGGGGAGGGGGGCAGAAATGTCAACAGATGATTCCAGGTCTGGAGCAACAATTACTGAGTTCACAAATTTGTTTACAAGACAAAAATATGAAGACTTTTTTTTCCTGGAGACATTTTTTTTTTTTTTTGCAAAGAGTTGAATTTTAAAAATTGATGAAGAGATGAAGAGGATAAATTTGTTATGGCGAAAAAAATCTTTCAGTAGGTTTGTGTTGATGATTCACGAATTCATTCATTCATTTGCATGTCCCTTGTGAAACTCTGCCTCCCAAACAGCACTCCTGTAGGATTCTCGATTGTGAGCAAGATGGCCTGCTTCTGATGCATCCATTTGCAGAATATCAACGATGTCCTGCATCCATCTTCGCCTTGGTCTTCCTCTCTTTCTTTTTCCCATTATGTGCCCTTCCAAGACGGTCTTCTCTATATTATCATGTTCACCAATTCAGTGGTAAATAATAGCCTCAGTGGTCAACTCAGACCTGGTCCATTCATGACAGAATCTGTCTATTTTATAAGAGGAAGACGCTGTCTGACTCGACAGTCTATGACCCATAGTTGACATGCTAGCGTCAGGGTTGAGCAACTGTCCCGTCTCTCCGTTGATACCCCCAGTAACATGCCTAGCCTGGCTAACGAGGCAGGGATCGCTGCAGTTCCCATGGTGATGGAGTCTGCTAAAGAAGTATATGTACACCGCCTTCCTTTTTTTTTAGTTCCATTCAGGGACTGAAGAAATAGCAACCACAATCCCTTCCCAATCAAATACGATGCTGCGCCTCAACATCTTTACTGCACTGACTGCAAGGAACATCATCTTATAGTTCCAGGGGGAGATGTAAGAATAAGAACATATAAGAAGAACATATAAGAAGAAGAAGAAGAAAATACAGTCATTACAAGAATCGCCGTTTGCCATAAATGAAACAATCATCACAGAGAACATAGCTGTCATAAATGACAAAAATCTTTTCAGACATCATGGCTGCCATAAATGACACAGATATCATTTATGCTTTGAATGACGTCAGTGATGTTGTAAATGAAACAGATGTAATAAAGAGCACGTATTTCATAGATGTCATAAATGGCGGAGCCATCTTGTCTTGTCTTGTCTCCTTCCTCACATACATTTCGGTGCTGAGGGGACAAACAGACGTCTTGAAAGGGCTCGACCATTTTGCTTCGTATAATGGGATATTTAATGCTGCTGTAATCTCCTCTCTCCATCTCCTGCGAGGGCAGCCTCTTCCTCTGTTACCTACAAATCTTTGTGTGAATGTTGTCTGTAACAGGGCCATCATAGATGTCATAAATGGCACAAACTTCATACATGCTAAAATGACACAATCATAGATTCACAGATGACACATCATCAGCTGTAAAGAATTTTACACTTCATTTATTAAAAAAATGTCTCCCTCAGATCATTGATGTAGACCCAGTCTACATCACTGGGAGATTCTTTCCAATGTCATTAGATCCAAGCAGATATTTTATGTGTCGCACTCTGTCATCTTGCGTTAATATATTTGGCTTAAATACTACACCTTTCTCTATAACCATATACCATCTGCCCCTTACTTCAAAGATCAAAAGAATATCATGAAGTATACCAATCTATACTTTTCTAAAAATAGCCATTCTTCAAGCTTCTAGAACATAAGAACCACGCCAAACTCTATAAATAATCTTTCTCTTGGACATTTCTACACGGGAAGAGGCAGAGATTTAATTAGATTGTTCAGAGTCTCCCAACCACTCATTGAAAACCATGTCTTGGTTCCACATTTGTGATCTTGTAAACGATGTCCCAGGAGAATGTTTGATGTTTATTTCCGAATCTTGATTGACGTTGACGCAAACATGAGACTACCTTTTTTTTAACGATTATTTTTAATTCTGTGATGTTGATTGTCCACATGCCTGAAATTGATTGTTGAAAGAATCGAGTACTCGTTATCATTAGAGTAATCTTTCAATCCTGAACTTCTTCATCATCTGCCATTTCTATGGCTTGTTTGAACATTTGAGGCCCTTAATTCTGAGACAAGAAAGCATCATTTTTACACTCGTTAAACAATAACAAGTAAGAGGAAAAAGGAAAACAAAAGAATAGAACTTATTGATGAAATTATTCTCTTCTAATTTCTACAAGTTTATGATTCCAGTTATGATTTTTTTTTGTGTGTGCATGTCCCTTTAAGGCATGTTAAAACAATTGTTCCTTATAGGGTTGTAGTAAGATGCCAAGATGAGACAGTACGGCAACAGAAGATGTAGTATTACTGGCTGGAATCACTCACAAACATACCATATCTTCGACGCACGACAAAAAAGTAATAAGTAGAGTAACAGAACGGTGTTGTTTGGTTGGACCTTTAAAAAAAATCATAGACATTGCACTTTCAGATGTGGGAGGAAGAAAAATGACAAGAGAATTATCTGGGACTTGAACTCGGACTCCGTTAGGACGGGCAACCGTCTAGCCAGGAGAGAACAGTGCATTAGTCAACTTAGCTATCTCGCACCCCCCCCCCCCCCCCCCCCCCCCCAGAAAGGTGCGTGACAGCAAAGCCATGAATGCCTGTCTGTTGACGCACGACAACAACAGTTGTATGACATTTTGTGACAAAATAAAGCCCAGGTTCAACAAGTACACACACAAGGGTCTCATCGCATCCATGGACGGTTCAAACAATATTTAATGGCGAAATATGATGATGATGATGATGATGATTATGATGCATCTGTGCATTTGATAACATCAAATATTTCAAATTACTGATGGAAGACACAGGAGGACGAATACACTGGCAACAGACAACTTAAGCCAGTTGTTCAAATACAATCAAAAACAGAAGACACTGTCTTGTCTCTCTTTGGTTCTACGTGAACTCACTGCCCAGGTAGTCTTTGCCCACGTTACATTTTTTTTTATCCATTCATGGCTTGTTTTTCGTGCTGGAAGTTTTTTGTTTCTTTACAAGCTTCGTCGAGGATACCACTTCATGATGTCAGATTGATTTTATCTATGGCTTACATTATATCATGTTCCGTGATTTTACATATGCTTTACTTACCCCGTCCTATGATTCTGTGTATAGTTTTAGAGGACACAGCCGACTCCGAAGTCATACAAGGTGTGTCCGGTAAGTAATGATTCGATTTGTTCAGGACATACTTACATATACTTAAAATTCCTCGAAATAACATCCTCGAGTATCAATACACCGTTGCTATCTGTTCTCCCACACGTCGTAGCTCGTCTGAAAGTCTCGAACAGAGATCTCCTTCAAAGCACTCGTCACGGCAGCTCGAATGTCATTAACAGTCCCAAAATGGTGGCCTTTCAAGCTTGGTTTGAGCCGGGAAAATAAAAACAAGTCAGCCGGGGCCAAGTCCGGGATGAAGGGTAGTTGGCACAGCATTGCCACGGTTTGTTTCGCCAGAAACTCTCTCATTAACAGCTACACATGGCTCGGCTCATTGTCGTGGTGAAGAACCCAGGTGTTGGTGATCTCCGGGCGGGCACACGACTCTATTCTTCAGCCGTTTAAGCACTTATATGTGAAATGCTGCGTTGACCATTTATCCAGGTTGTACGAACTTCTTATGGACAACACCTTTAGCGTCAAAAGAGACATTGTCGGTAGTGTGAGACGTTAATGGGCCCCCTATACGTTATTCATTCTCGACGCTTTCTCTTCCTTCTTTGAATGTCTTATGTCACCGAAACTCTTGTGCTTTCGATAAAGCATCCTTCCTCTATGCTTTCTGTATTATAGCAAGCGTCTCCGTCGCGGATGTTTCAAGTTTAACACAGAACTTTATCGCGTACCGTTGCTCGACACTGCTCTGCATTTTGACCGTTACGTGACGCTTAAACAGCTGTCCACTTAGCAAGCGATCCGCACTCTGTAAAAGCTCAGAGCCTAAGGACGAGATATCGACCCTTTACGTAACATCTCCCACTAAATTCCAGGCCCGGAAAATCCCCCTCCCCGGCCCTGCTGATTGGCTGAATAAAATAAATCTCGTTACTTACCGGACGGACTCACTTTGTATTTATACAAAGTTTAAAGTTGGCAGTGCCACTCTTTGTACATGTGCCAAGGCGCTCCTAAACTGTATCAGCTATGAGACACTGAGAAAGAATTACTGGCTCAGTGACGCCACCAAATAAGATAAGCTCTACGGTTCCATACATGAACTACACAAAAACATTGAAGTTTAGTCAAAAGGCAGGACTGGAGATATAGACAAACAATGCGTACGAAGAAAAAAAAAAGAAGAAGATGTATAGTTTATTTTATACCCCGTTTTGTGATCTTAACTATGGCTTACATTATATCCCGTTCTGTGATTTTTATCTATGACTTTGTATTCCATTCTGTGATTTTATCTATGACTTACTTTATATCCCGTTCTGTGATTTTTATCTATGACTTACTTTGTATTCTATTCTGTGATTTTATCTGTGACTTACTTTATATGCCGTTCTGTGATTTCAATCTATGACCTTCTTTATATTCTGTTCTGTTATTTTATCTATAAAGTAAAAGATAATACTGTCATGCCTTAGAGGCACATAGGGATATGGTGTTAGTGCCCATATTTTCTTGACATGTCAGCACACTAGAGGGTGATATGGTTAGTATCACGCCTGGCCGCCTTTCCTTCCCAACTCCAGAAGAAGTCGGGTATCCATTTCTACAGCTGGGTGACTGGAGCGCCTCCGGCAGGATTCGAACCCCCGGCCTTCGCCATGAGAGACCAGTACACTAACCATTTCGACACTCAGATTTTATCTATGACTTACGACATATGTAATTACCCTGTCTGTCTTAAATAATTGTAGCTTATTCGCAGCTTCGTTCATCTTATTCGAGTATTTTCCGACGGACTGTAAACTTCTCACTCTACCGACCTCAAGTTTATGGATAGAATTTATAGATAAGCATGTCAATGCACTTGAATAAAGCGTTTATCTTCTACTTTAATCAGTAATAAATTGTGTGCCTGATGTCTGCCTGGCGCTTGTCCGGCAGTAAATTTGTGATAAAGAATAGAAAAGGGTTAATGTTTAGAAAGCTTAAACTTTGGTTTATAGCACTGTTGAAGGTACAGGATTAGAGGTCACAGGCATTTTGTTGCTCATTTCATATAATTGTTGTTATTTACACTTTTATAATACTAGTAGTTTTTCCTGGCATGGTTCTAGCGTCAGACATGAGTATTTACTGTCGGGATAAATTGTGCAGCATTCTGGAGGTAATGTTTTGCAAAGAACGCATTTGAGAGAATGAGAAACATAGTATGCAAGACATCATTATCAATGAATGTTAGAAAACGAGTCCTAAAATGCTATATTGAACCTATCTTGTTATATGGAAGTGAATCATGGACAATAGGCAAGTCTGCACAAAAATCATTGGAAGCAGTTGAAATGTGGTTGTTAAAAGAATGTTGCGAATTCCCTGGACATCAAAAATAACTAATGAAGAATGTATGAGAAGAGCTGGAGAGGTACAAAATCTTGTCTAAAAAACAAGAGAGAGAGAGAGAGAGAGAGAAAGACAATGTATTTTCATAAGACATGCTATGAGAAGAGGGGGAATTGCAAATATTATAACAACAGGAGAAATAGAGGGAAGAAGAGCAAGGGGAAGAACAGGAGAAATGATACTGGACAGTCTGACGGGATGGCGTGAGAGGTGATCACCAACTGAGCTAATGGCCTGGATGAAGGATCGTGTCCTTTGGAGAAGCATAATAGCCAGCGCCAGTCTGCACGACACGTGATGATGATGAGGATGCTTTGTATCCCAAAGTTTGTCTTCCTGTGTAGATCCCTATGGGCGGAGCTGGGCTCGGGATTCCCGCTAGAGAGGAGCAGAGCTGCAAAATGTATTCGGGAATCCGAATACTTGTTCCACGTGATGCGAGTCAGGGACGTGTGACAGATCAAGGAGACGTACTCGCACCTACAGCCTTCCCCGCGTAGCCTGAAGATGGGTTTTCGTTCCTGATCCGACATTTGGGACATCTGGTGAAGATGAGCGAATGAGTTAGAATTAAAGTTGAGTAACGTGCAAGACGACGGACGTTTCTTTTTAACGCTCTCGCCGGCATGCAGAAATCAGCGGAATTCACTTGATCTGTTACATATCATGTACCGGGAGTTGGGCATAAGGCTAACAACCTTATTCTGGGACCTATCCAGGGGCAACTCCAGATGGGAAAAAATATCGTTACAGAAACTCGCAAAGAAACCAACCGAGCTTCAGGGATGCCAACTCCGAAAAGCTCATTCGGCGGCTCTATAGAGATGACTGAACAGCACAGCAATCTGTCTCATGGATGATCAGGAAAAGGAGATGGGCATATGTTGGTCAGGTGATGAGAAGAAACGATCGGAGAATCCCAAAACAAGCTATCAAGTGGAATACAACAGGCCGAAGAAAAAGAGGCAGACCATGTGAAACTCTAAAGAGGACATTGTTAAGAGAGGCCAAATTAATAGGCATAAAATCCCTTGATGAGGTTGAAAAGCTCGCAGAAAACAGGAAAAATTGGGGAACTAGCTTGCGAGCCCTATGTGACGTTTAACGGCACGGGAAAGATATAATATATAAGATAAGATAAGATGAAGGGCAGAATGGTTCGGCGGGTCTGCATGCCCAATTCTGAATGATCCACTTATCACACATTACAAGTCTGAATTAAACATTCTCTACACGTCACCATGCACACTTTTGAACACAGCCTCTTACAAGTCACAGCTTCTTACAAGTCACAGCTAAGTTCTCCATTCATTTCATTTTATTCCATTTTTTCCCCATTCGTATATATTTTTTTACACAGCATTCACGTGAATTTATATTTTATGTTTGCTCTCTATTTCTTCCTCCTGTATGTTTTTGTGTGATTAAGGTTCACACCGAAACGTCACAACTGTGTACACGTTGAGTAATAAAGCTGTTACAACTCCCCCCCCCCCCCAGTTTATACATTCTGAAGTTGCCTCGCTCCCTTTTATAGCCTGGACAATTTTTGTTGTGTGTAGTTCATCTACAGAACCTTGCAATTCAACTTCTCGAGTCTTTGCATTGCGTAGGAAGGAGTATCTCCGTGTGTACTATAGTTTCCTAGCTTCAGAGAGGATAGTGTGAGCAACGTGAAAGAACGAGTTGTAAATAACAACAGAAATGAAACTAGTGCGAGGTATGATATCACACCCGTTCTTCCAGTAATATAATTCATGTAGAAAACAATAATTCACATTGACAGACAGCGGAAATAAATAATTCATCTGTACTGAGCAATAACTCAGCATCTACTGAAAAGAATCATTCATACATTGATGAAATTATGAACTGGAAGTTTTTTGGAAATAATAATTCACGTCATGAATAAAACAGCTGTTCACTGATTACATAAGAAAATATTTCTTAAAAGATTATTTCACAAAATGCAGAATATAACACTTCATCAGCTGCAGAGAGGTACACTTCACAGAATGTAGATAGCTACAGTGCACAGAATGTAAAAAAAGCTACAATTCAAAGAGTGGCATTCATTCATTAATTTGCATGTCCCTTGCGGAACTTTGCCTCCCTAACAGCACTCCTGTAGGCCTTTCGGCTGTGAGCAAGATGCCCTGCAGCTGATGTTACTATTTGCAGATCATCAACGATGTCTTGCAGCCATCTTCGTCTTGGTCTTACTCTCTTTTTATGTACCCTCCCAAGACGGTCTTCTCTAGATTATCATGGCGTTTAATGTGTCCAAAAATGTAAGATTTCTTTGTTTAATCCTCTTTACTAGCCAGCCTTCTTCAATATTAAGTTCTTGTAGTATGTATATATTTGTTGTTTTTTTTTGTGTCCATGATATTTGAAGAACTCTTCTGTAGCATTTACCTTCAAAGGCATTTATGTGTTTCTCAGCTGTTTTTTTTAAGTCTCCAGGTCCCACAGGCATATGTTGCGATGGGAAAGATGCATGCCCTTAAAAATCCTATTTTTGTAGTTCTGTCTGTTCCTCTCCACAGCTTCGTTAGTTGTTTTACTTTTCTGAAGAGCGATAGATGTCCTTTTAATTTCCCTCATTGTTTCTCCATTATTAGTTAGCAGTGATCCAAGATATTCAAAGCTCTCCACTTCTTCCAATTTTTCCTCATTGATACATATTTCAGCTGCTTTGTTTGTTTTGTCAGTTGTCATCAATTTAGTTTTCTTTGCATTAAGATAGAGGTTTTGCTCTTCGCTGTTCTTACGGACTGACATAATTAGTTTTTCCATTCCTTTTTGTGTTGTGGAAGTAATACTGTGTCATCAGCATATCTAATATTTCACAACCTGCAGTTATTATGGCATCATAATATTCTACAATTCACAGAATATAGAAAGCTACAATTCGCAGAATGTAGAAAGCTACAATTCGCATAATGTAGACACATACAGTTCATAGAATGTAGAAAGCTAAAATTCGCAGAATGTAGAAAGCTGCACAATTCACAGAATGTAGACAGCTAAAATTCACAGAATGTAGAGATCTTCAATTCATAGAATGTAGAGAGCTACTAGTAAAAAGAGTTACTAGTAAGGGTATATCAAAAGAGACACGGAGAAGAACAACAGAAAGGATGTTGAGCAATAGAGGGCTCACCTAGCGGAAAAAAGGCAAAGGACAGGCATTTGTAGAAAACTCTTGTGAAACCCCCATGTGCCCTGGGCACTTAAGGTTCAGAGAGAGAGAGAGAGAGAGAGAGAGAGAGAGAGAGAGAGAGAGAGAGAGCTACAATTCACAGAATGTAGAAAGCTACAAATCACATAATGTAGACAGCTACAATTCACAGACTTCACAGATCACATAAAACAATCATTCATCTGCAGAAAACAATAATAAAAAGAAATGGAAGTGCACTGACAAAATTGAATGGGAAAGCCTCTTACGATGATATATGATTAAACCAGAAGGCCACTGTATAGAAAGTAGTGCCGGGCAAGAATCTCACGCGAAATTCTCACTTCGAGTACTGCCTCAGTACTCACAAACCCGGGCCCATTTCCGGTAAAGCGGCATAATCTAGGCCGCGATTGCAGGATTCGGTCCTTTAATTCCTACTTCATGACTGTCAAGAGTTATCTCGCCATGGCTAACTTCGTGCCCTCTGTTTCAAGGGACCAAGGGTGGCTTAGAGCTAAATATCCCCCCTATCTGTTGTCTCTCAACCGATACTCCTGGAATCTCATAGAAACGCCCAGAGGTCAGTCAAAGAAAGTGGTGGACGTTTTTAAGTGTCCAGTTATCACACTGAGAATCAGTTCCTTCTTCCCGCGTTAATTTAATTAGAAGATTCTTCCACACGGAAAGGGTCTAGATCTTTTAGTCTGAGATTAGAACATTGAGGTTACTTTGAATTATCAGAGAAAGAATATCCGGAAATAGACCAAGGGCGTAAATATAAGCAGTTGTAAGAACAAGATTCTGAGATGGAAATTAACCGAGGAATAGGACTAGAAAAAACACTTTCAGCAGGTGCATGATTCAGTGTGGGTGTTGGAACAAAAGGCGGAGCACATATAGGAATGCTCGGGCTGTGAGGATGCCGGCCTCTGATTATAGTTACAGTTACCTTCGGCGGAATGAGCAAGATCTCCACATCAAAGCAAATGTCACAGTAACTGAGATTAAAAACGGTAAAACTCATTCAATTGCACGTCCCTTGCGGAACTTTGCCTCCCTAACAGCTCTCCTGTAAGGCCTCTCGGTTGTAAGCAAGATGTCCTGCAGCTGATGTATCCATTCGAAGACATCAACGATGTCTTGCAGCCATCTTCGCCGTGGTCTTCCTCTCTTTTTTTTTCCCCCGTTATTTACCCTTCCAAGATGGTCTTCTTTAAATTCTCGCGACGTAAAATGGTGAAGAAGCTTGGACCTCGAATAAGACAGCAGAAAAGAAAATCGAGGCAAGTAAAATGTGGATATTTAGAAGAATATGGTGTATCCCATGGACAGAAAAGAAAACAAAGAGTGGTTAACGAGTTAGGACTGAAAACAAAAGTACTGAAAATCATAAAAACAAGACAACTGAAAAAGATACTGTGTTCATATCAAGGTACGTAAATTATTATTGTCGTGTTGCTCTCGTTTGTGGTCCTTGAGAAAGGCATTTGCCGAAATATTGGATGGTTGTATGTACATTTACACGTACTCATCAGATTTCTGCCACTCTTGTTTCTGCTCACTTTCCTCATTCTTTCCATCTCTTTGTAAAACTAAACAATACACCTCTCACCAAGATGATGAACTGAGTCCAGAAAACTAAACTATACAGCGATGATCAGCCGAGAGGAAGATCAGGAAAAATATATAATGAAAGGAACTGGTGGAGATGATGTTTAATTAATATGCTTGTTTCTGTGTGGTGATAGTGGCATAATTAAGGACCAGAAGATGGTGACACGACATTATTTGCCAGGAGATATTTTTGACAAAATTATGGGCCAGGAGATGGTAACAAGACAAAATTGTTTGTGTTTGCCAGGAGATGGTGACAAGACAAAATTGTTTGCCAGGAGATGGTGACAAGACAAAATTGTTTGCCAGGAGATGGTGACAAGACAAAATTGTTTGCCAGGAGATGGTGACAAGACAAAATTGTTTGCTAGGAGATGGCGACAAGACAAAATTGTTTGCTAGGAGATGGTGATGACAAAATTATGGACAAGGAGATGTTGATGACAAAATTATTGGCCAGGAGATGTTGATGACAAAATTATGGACCAGGAGATGTTGATGACAAAATTATGGACCAGCAGATGTTGATGACAAAATTATGGACCAGCAGATGTTGATGACAAAATTATTGGCCAGCAGATGTTGATGACAAAATTATGGGTCAGGAGATGGTGACAAGACAAAATTATGTGCCAGGAGATGGTGACATGGCATATGTATGAGAATAGATAGATAGATAGATAGATAGATAGATAGATAGATAGATAGATAGATAGATAGATAGATAGATAGATAGATAGATAGATAGATAGATAGATAGACACAGACAGGCATTGTATAAATATATATGTTTCAGAGAGACACACGCCCAAAGAGACAGAGAGAGAGAGAGAGAGAGAAAGAGAGAGAGAGAAAGAGAGAGAGAGAGATATGTAATGTAGACGTTGTCCTGTGCCAAGTTATTTTACAAATATTTGTAATCTTATCTTTTATTATGAAATATCCCATATTTTCTCATATTTTTCAATTTCTTAAGCATTGCTATTTTCTAGTTTTGTAATGATCAAGATATTAAGGATTTAAAATGTTAGAAATAGCATAATTATAATTTGTTCCGTTGGTGCTGTTACGAGTTTCCTAATTTATGAAAGCCCCATGTAAGCTGTTACATCGATTTATATGTGTCAAGGAATTCTATCTTCGGTTCCAAGGTTTATTTCCTGCGTTGTAACACAAAAAAATGGGAAATTTAAGGTTTATTTACGAACATTTTTCATAGTTTTAACTTTGGCTCGTCTTTACGTTTAGAAGTACAGCTGCTATAATTGTAATGATTTTCAAGTCTTCGTTCGCTCGTCTTGTGATAAAAGGGATTTGCAAGTATCTGGAACTGTTCCGCAGTTTTCTCATTATAGAAATCCTGAAGGGACAGTGGACTCTGTATTTGGCTCTCTGGTGACTTTTCTGTTTATATAAGGAAGAGAATAATTGAGGTAATATGCTTTTCCCTTACATGCTAGTAAAACCGTCTAGTTTGAATTGTTTTCCTTTTTTATTGTTGTAGTTTGTGCTATTGCCTTCCGAAACAAGTATTATATGGAAAATTTTGTGAGGAAATGAGGCAGCAGGACAAATATTTTATAATGTCTGTAAGGTTTTCCATATTTTCTTTTTCATACGGCCACAGAGAGTGGCCAAGACTTTGCCATACGGGAATCCATTCTGCTTACTGGTCTATCATCACTAAAGATGCGATGATGGGCGAATTGGACAAAAAGAGGGCAAACAGAAAGAAATTGGATCCTGTAAGAAAAATTGATTGAATTTTCCCCTGGCTGATTAAATCAATGAAGTTTTGGTGGAAATAGTCATAAGAGAATTTTATCACCAAAATATCCCCGTCACAAACTTCAGTACATACACAGTATCTAGCGCTTCTGTGTTTTCGTATTTATCTGTATTTTTTGTGTGTAATGCTCTAGTACTGTACTTGTTAATATTGTCCAGATGGTTTATTGTTTAGATCAGTAATGACGGATGTTAAGGTAGCGAAGTGGTTGGTGTACTGCCTTTCATGACGAAGATCGCTGGTTGTCAGTCACTCAGCTTAAACAGAAAGGAACAAGTCACCATCTTCCGTCTCCGAACAGGACACAGCCGACTCCGAAGTCATATGTATACAAAGTTTAAGGTTGGTACTACTAATCTATGTACATGTGCCCAGGTGCCCCAAACTGTGGAACATATCCTCCAGAACTGCATCAACTATGAGACACTGAGAAATAATTACTGGCCCAGTGAAACCACTAAAGAAGATAAGCTCTACGGTTCCATACATGAGTTACAAAAAACAGTGAAATTTATCCAAGAGACAGGACTGCAGATATAGACAGACAATGTGAACGAAGAAGAAGAAGAAGAAGTCACTCAGCTGTAGAGATCAGTACCTGACTCTCATGGAAGGGGGGGGGGGGCTGAGAAAGTAAAGGCGACCAGGCGTGGTGCTGACCACACCGCCCTCTAGCGTGCTGACAGGTCAAGCAAAATATGGACATTAACAACATATCCCTTTGGTGCTTCTGAGACATATTAAGATATTAAGATGTTACTTTTTCTAACTAGTCATGATGATGATGAAGGTGATGATGAAGATGATGATGATGGCAGTTTACTAGAGCTTTTTAAAAAAATATCCCGACGACGTAAACCGAAAAATGGTCTGATAAGGTTCCAGACAGCAACAATGACAAGGTTTTCCATAATCTTTACAAATTAGGAAAGAACAACACAAAAAACCCCAACGTCTTAGCAAAAACAAAACATATAAAGATAAACAACATATAAAGATAAACAACACATAAAGATAAAAAACAAACAACATATTTCTAACGATAACGAAAAAAATAGCATAGTTTTAAAGATAACGAAAAAAAACAACATATCTCTAAAGATAAAAAATGCTTCTAAAGATAATAAAAAACCAACATAATTATAAAGATAACAAAAATATTATAAATTTAAGGAAAAAAAACATGTCTCTAACGGTAAGAAAAAACATGTTTCTAATGACAAACAAAAACATATTTCTAAAGATAACAAAAAAAAAGACAAAACAACATACAAGCACAGAGACTTGTCTTGTTTTGCTGCAAATGTATCTCAATATTATCCAGAAGTTGTTCTCACATGTCAGTATATTTCTAAGATATATTTCAGTATTATCCAGGAGTTGTCCTCGCATGTCAGTATATTCTAAGATATATCTCGATATTATTCAGAAGTCGTTCTCGCATATCGGTATATTTCTAAGATGTATCTCAGTACTATCCAAGGAGTTGTCCTCGCATGTCAGTATGTTCTAAGATATATCTCGATATTATTCAGAAGTTGTTCTCGCATGTCATTATATTTCTAAGATGTATCTCAATATTAACCGGGAGTTGTTCTCGAGTGTTATTATATTTCTAAGATGTATCTCGATATTATCCAGGAGTTGACCTCGAGTGTCATTATATTTCTAAGATGTATATCAGTATTATCAAGTTGTTGTCCTCATACGTCATTATATTTCTAAGATGTATATCAGTATTATCAAGTTGTTGTCCTCATACGTCATTATATTTCTAAGATGTATGTCAGTATTATCAAGTTGTTGTCCTCATACGTCATTATATTTCTAAGATGTATATCAGTATTATCAAGTTGTTGTCCTCATACGTCATTATATTTCTAAGATGTATATCAGTATTATCAAGTTGTTGTCCTCATACGTCATTATATTTCTAAGATGTATCACAAATTTTTTTCTGTTAAAGACCTAGTGCCCTCTGCCAACCCAACTAACCTCTTAACTTCTTAACCCTTTTGAAATAAAGATCAGTCAATCAATCAATCAACTAAATGTGTACTTCGAGCTAAATGCACACAAACATCTGCACGATACTCAGTGTACTGAGAGTGCACTCCAGTGAGCCTCGCCCTGCAGGCATTCTTCTAATCCACAAGCGGTTTTACGGCACACTAATATAAATTCCCCGTATTATACCTAAGTCTTGAACTCAAGGGTCCAGAGTTCCAGACCTTTTTTTTCCTCGATGCCTCGGTAGTCTCCAGCTGCTTTGGTTTTGCACTTTATTTTGGTAGTTTTAATCATCATCATCATCATCATCATCATCATCATCATCATCATCATCATCATCATCATCATCATCATCATCATCATCATTTTCTTCTTCTTCTTCTTCTTCTTCGTTCAGTTTCAGCTTTCTAAACAGGGAACCGGTTTACCTCCGTGAATCCTGCAGGCAGGTCTTCGTACGATCCCCAGAGTTTCTACCCCCTTGCTTCTCTCTCGGGCTGATATCTGGACTCTGAGGTCTTTGTATATGGTACAGATATGTAGTATGTGGCCAAGATTCTGGGCGACATTTTATATATGCTACAGATATGTAATATGTGGCCAAGATTCTGGGCGACATTTTGTATATGATACAGATATGTAGTATGTGGCCAAGATTCTGGGCGACATTTTGTATATGCTACAGATATGTAGTATGTGGTCAAGATTCTGGGCGACATTTTATATATAATACAGATATGTAGTATGTGGTCAAGATTCTGGGCGACATTTTGGCACATGCACTGGGTTGTTGGTGGAGCCTTTATCTTGTGGAGGTGAGCGTTGAGTGTGCAGCATCCGATTCGTAACCTGAAGATTGTAGTTTGTTGTTGCTTGTTAGAAAGAGAGGAAGACCAAGGCGAAGATGGTTGCAAGATATCGTTGGGGATTTGCGAATGGACTTATCAGCACCAGGACCTCTTGTTTACAACGAGAGGCCTACAGGAGAGCTGTTAGGGTGGCAAAGTTCTGCAAGGGACATGCAAATGACTGATTGTCGTTTGTTTAGTCTTAGTATGGGGTTCTGTGGGAATCTGCTGTTTGTCCTCTGCCTCCAAGTATTTTGGTATTTCCCTTCTGTTGGTGTTTTCATGTCCTTTTCTTTCTGTTCTCTGCTTGAATTGTTCTTTCTTTGCGCTTTCCTTTGCTAGTTTATTGGCCGTTTCGTTTCCTGCAACGCCACTGTGTGCATGGTTCCACTGTGGTGCTATCCTGTTTGTCACGGAGAACTGATTTAGTTTCTCTACTACATCCCTGATCACGTGGCTCTCTGCTTCACCTTGTATAGCCGTGAGGGCCATCTGACTACAAGAAAGGCTTTATTTGCGTCTTTCGGTAGTTGTTCATCCAAAGCCTTCCCAGACTCCAGAACAGCCCGTAGTTCCGCCCTGCCGTATAAACCGGCTCCTCTCTGTGCCCTCTTGTGTTATGATGAGGATCCCCGCTCCTCTTCTTTTTATCACCTCTCTGATGAGTTTCACACTTCCGTGACTAAAATTATAATTGTGAGTTTTATTTTTAAAAAATGAGGGGAGGGGAAACAATTTTAAATAAGCCATGCTGGTTACCATATTAAAGCATTTTCTGGCTCCGTACAAAAAAAAAAACAACAACAAACAAACAAACAAAAACTGTTTAGTCTGCAGACGTGGCTATTCACACGTACAAACTACAAAATAAAGCATTAGCCCCGGGTGAACACGAATGCTAAAACTCGATATTTGACCAAGAAATGCTTTCCCCTTGTACCATCTGGCAAAGTTCACAAAAAATACTTTAAAATGCATCGACGTGCAAGGCGAAGAGCGCTACCCGCCTCATTTTTTGGTCAAGAAAATCAATATGAGAGTGGGCAGTAATAATTTGCGATATTTCAGTAGAAGTCGTCAGCCAAAACTGCGAACAGGAAATACTGACTGGGTGAAGGTTATACTATGGTAATATTAGTAGCCGTAGTTGTAGTTGTAGTAATAGTAGTAGTAGTAATGGTAGTAGTAATAATAGTAGTAGTATTAGTAATAGTAGTAATACTAGTACCATCATATAGTAGTAGTATTAATAATAGTAATAATACTAGTAGTAGTAATACTAGTAGTAGTAATAGCAGTAGTAGTAATAGTAGTGGTAGCAATAGTACTACTAGTAATAATAGTAGGAATAGTACTACTACCAGTAGTATTAGTAGTAATATTAGTGGAAGTGGTAATAGTAGTAGTAGTAATAGTAGTAGTGGTAGTAGTAATAACAGTAGTGGTAGTAGTAGTAGTAGTAATAGTAGTAGTGGTAGTAGTAATAACAGTAGTGGTAGTAGTAGTAGTAGTAATAGTAGTGGTAGTAACAATAGTAGTAGTAATAGTAGTAATAGTAGTGGTAGTAGTAATACTAGCAGTAGTAGTAGTAGTAGTATTAGTAGTAGTAGTAGTAGTAGAAGTAGTAGTAGTAGAAGTAGTAGTAGTAGTAGTAGTAGAAGTAGTAGTAGTAGAAATAACAGTAGTAGTAGTCAGTCAGTCAGTCATTTGCATGTCCCTTGCGTAACTTTGCCTCCCTAACGGCTTTCCTGTAGGCCTCTCGGTTGTAAGCAAGATGCTGCTGATGCATCCATTTGCATATCATAAACAATGTCTTGCAGCCATCTTCGCCTTGGTCTTCCTCTCTTTCTTTTTCCCATAATGTAACCTTCCAAGATGGTCTTCTCTAGATTATCATGACGTTTAATGTGTCCAAAATATTTAAGTTTTCTTTGTTTAAACCTCGTTAATAGCCAACCGTCTTCAATATTATGTTCTTGTAGTATGGATATATTTGTTCTTGTTTGTGTCTATTATATTTGAAGATCTCTTTTGTAGCATTTACATGGGCATTTATGTGTTTCTCAGCTGTTTTGTTAAGTGTCCAGGTCTCACAGGCATATGTTCCGATGGGAATGATGCATGCCCTTAAAAATCTTATTGCCGTAGTTCTGTCTTTTCCTCTCCACATCTTATTTAGCTGTTTTACTTTTTGAAGAGTAATAGATGTCCTCCTTTTAATTTCCCTCATTGTATCTCCGTTATTAGTTAGTAATGATCTAAGATATTAAAAAATTACCTCTTCGAATTTTCCCTCATTGTTATGTATTTCAGCTGCCTTGTTTGTTTTCTCATTCGTCATCAATTTAGTTTTCTTCACATTAAGATAGAGGTTTTGCTCTTCACTATTCTTACGGACTCACATAATTAGTTTTTCCATTCCTTTTTGTGTTGTGGATAGTAACACTATGTCATCAGCATATCTAATCTCTGGTATTTCATAACCTCCAATTTTTATGGCATGGTAGTATTCTCTGTCTACATCTTCTCTAACATTCCTCATATTTTGAGTATACAAGTTAAATAAGTAAGGTGACAATATGCATCCCTGACGGACCCCTTGTTGTATGTCAAGTCAAGTTGTTGTTTCATTTATTCTTACTGTTGCCTGTTGGTCTAGATACAACAATGATGTTAACTGTATCAAATATGTTGGAAATTTTTTTCTCAATTCATTCATTCATTCATTTGTATGTCCCTTGCGGAACTTTGCCTCCCAAACAGCACTCCTGTAGGCCTCTCGGTTCTGAGCAAAATGTTGGTGTTGTACACAGTCAAATGCCTTTGAATAGTCTATAAAAGATAAAATATACGAGGGGTGTTCAGAAAGTAATTGACCGTATAGTTTTTCTCAGGAGCTACTTATTCAAAAAGCATGAAATATATATACAATATACATGGATATGTCATGCAAACATCTGTTTTATTCAACATAATCCCCATCAACTTGTACGGGTTTATGCCAGCGCGAAACAAGTGCATGTATTCCTAGCCTGTACCAGATTTTCACTTGATTATGTATCTATTTCTTCGCTGCATGAAACACTTCGTCATCTTCAATTCTTACCCCTAGGAGTGCATCTTTAAGTGGACCCAAAAAATGGAAATCAGAGGGTGACAAATCGGGACTATAGAGTGGATGGGGTAGTACAGTCCAACCCAATTTGGTGATTGCTTCCCGTGTTGCCAGACTTGTGTGAGGTCGCGCATTGTCGTGAAGGAGAAGCAGGTCTGCTGGATCCTTATGCTGCCAAACTCTACGAAGACGTTGACTGAGTTTTTTCAATGTTTTAATGTAAGCTTGCGAACTGATTGTCTCTCCTCTTCGCATAACATCCACAAGAATCACACCTTCAATGTCCCAAAAGACAGTGATCATGACCTTTCCAGCTGACGGAGTTGTCTTGAATTTCTTTCTTCATGGTGATTGCGGATGATGCTACTTCATTGACTGTCTTTTTGTCTCAGGTTCAAAATGATGCGGTCAGGTTTCGTCACCTGTTACGATCTTAGCCAGAAAGTTCTCTCCCTCAGCATTGAAACGCTCCAACAATTTAGAAAGAAATACATTGCTTTCCTTTGCAATCAATGGTCATTTGTGAGACTTCGAGGAACCCATCTTGAGCAAACCTTAAAAATCCGAGAGCTTTTATAACTGCATTTGCACTACCATTGCTGACTGACAGCTTTAAGGCCAATTGTTGAGTAGTGATACGCCTATCAGTAAGAATAATGCCCTCAGCGCATTTCAACATTTCTGCCTTGGTGGCTGTGGCAGGACGTCCACAGCGCGGCCGATCATGCAACTCCTTATCCCCACTTATTGATTTTTTGATTCTCTGAACCAAGCGACTGACTGTACTCGTGTCGAATGCAAAACTTCCATACATATCACATAAACGCTTGTGAATGTTCACAACAGTTTACTTCTCTGCAACATATCACATAAACGCTTGTGAATGTTCACAACAGTTTACTTCTCTGCAACAAGAAATTCTATCACAGTTCGCTGCTTATACCGCAAGTTGCTAACACGCTCCATTTCAACAGTTAGGGCAGCCATATTCTTTGGCCATTTGCAGTGCAATTTTGTTCACACAATCGACACATGCCATATTTAAATTGTTGAAAATTTCATGCTATCTTCATTATTAGCTTTATAATCGATGTGATGCATTACTTTCTGAACGCATTACTTTCCCTAGTAGATTCACATTAAATTCTCTGCGTTTCCTTATTGTTAATCTTATATTGTTTCTATTCCTTGCCTAAAAGCAGCAATGACCATATTGATTTCTTGTTCTATTTTCTTACTAAGTCTACCCGTTATGAAATTTAAATAAATTTTAGTAGTAGTAGTAGTAGTATTAGTGGTAGAAATAGTAGTTGTAGTTGTAGTAGTAGTAACAGCAGTGGTATCTGTGATAATGATGTTTGTAACAGTAATTGTAGTAATAATAATAGTAATAAGTAGTAGAATAGTGGCAGTCGCGGCAGTAGTAATAGTAGTGGCATTAGTAGTAATGGCAGTAAATGTAGTAACAGCAGTAGTAGAAGTCGAGATGGTGACATAAGTAATAGTGTTATCCACAGGCGTGAAACAAGGATGTATATTATCTCCCTTGCTTTTTGGAATTGCCATAGACTTTATAATGAATAAATGCTGCACAGGTAAAACGGGAATTGATTGGGTACGTGAGACTCAACTAGAAGATCTTGATTTTGTTGATGGCATAACTCTTATCAGTGACAATGTGAATTTGATGCAAGAAAAAAACAGATTTCCTGTCTTCAATGACAAAAAGCAAAAATAAAGAAACTTCCCATTAATCAAGAAAAAAATATATACATTGAAGGAACAGTTGTTGATGAAGTAAACCAATGTGCATACCTTGGCAGCTACATAGATCAAGATGGTAACACCGGGAAGGATGTTACAACTGCAAAAGCAGCATCGACCTTCAAGAATTTTAGAACATATGGCACTCAAAAGTTATATGCACAAAAAAGAAGCTACTCAGTTCAAATGTACGAGAAATATCCACCCTCATTTATGCATGCGAAAGTTGGAAAACAACTAAAGAAATAGACAACAAATTAGACTCTTTTGAAAACAAATGCCTGAGGAAAATATTCGGTGTAAGGTGGAAAGAATTCAAGAGCAGTGCAGAGATAAGGCAGATAAGCGAACAACAACCTGTTTCATGGGTGATCGGAAAAAGGAGATGGACATATGCCGGTCATGTGATGAGAAGAATCAGTCAGAGAATCAGAAAACAAGCTATCAAGTGGAACACAACAGACCGAAGAAAAAGAGGTCGGCCACGTGAAACTCTAAAGAGGACTTTGTTAAGAGAGGCCAAATTAATAGGCATAAAATCACCTGATGAGGTTGTAAAGCTCGCCGAAAACAATAAAATGTGGCGAACTACCATGCGAGCCTTATGTGACTTTTAACAGCACGGGAAGGACGTAAGATATAAGATGTTATCCACAATATAGTGATATCTGTAGCAAGTAATAGTGCTACAATAGTAGCAGTTGTAGCAGGCCTTGTATATCAGAAGTATGATTAACTGAAGTAGCAAAACAAAGACAAGTAATAAAGTAGTAGTAGTAGTATAAACTGTGTCCTAACATGCATAAATTATTTATTTATATATTTATTTATATATTTATTATAAAGTAGGATAATGTATAAAGTAGGATAATATATAAAATAGGATGATGTATAAAATAGGATAATGTATAAAATAGGATGATGTATAAAGTAGGATAATGTATAAAATAGGGTGGTGTATAAAATATGATGATGTATAAAATAAGATGATGTATAAAATATGTTGATGCATAAAGTAGGATGATGTATAAAGTAGGATGATATATAAAGTAGATTGATGTATCAAATGGGATAGTGTATAAAGTAGGATAATGTATAAAATAAGATGACATATAACATATTGGGGCTGATGGACAAGAGAAGGAGTAAACATAACAAAGAAAAATATAGCTAGATAAATACAGAAATAAGACACAAATGCAAAGAAGCAAAGGAAGTGTGGTTAAATGAACAGTACAGACAAATAGAGGACTCTCATAATAAAGACGGCAAAAACATGCACAAACGAATTAGTGAACTCACAGCCAGGAAGACAAAATATACCACAGGATGATGTATAAAGTAGGATGATGTATGAAGTAGGATGATGTATAAAAGAGGATGATTTATAAAACAGGATGATGTATAAAGTAGATGATGTATAAAATAGGATGATCTATAAAATAGGAGAACATTTGGAATTCAAAAGTTATAAGCACAAAAACCAAGTTAAGACTATTCAATTCAAATGTAATATCCACCCTCATTTATGCATACGAAAGCTGGAAAACAACTAAAGAAATAGAAAAGAAATTAGACTCTTTTGAAAACAAGTGCATAAGGAAAATACTCGGCATCAAGTGGAATGAGTTCAAGAACAATGCAGAGATAAGACAGATGACTGAACAACAAACAAAAAAAGACAGATGACTGAACAACAAACAATCTCATGGGTGATCAGGAAAAAGAGATGGACATATATTGGTCACTTGATGAGAAGAAATGATCAGAGAATCCCAAAACAAGCTATCAAGTGGAACACAACAGGCCAAAGAAAAAGAGGCAGACCGCGTGAAACTCTGAAGAGGACATTATTAAGAGAGGCCAAATTAATAGCATAAAATCCTTTGATGAGGTTGAAAGACTCACCGAAGACAGGAAAAACTGGCGAACTACTTTGCGAGCCCTATGTGACTTTAACGGCACGGGAAGGATATAAGATATAAGATAAGATAAAATAGGATGATGCATAAAATGGGAAGAGATCTCTTGAAATCAGTAAAGAGCAATAAGATACTAATTGCTAGCGATTGGGTGAGATTTGAACAGGTTATAGCAGAAGGGTGACCAATCGCATTCAGGGAAAGAAAAGGTAAGGGTTAGTTAATCCTGTCATGGCTTAGAGGCATATAGGGATATGGTGTCAGTGCCCATATTTTCCTTGACCTGTTAGCACACTAGAGGGTGATCTGGTCAGTATCCTTCTGTTCTTCTCTTGTCTCTCCTTCTAAAACGGTATGTCTCATTCTGTCCCTCTTAAACTGCCCGCCTGATTTATATGTCGTAACTCATTTGTCCAGTAGGCCACGTCTCTAAATATTTAGTTGGTTAGCTGGCCGAGTTGGCCATTTCTTTATTACAAAACCGTGTGCAATAGCATCCTAATATTAGCCAACTGCCATACGTGTCAGATGCGTCAAATCTGTCTACACAATTGCCAAAGTCATTATCTTGCTCTTTCATGTCGGAGGTTTTATTGTGTCCTTGCTTTTCTTTGTGTCTGCCTTTTCTATTTGTCTTTTGTATTCTGTTTACTTGTGTCAGCGTTCAATCATACTAGTGTCATGAAACTTTGTTTTTTCTACGTTGCTCTGTTTTTCTACGTTGCTCTAATTTTCCTATTTACTTTTTCTGTTGCTATTAGATGTTACTAATATGCCTACAACATATTTATATCATATCCTTAATCACATTTATAAATAATCCTACAACATATTTATATCATATCCTTAATCACATTTATAAATAATCACATTCATTATCATATCCATAATCATATTCATAATCCCATTCACAATCATATTCATAATCATATTCAATAATAACAATAATACTATAACCATTACTTACAAGGCCATGCTACACAGGTATAAAAATTTTAACAATCTTCGATATGCTGACGACACAGTACTGATAGCTGAGAACCAACAAGACCAACACAATCTCTTGGGTAAAGTTACCAAAGAAAGTGAACAGAAAGGCCTTACTTTGAACATCAAAAAGACAGAGACTATGGTTATATCTAAGAAACAGAATCCACCAACATGCAGTATAAAATTAAACGGAACTATTTCAAAGCAGGTGCAGAAATTCAAATACCTTGGAGCAGTAATAACTTCAGATGGGAAATGCAGAACAGAAAATAGGAACAGAACAGGCCAAGCAAAGACTGCATTTCAGAGAATGAAAAACATATTATCCAAAACATCCTTATCAATGAATGTTAGAAAACGAGTCCTAAAATGGTATATTGAATCTATCTTATTATATGGAAGTGAATCAGGGACAATAGGCAGGTCTGCACAAAAATCTTTATAAGCTGTAGAAATGTGGTTTATTAGAAGAATGTTGCGAATTCCCTGGACAGCAAAAATAACTAATGGAGGATGTAATAGAAGAGCCAGAGAGACAACAAAATCTTGTCAAAAAGATAAGAGAGAGACAATGTACTTTCATAGGACATGGAATGAGAAGAGGCGGCATTGAACATATAATTAACAACAGGAAAAATAGAAGGAAGAAGATCAAGAGGAAGACCAAGAGAAATGATACTGGACAGTCTGACGGGATGGTGTGAGAGGAGATCACCAACTGAGCTGATTGCCTGCATGAAGGATCGGGTACTCTTGAGAAGCATAATAGCCAACGCCATTCGGCACCGCACCTGATGATGACGATAATGATGATGATGATGATGATGTATAAAGTAGGAGTATATATAAAGTAGGGTGATGTATAAAATAGGATGATGTATAAAAGAAAAAGAGATCTCTTGAAATTAGTAAAGAGCACTGGGCAATAAGATACTAATTGCTAGCGATTGGGTGAGATTTGAATAGGTTATAGCAGAAGGGTGGCCATCGGCATTCAGGGTGTGGCCAAAAAAAAGGGTAAGGGTAATACTGTCATGCCTTAGAGGCACGTAGGGATATGATGTTAGTGCCCATATTTTCCTTGACCTGTCAGCACACTAGAGGGTGATCTGGTCAGTATCATGCCTGGCAGCCTTTCCTTCCCCAACTCCATAAGAAGTCAGGTACCCGTTTCTACAGCTGGGTTCGAACCCCCGACCTTCGTCATGAAAGACCGTAACCACTTCGCCACTCAGACACCCACGGCCAAAAAAAAATAACAAATTAGAATAGTTGATGAAATATTAATGTAATATTTAGAGTCACTGATGTTTTGGAATCAAACAGAAGCATCAAGTTTTAGATTATAATGAAATATTGAAGTTGTAAGAGACACTCTTACTGATCTGGCAATCAGCGACCAATTGCTGATATGCTAGTGTCAGATTTAGCTAATTATAGACGACCAAGACCCTGTCCCACTTCTCTGTTTGTACCTCAGCTAACGGGACAGGGACCGCCATCGTCCCTATAGTGGTGGAATCTGCTAAAGAAGTATCGCACATCTCCAGCTTTTTTTGCTGCATTCCGGGACTGAAAAAATGTAGCCGCCATAACCCGCTCCCACGCCGACACGATATTGCACCTCAACATCTTCACAGCATCGGCTGCAAAGAGCACCGGCTCGCAGTTACTCTCGTGAGAAGTCAGACTGTAAACAATAACCGAACGCCAAAAGAGGGCTTGAGCCAAGAATGCGTGACGCTACCTTGGAGATAAAGTCAGTCTTTTGAGACGAAGGAGACGATATATGAACACATTCAGTGCACAGTGATCAACGTTCTCTCTGGCACACAATGAAAATATATTTATCACTGACGCAAGTGACGCCATATCAGAGTCTGGCCGTTATTTTTTTTCTCAAATGAGTGCTTCAGTTCTCTCAGAAAAAATGCGTCACAAATATTGAAATGTTTCCAGACAAATTTAGGACGTCTCCTTGCCAAATCCCTAGTCTATTGACCCCTCTTTTTTCTAAGAACTAATTTCCATTTCTCTTTCCGAAACTGGTTGTACAGATGGATATTTCCAACTTTTAATGAGCTGGTTACAATTTTTTTTTATGTAGTTGCTTGCTTCCTTGTTTTCGTGTAGCATTTTCAAATATCGGCTATTTTTGTTTCTAGACCGTACACAAAATATGAAAACATGATCTACAGTCTGTTTAAAACGCTAAAACTATGGCATGAAAGTGTAATTGTTGTTCTGTTTTTGGTCCTTCTGTAACCTTGTCTGGGGATGTCATGCATTTTTGAAATGAACGTTTATTGATGAGTGTAATTCAACGTGCTGTGTCGCCATGTTTGAAGTTTGGCGCGGAGTAACGTCTTTTGGTTTCATTCAGAATGAAAAAAAAACCCCAAAAGTTATGACTTGGAGGGTAATTAGAATTTCATAATAACAGAAAAATGACGGAGTGATATAATTTGGTGATTCTTAAAGGGAAGTGATACCTCTAGTCGAGAGTGAAACAACCATACGGAGTCTTCATTATCACAAGAAGTGATCCTACAATATCAGCATGTGCTGGGTGATCTTCACCACATCATCAGCTGTCACATGATCTTCAATACATCATCAGCTGTCACATGATCTTCAACACATCATCAGCTGTCACATGATCTTCAATACATCATCAGCTGTCACATGATCTTCAATACATCATCAGCTGTCACATGATCTTCAACACATCATCAGCTGTCACATGATCTTCAACACATCATCAGGTGTCACATGATCTTCAACACATCATCAGCTGTCACATGATCTTCAACACATCATCAGGTGTTACATGATCTTCAACACATCATCAGCTGTCACATGATCTACAACACATCATCAGCTGTCACATGATCTTCAACACATCATCAGCTGTCACATGATCTTCAATACATCATCAGCTGTCACATGATCTTCAACGTAATATCAGATTTAACATGGTCTTCAACATCATCAGCTGTTACATGATCTTCAATATAACATCAGTTGTTACATGATCTTCAATATAACATCAGTTGTTACATGATCTTCAATATAACATCAGTTGTTACATGATCTTCAATATAACATCAGTTGTTACATGATCTTCAACATAACATCGGCTGCTGCACCGTCTTCAACACCACATTAACATGATCTTCAAGACAACATCAGTAACAAGGCTATAAAATTCACAATTATTGGGAGATGAGATGGAAAACATCAGAAGACTCCAAGAATTAACCTGATCAAAACCTGATGCAGGCCGGACACGGTCCTGACACGGAGTCACATCTGACAGGTGCAAGCTAAGGACTGTAAGACTTCCAAAACAACATCATGGACGTAAACTCAGAGAGGAAACTGATTGTTTTGTTACTGTGTCTTATTCTTTTTTTTTCTATATGTTTTCATCATTTTTTTTTGGTCGTATAATTTATAAAGCTACGACACTGATTTACATGCTCGTCACAGTGTCTCAACTCTCAATGTTGTTTCTATTTTGAAACCTGATATTATCACATTACTGAACCTGGGTTGATGAACTGTCCTTATATCATCATATTACTGAAGCTGGGTTGATGAACTGTCCTTATATCATCACATTACTGATGCTAGGTTGATGAACTGTCCTTATATCATCACATTACTGAAGCCAGCTTGATGAACTGTCCTTATATCATCACATTATTGAAGCCAGCTTGATGAACTGTCCTTATATCATCACATTACTGAAGCCAGCTTGATAGAGTGTTCCTGTATCATCACATTACTGAAGCCAGCTTGATGGAGTGTCCTTATATCATCACATTACTGAAGCCAGCTTGATGAACTATCCTTATATCATCAGATTACTGAAGCCAGGTTAATGAACTGTCCTTATATCATCACATTACTGAAGCCAGCTTGATAGAGTGTTAGTGTATCATCACATTACTGAAGCCAGCTTGATGAACTGTCCTTATATCATCACATTACTTAAGCCAGCTTGATGGAGTGTTCCTGTATCATCACATTACTGAAGCCAGCTTGATGAACTGTCCTTATATCATCACAATACTGAAGCCAGCTTGATGAACTGTCCTTATATCATCACATTACTGAAGCCAGCTTGATGAACTGTCCTTATATCATCACATTATTGAAGCCAGCTTGATAGAGTGTTCCTGTATCATCACATTACTGAAGCCAGCTTGATGGAGTGTCCTTATATCATCACATTACTGAAGCCAGCTTGATGAACTATCCTTATATCATCAGATTACTGAAGCCAGGTTAATGAACTGTCCTTATATCATCACATTACTGAAGCCAGCTTGATAGAGTGTTAGTGTATCATCACATTACTGAAGCCAGCTTGATGAACTGTCCTTATATCATCACATTACTTAAGCCAGCTTGATGGAGTGTTCCTGTATCATCACATTACTGAAGCCAGCTTGATGAACTGTCCTTATATCATCACGATACTGAAGCCAGCTTGATGAACTGTCCTTATATCATCACATTACTGAAGCCAGCTTGATGAACTGTCCTTATATCATCACATTATTGAAGCCAGCTTGATGAACTGTCCTTATATCATCACATTACTGAAGCCAGCTTGATAGAGTGTTCCTGTATCATCACATCACTGAAGCCAAGCTGATGGAATGTTCTGGTATCAGCAAATTATTAAAACCGGGTTGATGGACTGTCAAGAAACTGTCATTTATTCTCGTCCCCCCCCCTCCCCCCAGATGTCTGTTTCCCTGCTGGACATGGCCTAGATCTGTTGCTGGTCTGACGGAGCTGCTTCATTACTTATGTTCTGTATCCAACACCAGGACTTACTTATGTTCTGTATCCAACACCAGGACTTACTTATGTTCTGTATCCAACACCAGGACTTACTTATGTTCTGTATCCAACACCAGGACTTACTTATGTTCTGTATCCAACAGCAGGACTTACTTATGTTCTGTATCCAACAGCAGGACTTACTTATGTTCTGTATCCAACACCAGGACTTACTTATGTTCTGTATCCAACACCAGGACGTCCTTAAGTGTTGTGGCTGATATAACAACACTGTGTTGGCTGTACATGCCCCATGTTCTAGCCCACAACTGGGATGTGCTTCCACTTCCTCTGAGGCCATGTCACTCACTGAAGTGGGCGTGGTATGTTCTTTCGAGGAAAATATTTTTTCTTTAACGTGTACACATTTCTATTTTCTGGAAGTGCCAAAGAAAAAGGCAGTATCAAACAAGATCAGCACTCCCAGTGCAGGATATGCGTACAACAGTAACAGGTGAAGAGAATCAGTGCTCACTTAAGACGGTCCCATGTCCCAGGATTGTGGTTCTTGTTTGTAGTAAAAAAAAAGGTAAAGGTAATCCTGTCGTGCCTTAGAGGCACATAGGGATGTGGTGTTAGTGCCCATATTTTCCTTGACCTGCCTTTTTAGTGCCCATATTTTCCTTGACCTGCCAGCACACTAGAGGGTGATATGGTCAGTATCACGCCTGGCCGCCTTTCCTTCCCCAACTCCAGAAGAAGTCGGGTACCCATTTCTACAGCTAGGTGACTGGGGTGCCGCCGGCCGGATACGAACCCCCGACCTTCGCCATGAGAGATCAGTGCTTGTTTGTAGTAATTATATGTAATTATTATGTGTAGTAATTAAATGGAAGTTTGTACAAATGTGAAGACGAGATAGTGAAAATACTGACAAAGATAAGAAAATGAGATAGTAGAAAATAGTTAAAAATAACGGGTAAATGAGGTAGTGAAATACTGACAAAGACAGATAAATTGGGTGGTGAAACAAGTGACAAGGAAGGAAAGTGTGATAGAGATGCAAGAGGAAAGAACGAATGAGCCGAGTGACCACGTGCGACAGATGGGAAACATGACGCCATCGGCTAGGGATAAAAAGAGAGAGAAAGGTCAAGGCGGCCATCAGCATTTTGTGTCGCTTGAAAAGGTTGAGGCCAGACCTGTGATATAATGTATTCATCATCGAATTCTCGAGAAGGTTAGAGATAACAAGTTCTGAAGATTGTTAAGCAAAATACGATTGATCATCTTGAGACTTAGGTCTGCGGGAAGACGCCTGCAAGTTTTAGCTGGAACAAAGATGGCGACAGCCAGTCCGAGATAGGAGGATTCACAATGAACACTCAGATTGAATGTTTTTTTCCAGTCTAGAGTATTGGCCTGTTTCTATGGTTCCATATTGAAACAGGCATGAAACAAGGATGTATACTATCTTTTTTGCTTTTTGGAATTGCCATAGACTTCATACTGAAAAAAATGCTACACAAGTCAAACGGACATTGATTGGGTACATAGGACCCAACTGGAAGATCTTGATTTTACTGATGACATAACTCTTATCAGTGACAATGTGAACTCGATGCAGGGAAAAAAACAGATTCCCTGTCTTCATTGGCTATTAAAATAGAACTTGAAATTAACAACGAAAATCGCTGATACCATGATTCTTCAGCTGCCGTGAATGGGGTGAAACTCCTCTCGGCCAATGAAGAAAAATTTGATTAAGGTTGCCGCGCGGCGCCGTGGTGGAAAAGGTGATAGAAAGGATTAAATGAAGTAGGAAATAGTCTCGCGGTCAGAGTTACTCATATCATGACACCTCTGCTCTAGAGGCCGGTCATGTCCTATATACACTCATACTGGGTCAAATGCCTTAACCGGCTTAATCCAGGGGTGAAACTTGATGGCTATGCATATCACGGTATCTCCGCTCTAGAGGCCGGTCACATCCTATATACACTCATACTGGGATAATATGCTTAGCTGGCTTAACCCAGGGGTGAAACTCACTAATGGCGAGGATTCGTACTCCTCGACAAAAGCTCCGTCCTGGTCACCACCAGGAACGGTAGCGGCCACGACCACAAAATGCTGAAGTCAGGGACATTGGTCCAGTGCAGTCTAGATAGGCAATCACCTCTCACCCGACGGGGATGTATTATATCCAAAACACGTAGAGATTTTCCGGTGAGAAAGTCCAACTCTAGACTAAACTGGTGCAACGAAAACCACAGTGTCACGCAATGCCGCTTCTGTGACCCACCAAGAATATAGGTCCAAGCCCCGCGATGCTCTGAGCCTCCATCCTAAATGAGACTATCGCGAGAACCACAGGAGTAAATTCAGTAGGATCACGGGGCGATCTCTGTGGTAGAAGCGAACGAAGAAGAAGAAGAAGAATGAAAAAACAAAAATAATGAAACTTCCCATTAATCAAGAATGAAAAATATACATACAAGGGAGAGCGGTTGAAGAAGTACATCAATTTGTATACCTCGGCAGCTGCATAGACCAGGATGGTGACACCAGAAATGAACTTAGAATTAGAATTGCAAAAAGCAGCATCGACCTTCGAGAATCTTAAGAACATATGGCACTCAAAAGTTATAAGCACAAAAACCAAGTTAAGATTATTCAACTCAAATGTAATATCCATCTTCATTTATGCATGCAAAAACTGGAGAACAACTAACTAAAGAAGTAGACAATAAATTAAACTATTTTGACAACAAACGCATGCTGCTGGCGAGATTCTTCAGCTGCCGTGCGTGGAGTGGGGCTCCTCCCGTCCAATGAAGAAAGATGCAAATGTGGAAAAGGTGAATGAAAGGAATAAGTGAAGTAAACAGTAGTCGAATTTCTGGTCTGGAGGTCGGCCATGTCCTAAACACACTCATATCGGGCGAAATGCCTGAAAAGACGCTACTTGTGAGACTCTTTGGATGCCGCGCGTGGAGTGAAGCTCCTCCCGGCCAAGGAAAAAAATGCGGAAAAGGGTTGCTGTGTGGCGCTGATGGGTAAAGGTGATGGAAAGGATAAAGTGAAGTTTAATCGGTATGTCCAGTATTATCCATGGTGCCTCTGCTCTAGAGGTTGGCCACGTCCGAAATACACCCATACTGGTGAAATATGCCTAAACCGGCTTACACCAGGGGTGAAACTTGATGGCTACGCATATCACGGTACCTCTGATCTAGAGGTCGGTCATGTCCTAAACACACCCATACTGGGATAATATGCCTAAACCGGCTAAACCCAGGGGTGGAAATCACTAGTGGCGAGGATTCATCCTCCTGGACAAAAGCTCCGTCCTGGTCACAACTAGGAAGGGTAGCGGCCACGACCACAAAATGCTGAAGTCGGAATCACTGGACAAGGGCAGTCTAGATAGCAACCACCTCTCACTCGGCAGGGATGTATGCGTATCCTAATCATGCTGAGGTTTTCCAGTGAGAAAGTCAAACGCTGGACTAGACGGGCAACCACTTTTCACCCGGCGATGATACACGGGTATCTCAAAACACGTCAAGGTCTTCCGGTGAGAAAGTCCAACCCTAGACTAAACTGGTGCAACGAAAACCATGGTGTCACGCAGTCCCGCTTCTGAGACCCACCAAGAATACAGGCTCAAGCAATGCGATACTCTGAACCTCTTGTGGTCCTTTCGGGGGACCATGGGACCTACAGAGGACCATAGATTATTCAGTAGGATCATATGGCGGTCTTGGTGGTAGAAGCAAACTAAGAAGAAGAAGAAGAAGGCAACATACGCCCAAGGAAAATACTATAAAGTGGAACAAATTCAAGAACAGTGCAGAGAAAAGGCAGATAACCAAACAACAACCAGTCTCATGGGTGATCAGAAAAAGAAGATGGGCATTTATCGGTCATGTGGTGAGAAGAAACAGTCAGAGAATCCCAAAACAAGCTATCAAGTAGAACACAACAGACCGAAGAAAAAGAGGTCTACCACGTGAAACTCTAAAGAGGACATTGTTAAGAGAGGCCAAATTAGTATGCATAAAATCCATTGATGAGGTTGAAAAACTCGCTGAAAACATGGACATTTGGCGAACGACCATGCGAGCCCTATGTGACGTTTAACGCATGGGAAGGATGTAAGATGTAAGAGTACAAGTTTAACACGAAAGGCCTGCATCATCTTCTTATCTTATATCTTATATCTTATCTTATATCTTATATCTTATCTTATATCTTATATCTTATCTTATATCTTATCTTATATCTTATATCTTATATCCTTCCCGTGCCGTTAAACGTCACACAGGGCTCGCAAAGTAGTTCGCCAATTTTTCCTATCTTCGGCGAGTCTTTCAACCTCATCAAAGGATTTTATGCCTGTTAATTTGGCCTCTCTTAATAATGTCCTCTTCAGAGTTTCACGTAGTCTGCCTCTTTTTCTTCGGCCTGTTGTGTTCCACTTGGTAGCTGCATCATATACAGTGTGATTAGTGTCTATTGAAGCGAATAAAGATTATTTTCAGTGTATGTTGTTTTGTCTGATTAGTAGAACATTTGAAGATTGAGAGAGCTAGGACCTCTTGAATGTTTGTGTTTGATACTGGAGTGAAATAAACTGACTGATATTTAACCAAGGATCAGGTTTTATATCAGTCACAAAGATATGCAAGATAAAATAAACAAGCTAACTCAGAATGCAAACAACATAGGACTAAAGATCAACGTAGGAAAGGCAAAGTTAATGAAGCAAAATGTGAACAACAGAAATGTACTCAGAGTAGATAACAAGTTAGTGGAGGAGGTCAACGAATTTGTATACCTTGGCAGTAGAGTAGCAGAAAATGGAGACAGCACAGAGGACATCAACAGCAGACTTACTAGAGCAAACTAGGCTTTTGCAGTGCTGCAGACTATATGGAAATCTAAAAAACTAAGCATGAAGATGAAAATCTGGATATTTAAGAGTAATGTTCTAAGTGTACTACTCTATGGAAGTGAATGCTGAAAAATCACCAAAACCATAGAAAACAAGTTGAATTCTTTCCAGACTAAATGTTTACGAAGAATTTAAAAAATATTTTGGCCAAACACCATAAGAAATAACATCTTATTGGCAGAAATGCAGATGAAGCCACTGACAACAATTATTGAGGAAAGACGCTGGCGATGGTTGGGACATGTGCTCCGAATGACTGACAACTCACTACCAAAAATAGCACTAAGATGGACACAACAGGGGAACAGAAGTAAGGGTAGACCAAAAGAGACATGGAGAAGAACAATAGAAAGGATGTTGAGCAACAGAGGGCTCACCCGGGCAAGAGCAGAAAAAAAGGCGACGGACAGGCATTTGTGGAAAACCCCTGCGGAAGCCCCATGTGCCCTGGGCACTTAAGGTTCAGAGAGAGAGAGAGAGAGAGGTTTTATATCAAACTACATATGTGTGCTCTGTTGGGTATCACAGCACATATGTGTGCTTTCTTGGGTATCAAACTACATATATGTGCTCTATTGGGCATCACAACACATATATGTGCTCTGTTGGGTATCGAATTACATATGTGTGCTGTGTTGGGTATCACACCACATATGTATGCTCTTTTGGGTATCAAACTACATATGTGTGCTCTGTTATGTATCATACCACATATGTGTGCTTTGTTGGGTATCAAACCACATATGTGTATTTTGTTGGGTATCAAACTACATATGTGTACTTTGTTGGGTATCAAACCACATGTGTGTACTTTGCTTGGTGTCAAACCACATATATGTGCTCTATTGGATATCACACCACATATATGTGCTCTGTTGGGTATCAAACCACATACTTTGTTTGATATCAAACCACGTATGTGAACTCTTCTGGGGAACCTCCCTTCATTGAAAATAGTGATAAAGGATGGCATATGGGACATCAACACGAAATAAGTTATATAGTTTACAGAGAACATAAAAAATGTGTAGCATAAGCAGACAACATATCGAGGCCAATAATTCCATTGCTTATGATTGGCTGGTTTATGGTTAATACCAGTTTCTAACAATCGTAGTGAATCAGGTAGGAGATTTAGCCGTTACAGATACAACCCCTGGTTATTGTAAACCGTGTAAAGAAGAGATAAGTGTATGAAAATGAGGACTTGACTCAGTACTCCAGTTGACATCATGACGAGCAGTTTATATGTTAGAGAAGTTCGCTGCCCATTAATTTCTAATAAACCTGTGTGCATGTTAGTGGGAGATAACTGAAGAAAAGTCTTCTGCTAGTATGTAAAGAGTCCGCATGTTGGGACAAAGTTTCCAAAAGACATGTCAGGACCACAAAAGACATGTCAGGACCACAGTGGAATGAAGAAGCATGACATCCAATGTCTATCACCACTGATAATGAACAATAATGTGGTAGTAGAATCAAAGTTATAAAATGTAGATTATATATAATGTGGTAATAGACAAAGAAAATTAGAAAATATAGATTTTTGTAATGTGGTAACAAAATCAAAGTTTAAAAATGTAGATTTTTTGAAGGTGTTTCTTTTAACCTCTGCTACATTTATTTAATACTCGCTGTCCAAATACTTACACTGTCGTGATATTCGCTGTCTAAATGTTTACACTGCTATGATACTCGATGCCTAAAATATTTACATGTCATGATACTAGCTGACTAAATATTTACACTATCATGATACTCGCTGTCTAAATATTTACACTGTCATGATACTCGCTGTCTAAATGTTTACATTGTCATGATACTCGATGCCTAGAATATTTACATGTCATGATACTCGCTGTCTAAATATTTACACTGTAATGATACTCGATGCCTAGAATATTTACATGTCATGATACTCGCTGTCTAAATATTTACACTGTCATGATACTCGATGCCTAGAATATTTACATGTCATGATACTCGCTGTCTAAATGTTTACATTGTCATGATACTCGCTGTCTAAATGTTTACACTGTCATGATACTCGATGTCTAAATATTGACACTGTCATGATACTCGATGTCTAAATATTTACACTGTCATGATACTCGTTGTCTAAATATTTACACTGTCATGATAATCGCTGTCTAAATATTTACACTGTCATGATACTCGATGTCTAAATATTTACACTGTCATGATAATCGCTGTCTAAATGTATACACTGTCATGATACTCGATGCCTGAAATATTTACATGTCATGATACTAGCTGTCTAAATATTTACACTGTCATGATACTCGCTGTCTAAATGTTTACACTGTCATGATACTCGATGCCTAAAATATTTACATGTCATGATACTAGCTGTCTAAATATTTACACTGTCATGATTCTCGCTGTCTAAATATTTGCACTGTCATGATTCTCGCTGTATAAATATTTATACTGTCATGATACTCGCTGTATAAATATTTACACTGTCATGATACTCGCTGTATAAATATTTACAATTGTGGCCTGCGTGGGGAAGTGGTTAGTGCACTACTATCTCTCATGGCGAAGGTCAGGGGTTCGAATCCAGCCGGAGGCGCTCCCAATCTCCTATCTGTTGAAATAGGTACCTGACCTTTCGTGGAGTTGGGTGAGGAAAGGCGGCCAGGCATGTTACTGACCATATCACCCTCTAGTGTGCTGACAGGTCAAGGAAAATATGGACGCTAACATTATATACCTATGTGCCTCTATGGCATGGCAGGGTTACCTTTACCTAAATATTTACCGTGCCAGTTTTAACCAAGAATGAAGCTTTAGCTGATGTGAGAACTACGTTCCGTGCAGTCTGATGAAAAAAATGCAGTCGTTTCATTAGCAAGAAATGAAGGTGGCTGACATAGAAGGAATCTAGTTATTATAGTATCTTATCCCATTTCTCTGTGAAAAGATAATCAAGATTCTTCAGTTATGCCACGGGAAGACAGAGTTATGGAACCTGATGCTCTCCGGAAGACTCAAGAGGAATAACAAAGAGAGGGGGTGAGAGAGAAAAAATACCTTACCGGGCTGACCAAGTGGCATGGAAAAAGAAAGAAAGACAACCCAACAAATTGGGAATAGCTAAGGTAGCAGAAAATGTGGAGGCATGATGTCCAACTGCAGCCAGCATATGAACTTCCCTGAAGCCCACAGACTGTTGATGTTTTTTACTTCGACCAATGAAGATTAAAAGGTAGAGTATATTCTGCTTGGGACAGATGGAACCATGGGACAGATGGAACCATTGGATCGATGGAACCATGGGACAGATGAAACCATGGGACAGATGAAACCATGAGACAGATGGGACCATTGGATCAGTGGGACCATGGGACAGATGAAACCATGGGACAGATGGAACCATGGGGCAGATGGAACCATGGGACACATGGAAACATGGGGCAGATGAAACCACGGGACAGATGGAACCATAGGACAGATGGAACCATGGGAGAGATGGAACCATAGGACAGATGGAAGTATGGGACAGATGGAACTACGGAACAGATGGAACCATTGGATCGATGGGACCATGGGACAGATGGAAGTATGGGACAGATAAAACCGTGGGACAGATGGAAACATGGGACAGATAAAACCGTGGGACAGATGGAACCATGGGACAGATGGAACCATGGGACAGATGGAATCATTGGATCGATTGAACCATGGGACAGATGGAACCATGGGACAGATGTTTCCATCTCATCTACGGTCCCATGGGAATCTATAATCTGCCATGGAGTCTCGCTTTTGCTTCCACTCTCTTGAGTCAGTAGTCATCTACGAAAAACCATAGGAAGACTTGTTTCCAAGCAAAATTGTACAGACAGTTTCGGAAGCCGTTTTTGACCGGAATTAGAACTGGAGTCGATAGTAACGTGGCACTTACAGAGGAGACTCAGTTTAATACTAAAAAACAGATGTACCAGAGGCGTAAATAATCCCGAGTGGTAGTGAACTCAATAGAAGTGCTTCATCTATGAAGAAGCTGAAGAGTGAAAAGATAGAAGAGCTGAAAGAAGTGCATTATCTATGAAGAAGTTGAACAGCGTAAAAATAGACGAGTCGATAGAAGTGGATCATGTATGAAGAAGTTGAAGAGCATAAAAATAGAAGAGTCGGTTGGAGTGCCTCATCTGTGTAGAACTTGAATAGCGTAAAGATAGAAGAGTTGATAGAAGTGCATCAGCTATGAAGAACTTAGATAGCGTAAAGATAGAAGAGTTGATAGAAGTGCATCAGCTATGAAGAAGTTGAATAGCGTAAAGTTAGAAGAGGTGACAGAAGTGTATCAGCTATGAAGAAGTTGAATAGCGTAAAGATAGAAGAGTTGACAGAAGTGTATCAGCTATTAAGATGTTGAATAGCGTAAAGATAGAAGAGTTGACAGAAGTGGCTCATCTATGAAGAAGTTGAATAGCGGAAAGATAGAAGAGCTGACAGAAGTGCATCAGCTATGAAGAAGTTGAATAGCGTAAAGATAGAAGAGTTGACAGAAGTGTATGAGCTATGAAGAACTTGAATAGCGTAAAGATAGAAGAGTTGACAGAAGTGCATCAGCTATGAAGACGATGAGCAGCGTAAAGAGAGAAGAATCTGTGGAAGTGTATCATCTGTGAAGCTGAACAGCGTAAAAATAGAAGAATCTGTGGAAGTGTATCATCTGTGAAGCTGAACAGCGTAAAAATAGAAGAATCAAAGTTGTAGGAGAAAGCCTAACGTACCAACTCCACAGCCCAGGTTTCAAATGCCTCGGTTACTGTACAAAGGAAATAGACGAAGGAAGCCATCAGCCAGCATGTGTTGCTCATTTTTTCAATAATTCCCAGGGCAACCATGTGAAATATATGCCAATCACGTGGGAAGATCTAACGTTTCCGGATGTTCCATCCTCCTGTTTTGTTGCGATGAAATATTTTTGGATGTTGCATCTTCCTGTTTTGTTCCGGTTTCAGTGTAATTATTTCACCGAAAATGTCATAACAATGTCACTGACATGCCATCCTTGAACAAACAAAAAGCACATCTACGTAAGACATTATCGTTAAATTCATAATCATATTTTTTTGTCATTAAAAAGTGATTCAGAAAATCTTTAAACTACAACAATCATAAATGTCTAGACGACGAATGGGCGTGGCTATATATATATATATGTATATTTATATACAGTGTTTTGCAAGAATTCTTGAAATTAGAGCTAAAAAACACTTCCACAACTGACGAGGATGTTGATGAAAGGAAATGGTAGTTCTCAGAAGTGCATTAACTATTTTTTGAGCAATTAGATTTTCCGAAAAAGCGCGTTCGTTTTTTGCGAAGAAACAAAATTTCACATGCACACAATCTGAGCTCTGCCATTTCCTAGCTCTCAGCCAATAATGTAATTAAGCAACATTTTCAGTTAATGCAAGGAAAATATCGAAGGTAAAAATGTACTCTATCCACCTCAATAACTAAATCAATACGCCCTACTTTATTGAAGCATGTTGAAAGAAAAAAGATTTATTTTAAGGAAAAAAATGACGCAAATGTAAAATCAAAATTAGGATTATAAAGTGCAGATAGAATACTGTACTTAAATGTAAAAAGAAATGTCATGATGTCTTGTGCGCATGAGAATTGGAATTACAGGTGAGCTACAGGTGTTTAGTATGTGTGGGGATAAGTAAAAGGCGAGAAGCGTGTAGGGAGAAAGGGAAGGAGGGGGGGAGGAGAGAAAAGAGATGAGTATTTTAGATGAGGGATTCAGATATCAGTTTTTGATGTTTGTGGTAAGAAACATTTGTACGGACATTTATGCACGCATTGTTTCTCTGTCTCTCTCTGCCTCTCGCTTTTTACTGTCCGTCTCTTACTTTCGATCTATTTTTTTCTGTCTCTCTTTTCTGTCTCTCTCTTCTTTCTCTGTCTTCTTTGTCTCTTTTTGTCTCTCATTCGTTGTCTCTCTCTTCTCTCTCTGTGTCTTTCTTTACCCCTATATTTCAGCTGCCTTATTTGTTTTGTCATTTGTCATCAATTTACTTTTTTTTTGCATTAAGTTAAAGGTTTTTCTCTTCACTGTTTTTACGGACTGTCATAATTAGTTTTTCCATTCCTTTTTGTGTTGTGAACGTTTATGTCTACTACTATTATTATATTAATAATTTATTAATAATTTAATTTATTAATTAGTTATTTCTAACGTTGTTATTGGTACTTTTCATCAAAGCAGATAATCTTGAAGCAGGTAGATGTGATCTTTAGTGAGTTTTTGTCAGATTTTTATTGGTTGAAGGAAGACTGAACTACATCCTAGGGATAAAGATCCAGATTTAATTATACCTAAGTATCCTAGGGATAAAGATCCAGGTTTAGTTTTACTGGGTATCATAGGGATAAAGATCCAGGTTTAGTTTTACTGGGTATCATAGGGATAAAGATCCAGGTTTAGTTTTACTAAGTATCATAGAGATAAAGAACCAGATTTAGTTTTTATAAGTGTGCTTGGGATAGAGATCGAGATTTAGTTTTACTAAGTATCCTAGGGATAAAGATCCAGATTTAGTTTCACTAAGTATCCTAGGGATAAAGATCAGATTTAGTTTTACTAAGTATCCTAGGGATGAAGATCCAGATTTAGTTTCTATAAGTGTACTAGGGATAGAGATCCAAATTTAGTTTCAATAAGTGTCCTGGGGATAGAGATCCAGATTTAGTTTTACTAAGTATCCTAGGGGATAAAGATCTAGATTTAGTTTTACTAATTTTCATACCGATAAAGATCCATATTTAGTTTTACTAAGTATCCTATGGATAAAAATCCAGATTTAGTTTTACTGAGTGTCCTAGGGATAAAAATCCAGAGTTAGTTTTACCTAAGATCTGAACATCAGAGAGGAGGATTATACAAGATTACCCTTAACAGATATTGTGGTTCCTTTAAAAAACAAGACGTAAAGATATATTTGACAACAAACCATCAGTTGCTATGTGTAAGAGAGACAGAGAATGAGAAAGAGAGGTAGAAAGAGAGAGGTTGGAGAGACAGACTGATTGACAGATTCAACTTCATTTGAAAAGAGGGAAGAATTGGGCAAACAGGTCCGTCAGACAATCTGCCCTTTGTCTTTCATCATTCAGTCTCCCCAATCATTTAGTTTAATTCAGGTGTGTAAAAACACAATGAGCATGAATCAAATGTAAAATAACAAAACAATTCATTCTCCTCTTGTCCATTCATTCATTCATTTGCATGTCCCTTGCGGAAATTTGCCTCCCGAACAGCTCTCGTGTGGCCTCTCGGTTGTGAGCAAGATGGCCTGCTGCTGATGCACATCAATTTGCAGATCACCAACGATGTCTTGCAGCCATCTTTGCCTTGGTCTTCCTCTCTTTCTTTTTCCCACTATATACTCTTTCAAAAGGTCTTTTCTAGATTATCATGACGTTTAATGTGTCCAAATCATTTAAGTTTTCTCTCTTTAATCCTCTTTACTAGCCAGACTTCTTCAATATTAAATTCTTGTAGTATGGATATATTTGTTCTTATTTGTGTCCGCGATATTTGAAGGACTCGTCTGTAGCATTTAAATTCAAAGACATTTATGTGTTTCTCAGCTGTTTTGTTAACTGTCCAGGTCTCACAGGCATATGTTGCGATGGGAAAGATGTATGCCCTTAAAAATCTTATTTTTGTAGTTCTGTCTGTTCCTCTCCATAGATTCTTTAGCTGTTTTATTTTCTGAGGAGCGATAGATGTCCTCCTTTTAATTTCCCTCATTGTATCTCCATTATTAGTTAGTAGTGATTCAAGATCATCAAACTCTCCACTTGTTCCAATATTACTCATTGATACATATTTCAGCTGCCTTGTTTGTTTTGTCCATACATTCTTAAATATAAAATAGCTAATACATCGGAATAGTTTAATACCATATTCTCAGGCGCACATACAGTGAAATCGAAAAAAAAGCACACGGATACATGAATGGATGGAGAGAATGAATGAACGATCTTTATTTTTAAAGGGTAAAAAATTGGGCACACAGGCCCTTCTTACATTCTGCCCTTTATCACTCCATCTTTCATTCTTCTCACACACTCGGTTTAATACAAGTATACACATTACATTAGGGAAAACATATCGAAGAAGAAGAGGTTGAGAGAGAAGTCGAATAGGAAGTAGAAGAAAGATATTTCTCTTAACATTTTTTTTACTATATCAGGTCCGTCTTGTGGTGGAGCTTGCTTAGAGACCTGGTTTTACATCAAGCTGTTGGGGCATCCAACCTTCATCTGAGAAATGAGAAAAGGAGTATAATAATCTCTCATCATCATCATCATCATCATCATCAATCATCATCATCATCATCTCTAACCAAAAGGGAAAAAAAACCCTCCCGTACCACTGCTATCTGACACAGGGGACTATATCTCTGTACTTAAATCAGTTCGTCAAGTAAATCATAGATTCCATCCGTCTCCGTCGATGTCGTCCCCCTTCATTACCTATAACAAATCACATATCATTGAAATCTTTTGATAGCTATTGATTTTGCTCAATTTCGATGAGAAAATGAAGCATTCCTACCTTATATATAGGATCTTTCCAAAAAAAAAAATACAGAAAGCTAATGCTCTTCTAAAATGTTCTTAAAGACGTCTTGCTGTTAAAAACTTATCCGCTATTTTAAATCGGAAAAAGTAGCTAAACTGACAACCGAGTTCAGCAGTTCGGTCTATTGCACATCGTTTGGTTCGTCCAATATATGTTTTGACTAGTTCACTTTTGTGTGGGAATGAACTTGTTGGAGCACTTCAAAAAGCTGTAAAGATTCGTAATAAGGTAGCAGACTTTATGTGTTTCGCTGCGTTCAGTTCCCACTCTGCAGTGCCAGGTGCACTTTAGTACAAGTAGGGTCATTTTTAATATATATTTGTTTAAGAAACTGGAAGAGTTTCCTTTAGTAGTTAATGCTAGGTTGTGCGCACGGACTGTTGTGTGACGGTCTCGCGTGACAATCTCAAGTGATAGTCTGATGTGAGGAACTCATTTAACCGTTTCATGGGATAGTCTCATGTGACGAACTCATGTGACCGTCTCACGTGACGTTCTCGTGTGACAGCCTCATGTAACAATCTCATGTGATAATCTCATGAGACGATTTTCGGTGACAGTCTCATATTGTGATGTCATGTGACAATTTCATGTGAAGTTTCACGTCATAGTCTCTTATAACGATCTCATTTGACAATCTCATGTGCCGGTTAAAGACATGGGTATTTCTTGTTAAGTCTGTAAACATTAAGGAGTTTTTAAAAATATTTAAATATCAGTGTTTTCTTTGTTTCCTTATTGTATATAATTTATTATTATTATTCTTATTAATATTATTACTGCTACAACAACAACAATAACTACTACTACTACTACTACTACTACTACTACTACTACTACTACTACTACTACTACTACTACTACTACTGCTGCTGCTACTAATACTACTACCATTACTACTACTACTACTACTACTACTACTACTACTGCTGCTGCTACTAATACTACTACCATTACTACTACTACTACTACTACTATTACTACTACTACCACTACTACTACTACTATTACTACTACTACCACTACTACTACTACTACTACTACTACTACTACTACTAATACTGCTACTGCTACAAATACTACTACCTACTACCGGAACTATTATTTATTATTACTAATATCTACACTGTTAGTCAGTTGTGGAACTTTGCCTCCCTAACAGCACTTCTGTAGGACCCTCGGTTGTAAGCAAGATGGCCTGCTGCTGATGCATCTATTTGCAGATTATCAACGATGTCTTGCAGCCATCTTCGCCTTGGTCTTACTCTCTTTCTTTTCTCCCTTATGTACCCTTCCAAGACGGTCTTCTCTAGATTATCATGACGTTTAATGTGTCCAAAGTATTTAAATTTTCTCTGTTTAATCCTCTTTATTAGCTAGCCTTCTTCAATATTAAGTTCTTGTAGTATGGATATATTTGTTCTTTTTTATGTGTCCATGATATTTGAAGAAGTCTTCTGTAGCATTTACATTCAAAGGCATTTATGTGTTTCTCAGCTGTTTTGTTAAGTGTCCAGGTCTCACAGGCATATGTTGCGATGGGAAAGATGTATGTCCTTAAAAATCTTATTTTTGAAGTTATGTCTGTTCCTCTCCACAGCTTCTTTGGCTGTTTTACTTTTTGAAAAGCGATAGATGTCTTCCTTTTAGCTTCCCTCATTGTGTCTCCATTATTTGTTAGTAATGATTCACTGCTGTATCTAGACCAACAAGCAGCAGTAAGAATAAATGGTGAAACAACAACTTGGTTTGACATAAAACAAGGGGTCCGTTGTATACTGAAAATATAATGAGGAATGTTAGAGAAGATGTAGACAAAGAATATTACGATGCCATAAAAATTGGAGGTTATGAAATACCAGAGATTAGATATACTGATGACACAGTGTTACTGTCCACAACACAAAAAGGAATGGAAAAACTAATTATGTCAGTCCGTAAGAACAGCGAAGAGCAGAATCTCTATCTTAACGCAAAGAAAACTAAATTGATGACAACTGAAAAACAAACAAGGCAGCTGAAATATATATCAATGAGGAAAAATTGGAAGAAGTGGAGAGTTTTGAATATCTTGGATCACTGCTAACTAATAGTGGAGATACAATGAGGGAAATTAAAAGGAGGACATCTATTGCTCTTCAGAAAGTAAAACAACTAAAGAATCTATGGAGAGGAGCAGACAGAACTACAAAAATAAGATTTTTAAGGGCATGCATCTTTCCCATCGCAACATATGCCTGTGAGACGTGGACACTTAACAAAACAGCTGAGAAACACATAAATGCCTTTGAATGTAAATGCTACAGAAGAGTTCTCCAAATATCGTGGACACAAAAGAGAACAAATATATCTATACTACAAGAGCTTAATATTGAAGAAGGCTGGCTAGTGAAGAGGATTAAAGTGAGAAAACTTAAATATTTTGGACACATTAAACGTCATGATAATTTAGAGAAGACCGTATTGGAAGGATACATAATGGGAAAAAAAGAGGAAGACTAAAACGAAGATGGCTGCAAGAAATCGTTTACGATCTGCAAATGGACGCATCAGCAGCAGGCCATCTTGCTTACAACCGAGAGGCCTACAGAAGTGCTGTTCGCTAGGCAAAGTTCCACAAGGGACATGCAAATGAATGAATGAATGAATGATATGAATGAATGATTCAAGATGTTCAAAACTCTCCACCTCTTCCAATTTTTCTTCGGTGATATATATCCAGCTGTTTTATTTGTTTTGTCATTTGTCATCAATTTACTTTTTTTGCATTAAATTAAAGGTTTTTCTCTTCACTGTTTTTACGGACTGACATAATTAGTTTTTCCATTCCTTTTTGTGTCGTGGACGTTTATGTCTACTAGTATGATTATATTAATAATTATTATTATTATTATTATTATTTCTAACGTTGTTATTGGTACTTTTCATCAAAGCAGATAGTCTTGAAGCAGGTAGATGTGATGTTTACTAAGTTTTTGAAAATTTTTGTTGATTGAACAACTCTTGTCATGCAGGACTCTATCCCTGCAGGATGTGTCTAACCGACTGCAGAAACAACAAGAAATAACAGTGTTTGCAAGTTTAGTTTCCTGTTTGCGTCTTTGAACTTCAAGTTGTGTCCTCTTTTCTTCCCAGAAAAGAATTTTATTACAATGGACAAGAAAGAAAAACAAGAAATAGAAAGAAAAAGGAAGAAACGAATAATAAAAACGGCAGAAAGAAAAAAAGGCTAGAAAAGGCAAAGAAGAAGAAGAATAGAAAAGAATGAAAGAAAAAGAATAGGAAGGGATAGGAAGAAAACAAGAATAGAAAGAGAAAGAAAGAAAGACAGCAAGAAAGGAAAAGATGAATAGTAGTAAAAAAGAGAAGGAAGAAAAAGAACAGAAAAACCAAGGAATAAAACAAGAAAAAGAAAGGGCTAGGAAGAAATAAGAAAAGAAGGATAAAGAAAGAAATCAATAACAGAAAGCGAAAGGAAGAGAGCAAGAAATAAAGGGCAAAAAAGAAACAAGAATAGAAAAGACAAAGAAGATAAGTAGAGATAGAAAGACAGGGGAATAAAAACAAAACACTATAAAATAAAACGAAACGAAATAAAAATCTAGAAAAAAATTATAAGAAAAAAGATGAGAAACAATACAAGACATGAAGAAATGCAGGAGAAGATAAAATAAACATAAACAAGAAATGAGAGAATAAAGCGAAAGACAGAACAGTGAGAGAAATAAACAGGAGAATTGGTTAGAATAATCATTATTACATGTCGTGCGTATCAATATCTGCTCTGATTTTCCCTAATTTTCAGAGTGCAGAGTCTGACCCTATCAGCTCTACAAGCAAGAAGTAAGAAAATACGGTATCACTTCTACAAGTCAGAAATAAGAAAACACGGTATCACCTCTACAAGCAAGAAGTAAGAAAACACGGTATCACCTCTACAAGCAAGAAGTAAGAAAACACGGTATCACTTCTACAAGTAAGAAGTAAGAAAACACGGTATCACCTCTACAAGCAAGAAGTAAGAAAACATGGTATCACTTCTACAAGCAAGAAGTAAGAAAACACGGTATCACCTCTACAAGCAAGAAGTAAGAAAACACGGTATCACTTCTACAAGTAAGAAGTAAGAAAACACGGTATCACTTCTACAAGTAAGAAGTAAGAAAACACGGTATCACTTCTACAAGTAAGAAGTAAGAAAACACGGTATCACTTCTACAAGTAAGAAGTAAGAAAACACGGTATCACTTCTACAAGTAAGAAGTAAGAGAACAAGGAGTCACTTCAACACATAAGAAGTAAGAAAAAATTATATCACTTCTACAAAGTAATACTTCAGAAAACAAGATATCTCTTCAACAACTAAGACTTCGGGAAAAACGAATTGTTTTAAAATACTTACCTAAAAACAAATAAGTTGGGTTTTTTTTTAAAGAAATGAATGGCAAATGAAATGATAGAAGCATAGAGGAGAGAGATAGAGAGAAAGAGACAGAGAGACAGACAGAGATAGAGACAGACAGACAGACAGACAGACAGACAGACAGACAGAGACAGACACACACAGAGAGACAGACGGACAGAGAGAGATAAAGGAATAAATGAGCAACGGAAGTAAGATTACAGAAGAAATATAACACAGCAAAAATAACATAGAATGATGATGATGATGATGATGATGACGAAAGGGTTAATGATTTACAACACAGGCATTTCTCCCAACAGGCCAACATTTCCCATAAAAAGTGCGTTCCCTCTTGGAAATCGCTTTTTTGCCGCGTGTAATTGCATGTCATTCATTCTGCTCTACCTCCTGCGCCACACAACACTAAACTCCTCTACTGAGAGGTCGTAAATCTGATCACGTGACGACAACGATGAAAATGTAAAAGGCAAGGATGGAAAACGTAAGAAGCCTTCTTGTGATTCATAATATTCTTCTAAATACTTGACAGTGATGCTGCTGTATTATCAGGCAATACATGTAATAACGACCGTGGTGCAACTGATACTAGCAGAGTACACAGAAATGTAGAATGTCTTGTCAGTTTAGAAAAAAAAACAATAGAAAGAAAAAGGAAAATGAAAATATAGCAGTAGGACGTAAAAAATAGTTTTAAAAAGATCAATAAGCCAATATTTTATCAAAAATGCCTTTATCGAATACAACAGAGAAGACAAAGCATGCAGATTCATTCATTCCTTTGCATGTCCCTTGCGGAACTTTGCCTCCCAAACAGCACTCCTGTAGGCCTCTCGGTTGTGAGCAAGATGGCCTGCTGCTGCTGCATCCATTTCCAGATCATCAACGATGTCTTGCAGCCATCTTCGTTTCGGTCTTCCTCTCTTTCTTTTTCCCATTATGTATCCTTCCAATACGGTCTTCTCTAAATTATCATGACGTTTAATGTGGCCAAAATATTTAAGTTTTCTCTCTTTAATCCTCTTTACTAGCCAGCCTTCTTCAATACTGAGCTCTTGCAGTATAGATATATTTGTTCTTTTTTGTGTCCACGATATTTGGAGAACTCTTCTGTAGCATTTACATTCAAAGGTATTTATGTGCTTCTCAGCTGTTTTGTTAAGTGTCCAGGTCTCACAGGAATATGTTGCGATGGGAAAGATTCATGCCCTTAAAAATCTTATTTTTGTGGTTCTGTATGCTCCTCTCCACAGATTCTTAGCATGCAGATAAATAAACATAAAAAAGCGTATCTGAAGTCTATTTTTCATACTCTTCAGCTGATCATATTCCACCCTAGATCGCTTTTTTTTCACTCATCCCATTTCCACTACGGTCTGTGGGCGCAGTCTGGCCAATTTTCAAACTGAGCGGGTCTCAGGTAATTCCTGGGAGCAGAGATGTTATAACTGAAAAAATCTATCATAACTCCATGCTGTGCTGCTTGTACGTGAAATTCAGGCAGGCAAGCAGGGAAAGGACGTACTTCAAGGGGTAGTGAAGCTATTTGAGAAGCATTATTTTAGAATTTTAAAAAGCTATTATAGCTCCCCTCACTCCCATACATCCAAGCATAATGATGTTTTCAATATCTTCGTCCTGGCTCCTGTTCTCAGTATAGCAGCATGGGAGGTAATCGTATATGTTATTGCTTGGGGCAAACAGCGCCCTTGGTTTGTAGGCAACTTTCCACTTATGGGGTGGGGGGGGGGGAGGAGGAGACTCCAGAAGCTTCGAGAACGGTCACGTGATTTGGGTCACGTGATGGCATGATTTTTGGGCTGGACTGTGTTAGGGTTCGTCTGACTGTGGTCCAGTGTGGTCGTGTGTAGCCGTTGTAGTCAGCATGTGGTCTGGTTGGTAATTTTCTACAGGAATTGTTTTCGTGGTGTTTTCTTGGTAGTTGGTATGCTTCTTGGCTGTATGCTCGACTGTCATATGGCAGGGCAACCTGCCGGCGTATCATCGTTTTGTTTTGTGAGTCATTATTTTCCATTTTCATCCAGTCCATCCATTAAACGTCTTACTAAAAATGTTCAGGCCAAGTTGTTGAGTTGTTGCAAGTTGTACTGTGTCACCTAATAGTTGTTGTAGAGCCTGGGTTATGTCTGAGAGCTGAAGAAAGAGTTAATCTACTTCAGGTTAACTTTCAGGTGGGAGACTGGAAGATGTTTAAAATAAGTCCGACTAATCTGAGATTAGTTTTGGGCGCAGTTAATAGCAACACCGATACCACTTCAGTCTGGTGACTAGAGAAGAGGCACATACGGCATCATTAAGATGTAAACTTTGTAGATCTGCACAGAACGCCATCCACACCGTCCTCGCTTGTCAATAAATTCTCTCTATAGTCAATAAATTCTTATCTTTTATCCTATATCCTTCCCGTGCCGTTAAACGTCACATAGGGCTCGCAAGGTAGTTCGCCAATTCATCCTGTCTTCAGCGAGTCTTTCAACCTCATCAAAGGATTTTATGCCTATTAACAATGTCCTTTTCAGAGTTTCACGCGGTCTGCCTCTTTTTCTTTGGCATTTTGTGTTCCATTTTATAGCTTGTTTTGGGATTCTCTGACTGTTTCTTCTCCTCACGTGACCAACAGATGTCCATCTCCTTTTCCTGATCACCCATGAGACTGGTTGTTGTTCAGTCATCTGTCTTATCTCTGCATTGTTCTTGTATTCGTTCCACTTGATGCCGAGCATTTTCCTTAGGCATTTGTTTTCAAAAGAGTCTAATTTCTTGTCTATCTCTTTAGCTATTTTCCAACTTTCACATGCATAAATGAAGGTGGATATCACATTTGAATTCAATATTCTTTACTTGATTTTTGTGGTTATAACTTTTGAATGCTATATGTTCTCAAGATTCTGAAAGATCGATGCTGGTTTTGCAATTCTAATTTTAACTTTCTTTCTGGTATCACCATCCTGGTCTGTGTAGCTGCCAAGATATGCAAATAGTCAATAAATTGGCTAATCAGAAATTTCTTTGTTCTCTATCTCTCTGTCTCTCTCCCTCTCTCTCTCTCTCCCTCTCTCTCTCTCTCTCTTTCTCTCTCTCTCTCTCTCTCTGATCCCATACTTCTGGCATAATTTTTAATCTCTTGCGCCGTTTTCTATTATTATTTTTTTCATTTTTAGAAGCATCATCATTACCTTCTCCTTCATATCATTATATATCTATCCTTCGTTATTACTTCCTTTGTCGTGTACATCACTTAGTGCAGAAGACGGATGTGTCGTCCCGATGGACGCAGATATCGCAGCGTAACTGCCAACATTGCAGCTAGCCCTCTTGTAAGGGCGAACGGAAGAAAAGTTTGTAATATTAGTGTCTACTTTACAGATTTTTCATAAATCCGTGAAACATTAAAAAAATTCTCGAACAAATAAACTACGTAACGGATCATGATTATTATTGCCCAGAGAGAGAGAGAGAGAGAGAGAGAGAGAGAGAAATAAATAAAATAAATCCAGGGCTATCTGTGCACAGTTCATCGGCAGCTACGTTCAGGACCAAGAGAAGAAACTGAATCGTGTTAGAGATGCTTACAAGCGAAGCTCCTTCCTTCATCCCGGAATTTGGCATACCACTTCTTGACTCTGTTGAAAACAAGTACTGCCTTCTGGAATTCAGCTCGAAATCGTCGCTGCACAATCACAACATAGAAGTTATTGCTTACTCCAAAACACAAAATGACTGCTCACGTTTACTGAAAGCCATATTTGCTACTGCTGCCTCCTAGCGGCAAACCACGGGAGCTCTGCTCGCGGGTTTTATTTTAAAAAAGAAACGAAGAGCTTCTCTCTCTCTCTCTTTCTCTCTCTCTCTTTCTCTCTCTCTCTCTCTCTCTCCCCATTCTTGACCCTTTTGAAATAAAGATCAATCAATCTCTCTCTCTCTCTCTTGGCGTAAGAATAGTCATCATCTGTTACATAGTTTATTTGCTGCGATGTTTTGAAGCGTTTAACTTACTTAAGAATGACCCTGTATATATCTTTATATCGTTTTTTCTTATTTCGTTTTTCTTCCAATGTATTTTTTTTATTATCATTACATTATCTGTAACTGCTTTCCTTTTTTGCAGTACTTTTTTTTTCATATCTCCGCATTATTTAACACTACTTTGTTTCTTATCCATACATTATCTGTCATTATTCTGTTTCTGACACCTGCATTATTTGTCATTACTTAGTTTTTATGTCTTCATTAACTACCATTACTTTGCGAGTTATCCCTAAATTATCTGTCATTATTTTGCTTCTTATCCCTACGTAAACGGTTATTATGTTGATTCTTATCCCTAGATTAACTATCATTTTTTTCTTACTATCCTAAGATTATCCGTTCTTAATTTGCTTCTTATCTCAACGTGATCTATGATTACTTTTCTTCTGATCCATATATTATCATTACCACTATCATGCCTCTTATATCTATATTATCTATCATTGCTTTACTGCTTTAGTTTATATTGTTATTTTCAGGTTATACTTTACATCTTACAACCTTCCCTTGCCGTCAGGTGTCACACAGGGCTCGTAGTGTCTCACCATGGGTCTCTAGTCTCGGCGAGCTTCTCAGCCTTATCAAGGATTTTTGATGCCAGCAATTAGCCTCTCTGTCAGTGTTCTCTTTAGGGTCTCTCGAGGTCGGCCTCTTCTTCTTTTTTCTTTTTCGTTTCCCATTTGATGGCTTGCTTTGTGATTCTCTGGTTGTTAATTCTCATCACGTGGTCCACATTATCTGTTTTCTTGATCACTAATGAGACTGTTTGCTGCATGCTCATTTCTCTTATCTCTGTTTTAATCCTGAATCCATTCCACTGGGTACAGAGCATTTTTCTTCAACATTTGTTTTCGAATGCGTCCTTTCTGGTCTTCACGTTTTCTCTCTCTCTCTCTCTCTCTCTCTCTCTCTCTCTCTCTCCGAACCTTAAGTGCCCAGGACACATGGAGCTTCCGCAAGGGTTTTCCACAAATACCCGTCCTTTGCCTTTTTTTTCCCGCTCTTGCCCAGGTGAGCCCTCTATTGCTCAACATCCTCTCTGTTGTTTTTCTCCATGTATCTTTTGGTCTACCCTTACTTCTGTTCCCCTGTGGTGTCCATCTTAGTGCTATTTTTGGTAGTGAGTCGTCAGTCATTCGGAGCACTATGTATTACTAAATTTTTGTTTAATTCTTATGAAAATATTTCTTTTTAACACTTGATAAACATTCATTCATAATTTTTATACAACTGTGTTTAATCTACATTTTAATATAAATTATCTGCCTCATTTCTTAACTGTTCTGCTATCATCTAATTTATCATTGTTTTCTTTCTCTAATGTGACGCACACGAAGCTTATTTCGAAGGCACATACAAGGAATATTTTGAATCAGCGCTCTTCGCCTGTGCTACCCTTAGCCTGGGCGGAAGTTGTGATGAAATGCTCCCCGGGTCAGAGAGCATGAAAGATGTATTATGGGAACAATGATATAAGGCTTGAGAGTGAGCGTTTTGGGAAGGATGTTATCTCATAGAAAATCCGAGGTGGAGTAGAGGTGACTTCGTGGGATGAGGGATTTATCAGAAGATGAAAAAAAATGGCGTGTGAAATATGAGAGAAAGGGAAAGAGTGAAAGATACAGAGAAAGAGACAGAGAGACTGAGGAAGACATATATATATATATATAGAGAGAGAGAGAAAGAGAGAGGGAGAGAGAGAAGGAGACACAAAGGGGACAGAGGGAACGAACGAACAAACGAACAAACATACTTCATTTTCGCAGGCCCGTCTGACATTCTGCCCTTCATCATACAGCTTTCACTCAGTCACAGTCTGTCAGCATTTTGTAATGAGCATAATAATAATAATGAATTATGAAGACACAATTAAATTATTACATAAATAAATATTAAACTTATCTCATGTCCATACACTCTACACTCTGATTTATGTAACAACATGAAATAAACTTGCATTCTTACATTCATTCAAAACTAACAAATTTATAGAAAAGCAGTATAAAAAAATTAAAGCAATCAAGCCATACTTTAATCTACTTTAGACTATGCTTAGGGAGGCATATAGTCTATATCAAACAGATGCTGACAAAGTTTAAAGTTATAAGAACGAATATTACTTATATGTCTTACATGAACTGGTAGGGCATTCCAAAGGTGGGCAGTTGAGTATGAGAAGCTTTTTTTTAAAGATGTCAAGGCTTGGTTTTGGGAGAATACAATTGCTTAAGCGTTGACTGTGTTTTGGGTTGGATTTGAACACCCACCATAGATAGGATGGAGCATTGTGGGCATAATTTTATGAATTAACTTGGCCTTGTTGAAAAGAAATCTCTTCTGGAGGAGTAGAATATCATGATGTTTGTCCTTATTTGTAATACGTCCTGCATGTTGGTCATCAATAACTTTACTTCTTTTTTTGAAGTGAGTGAAGATTTTTTCATGTCTGACATGGAACAACCATCCCAGACTGTGGAGCAGTAGTCCAAGTGCTAGTTGGCTAAGTCGATAGTACGCTGTTCTCTCGTGGCTAGACTGCTGCTCGTCCTACCGGAGTTCGTGTTCGAATCCCAGGTAATTCTCTTGTGATTTTTCTTTCTCTCACGTCTCACTAAAGTGCTTTGTCTACGATTTTTTCGAGGTTTAATCCTACAATATTTGTTCTCATACTTTACTAGTCCAAGTGTGTCCGTATCTGTGATATATAGTATATTTGTCTGGTGTCTATGTCAAGAAAATGTTTAATTTTAGTAAAATGGTAAACTTTTTTTGTACAATGAGTTTGGTTAGATTGTTTTACATGATGATTCCAGCTGAGATGGTGGTCAATCATGAGACCTAGAGTTTTATGTTCACTAACATTCTCTATCTGTGAAGTTCTAGCATGGAGCTATAGTGTTGTTGTTGGTGAGTGTGTTAATTTCTGTCTTGTTGTAATGAGCATGGACTTTGTTTTGCTGGTGTTTATTAGGATTCTGTTGTTGTTGCTCCAGTTAATTAGACTGTTTATTTCAATTTGAAGAGTTGACTCAAGTTTAATACAGTCATTGTAACTAGTGTAAACTGTGCAGTCATCAGTAATGAGGTCACAAGATGATTTCTGAAATCATCATCTTCTTCTTCTTCTTCGTTCGCTTCTACCAAGAAGACCACCAAGACCCCTCCCCCCCCCCGCCCCCGTGATCCTCCTGAATTTACTCCTGTGGTCCTCGATAGGTCCCGTGGTCCCCCTTTTGTCCCGAAAGGACCACACGAGATCCACGAGAGGACCACAAGAGGTTCAGAATATCGCAGGGCTTGAACCTGTATTCTTGGTGGGTCTCAGAAGCGGGATTGCGTGACACCGTGGTTTTCCTTGCACCAGTTTAATCTAGAGTTGGACTTTCTCGCCGGAAAATCTCGACATGTTTTGGAGATTTTTTAGATGAAGTGCAAGATCATTGATGTAGATGTTATACAGGAGAAGACCAAGAATAGATCCCCGTGGAACACCATTATCAGCCACTGATGATCTTGACTTGGAGTTTTTGAGGCGAACTACCTGATGTCTGTTGGGAAGAAAAGATGTGATAAATTTTGTCAGAACACACAGAATGAGACAGAGAGGGAGAGAGAAAGAGAGAAAGGGAGAGAGAGAGAGTTACACACACAGAATGAGATCGAGAGGAAGAAAGACAGTGAGAGAGACAGAGGGAGACTGACTGACTGAGACACACAGTGCGACAATGAGACATAGAGACAGTAAGAGGCAGTGAGACAGAGAAAGAGAGAGAGAGAGAGAGAGAGGCCGATAGAAAACACAGAGAGTAACAGAAAGAGAGAAGAGAGCAAAAGCAGTGACTAGAAAAATAGAGAAAATGGAAAATTCAAAGCAAAAATATGGATTTAAACAACGAAACAAGCAATAAATGTTCGAAGAAAAAAGAACAACGCGAAGGACTCCTGAAAAAAGAAGTTTAAAAAAGCAAACAAACCATGAAAGAGAAAATCAGAAAAGGATGAACTCTTTCAAGCAAAGAAATTAAAGTTGCAAGAAAGTCATAGAAAGAATAGAAAAATAAATAGAAAAAAACAAAGAAAAATTGAAAAGAAAACAATGAATTAAAATGATAGCTAAGAAAGTAAAGAACGCAGAAAGAAAGAAAACAATGAATTAAAATGATAGCTAAGAAAGTAAAGAACACAGAAAGAAAGGAAACAAAACAATGAATTGAAATGATAGCCAAGAAAGTAACAAATACAGAAAGAAAAAAAGATGAATAAAAATGATAGCTACGAAAGTAAAGAACACAGAAAGAAAGAAAACAATGAATTAAAATGAAAGCTAAGAAAGTAAAGAACACAGAAAGAAAGAAAACAATGAATTAAAATGAAAGCTAAGAAAGTAATGAACACAGAAAAAAAGAAAACAATGAATTAAAATAATAGCTAAGAAAGTAAAGAACACAGAAAGAAAGAAAACAATAAATTAAAATGATGGCTAAGAAAGTAAAGAACACAGAAAGAAAGAAAACAATGAATTAAAATGATGACTAAGAAAGTAAAGAACACAGAAAGAAAGAAAACAATGAATTAAAATGATGGCTAAGAAAGTAAAGAACACAGAAAGAAAGAAAACAATGAATTAAAATGATGGCTAAGAAAGTAAAGAACACAGAAAGAAAGAAAACAAAGCAATGAATTAAAATGATTTCTAAGAAAGTAAAGAACACAGAAAGAAAGAAGACAACAAACAAACAGGTAACAATAAAAACAAAAACAAAAAAAATGCGCGATGTATGTTAAAGATATGATAATCTGAAAAATTATAAAAAAACCAATACCAAATTTGAAATGGCATTTTACAATCACAATTTTATAATATATTTACAGTAACATTTCGTAACATAGTTTATTTGATATTTGTTAACAAATAATTTCCTTAATATACATTCTGATTTCCAAAAATTGTCCACAGTTCGCCGTAATGAAATGTTACTATTACTTTCCATTCTGTCTTATTTTCTCTCCTTCTTCATATACCTTTCAGTGCTGAGAGGAAAAATAGACATCTTGATAGGACTCTGATATATAGACATCTTGATAGGACTCTGATATATAGACATCTTGATAGGACTTTGATATATAGACATATTGATAGGACTCTGATATATAGACATCTTGATAGGACTCTGATATATAGACATCTTGATAGGACTTTGATATATAGACATCTTGATAGGACTCTGATATATAGACATCTTGATAGGACTCTGATATATAGACATCTTGATAGGACTCTGATATATAGACATCTTGATAGGACTCTGATATATAGACATCTTGATAGGACTCTGATATATAGACATCTTGATAGGACTCTGATATATAGACATCTTGATAGGATGGTGACACCAGAAAGGAAGTTAGATTTCGAACTGCAGAACCATCATTGACCTTCAAGAATCTTGAGAACACATGGCATTCAAAAGTTATAAGCACAAAGACCAAGTTACGATTATTCAATTCAAATGTAATATCCATCCTCATTTATGCGTGTGAAAGCTGGAAAACAACTAAAGAAATAGACAAGAAATTAGACTCTTTTGAAAACAAATGCCTAAGGAAAATACTCGGCATCAAATGGAACGAATTAAAGAACAACGCAGAGATAAGACAGATGAGCAAACAACAAACTGTCTCATGGATGAGCAGGAAAAGAAGATGGACATATATTGGTCAAGTGATAAGAATAAACAACCAGAGAATCCCAAAACAAGCTATCCAGTGGAACACAAAAGCCCCCCCCCCCCCCCCCCCCCCGCCCCGGCAAAAAAAAAAGCCGAACACTTGAAACTCTAAAGAGGACATTGTTAAGAGAGGTCATTTTAGTGGGCATAAAATCCCTTGGTGAGGTTGAAAAGCTCGCCGAAAACAAGAAATTCTGACAAACTATCTTGCGAGCCCTATGTGACGTTTAACGGCACGGGAAAGATGTAAGATGTAAGATGGGACTCTGTGATTTGCTTCATAAAATGAGGTTTTTTGAGGCTTCTGTAATTCCCTCCCTACACCTCTTGCGTGGGCGGCTCCTCTCTCTGTTTCTTGCACTTCTTAAGCGTGAATGTTTTCTGTGGTATAATGTCTGACGGCAGCCTGTAACAGATATACGGAGGGGGCTAATAGGAGTCTTGATAGGGCTCGTCGATTTGCTTCATATAAATGTGATATTTTCGGTTTTGCGTAATTTCTCCGTTTACCTCTTTTGTGTGGGCGGAACCTTTATCATTTATATAACATCAGTTTTTCAGTTATATTACACTTAGACAAACGTGAAGACAACACCAGACGAATACAATACTAGACAAACATGAAGACAACACCAGACGAATACAATACTAGACAAACATGAAGACAACACCAGACGAATACAATACTAGACAAACATGAAGACAACACCAGACGAATACAACACTAGACAAACATGAAGACAACACCAGACAAATACAACATTACACAAACATGAAGACAACACCAGACGAATACAATACTAGACAAACATGAAGACAACACCAGACGAATACAATACTAGACAAACATGAAGACAACACCAGACGAATACAATACTAGACAAACATGAAGACAACACCAGACGAATACAATACTAGACAAACATGAAGACAACACCAGACGAATACAATACTAGACAAACATGAAGACAACACCAGACGAATACAATACTAGACAAACATGAAGACAACACCAGACGAATACAATACTAGACAAACATGAAGACAACACCAGACGAATACAATACTAGACAAACATGAAGACAACACCAGACGAATACAATACTAGACAAACATGAAGACAACACCAGACGAATACAATACTAGACAAACATGAAGACAACACCAGACGAATACAATACTAGACAAACATGAAGACAACACCAGACGAATACAACACTAGACAAACATGAAGACAACACCAGACGAATACAATACTAGACAAACATGAAGACAACACCAGACGAATACAATACTAGACAAACATGAAGACAACACCAGACGAATACAATACTAGACAAACATGAAGACAACACCAGACGAATACAATACTAGACAAACATGAAGACAACACCAGACGAATACAATACTAGACAAACATGAAGACAACACCAGACGAATACAATACTAGACAAACATGAAGACAACACCAGACGAATACAATACTAGACAAACATGAAATCAACACCAGGCGAAAATGAAGACAACGTGAGACGACACAGTTGTGTGCTCGTTAATTAATAAAGTTGTTCCTATTTTTCTTTTAAATAGTTTTAACATTTGTTTTTATCACAGCTTCACTGCGACGGTAAAGTAGAAAATTACTGTGCCTTGTACAGAGAAGGCACACACGAACTAACTGTAGATGATACAGCAACACAAGTAAAAAAATACTTGAAAGCAAAATGTTACTTTGTTATGCGCTTAATAACAACATTCAACCCAGGTAAGGAAAATAACAACAAAAGGGAGGTAACATTAATGACTGAAGAGTCACAGGGAAAGATGTAAAATATAAGATGGGACTCTGCGATTTGCTTCATAAAATGAGGTATTTTGGGCTTCTGTAATTCCCTCCCTACACCTCTTGCGTGGGCGGCTCCTCTGTCTGTTTCTTGCACTTCTTAAGCGTGAATGTTTTCTGTGGTATAATGTCTGACGGCAGCCTGTAACAGATATATGGAGGGAGCTAATAGGAGTCTTGATAGGGCTCGTCGATTTGCTTCATAAAATGAGGTTTTTTGAGCTTCTGTAATTCCCTCCCTACACCTCTTGCGTGGGCGGCTCCTCTCTCTGTTTCTTGCACTTCTTAAGCGTGAATGTTTTCTGTGGTATAATGTCTGACGGCAGCCTGTAACAGATATCTGGAGGGAGCTAATAGGCGTCTTGATAGGGCTCGTCGATCTGCTTCATAATCATTCATTTGCTTCATATGTAGTCTAATCGATCAAACAGCAATACCAACAGTAAAACGGTGATGGACAGAACAGACACAGTCAGCAGTTGCCAAAACCCTTCAACAATATTTAGTATGAGAAACAATGAAGATGGAATCCTTATGAATGAAGGAAGATGAATATCAATGCACGGCATGAGAAATCAACAATACATTAATACAGAAAAGCATTCAGACGAACATGAGTTCGCCACAGGAATGTACACGTAACACCCCCCCCCCCCCCCGCCAAATGACATGCTAATCTCTTATCACGAATCACGAATTAATCCAAATTGAAAAAAAAAACTACACAGCAACGTGACTAGCAATCTCTCATGTGTCCTAAAAAGGACAATAACTGTTCTTACATCCTAACTATACTTCATAGAATAAAAAGTAGCGTGCAAAACATCAACTGCGTTCTAAAACGGACAAGCAGACAACTGTTCTTACATCCTAATAACACCACCAAAAAATAAATAACCTGGACGAACCGATTAACACGTCTACTCTCGACCAGATCTCACCAACTTCTCCCCGAGATCAGTGAAAAGAACTCTCATCTGGACAAGGACTACCCAATCACCACACAGCTTAAATTAACTGCGGAGCTGTCCAGGCAAGGGCATTCACTCTGTCATAAGAGTGACATCGTTCAAAAACCCTTTTATGTCCCATATACTAGAAAGACGCCTTACATAAATCCCCTCACTATTCTTGCACATCGGCTTACAAGTAGCTACATATCATCACCATTACTTTTGAAAACGGTTGCTTCTCAGTTCAGCAGGCCTTGGATGTCGTTTTAATTACAAAATCTAGTCAAAACAAAACAGGAACAGAGTGACACAAGATAATGATGATATTGGCGGGTGTGGTAACGCCAGTAAAGATCTCTCATTGAATACAAGAATGCACATTGACAAAATTATTCACAAGAATTTCTTCAACTTTTTGAGACAATGTTACAAAAATACAGGGACAAAATAATTAAATCCAAACATTTTTCAACCGTTGATACCCCTAGACTAGGCTAACGTTGCTTTTGTATTTCTATAGAAATAATGATAATGATGATAATGATGATGATGATGATGATGATGATGATGACAGCACAAAAGGAATTGAAAGGCAGACATGCTGGAAACGAAATCAGGACGAAGACATGAGAGAAAATGAGGAAACCACTTCCAGTGATCGCTGAATCCTAACTCGGACGCGACCCAACTGGACGTGACCAGACCTGTCAGTTATCAGGAAAACACTGTCTGATATGGTCACGCGACCCACTCAAGGAGATCCATGAACGACAGTGCGTAACCTCGTCAACGTTATTTTCATTTTCGTCTTTTATTTTCTTCAGTTGCCCTTTTTAAAAAATTTTTTTTTAAACCGGAGAGCTCTTTCCGCATATTCGTATCTGATCTCTGTATTCAGACTTTGATCTTTGTCTCGGTTCTTAGGTATAATAAGAAATGAGGTCTTCTTCTTCTTCTTCTTCTTCTTCGGTCTTTCTGGAACTGTGAGCACGGTGTTCTATGCAGTCGATGCGGTGAAGATGTTGAGACACATCACTGTGCTGGATTAGGAGCGGGTTGCGGAGGATATTTTTTCCCCATTCTCTGAGTGGAGGCAAAAAGCAGAGGTTGTGCAATACTTCTTTAACAGGCTCCACCACCTTTCGGTTATTAAAATCGTAAATAGAAATGTAATAACTATCAGCATCCACATTTTCTTTATGTACAGCTTTTAAGCTAAGTACCCTCGTACTGGAAAGGAAAAGACAAATACCTGGTCATATGTAGATATGGGTGACTTAGAAATTCTTTGATAGGTTTGCCTAGTAGAATGAGTAGAATGGTTCTTAAACAGTGGGGAATTGGGGAATTTTCTTTTTTTTTTTTTTTGGAGGGGGGGGGGGTGAATTAGGGCCACATATTGAGAAACTCAAACTGTTACAATTATATTTTATTACGTAGATCAGTATAAACATATAAATGCTTCTGAATGTAAATGCTTCAGCAGAGTTCTTCACATATCATGGATACAAAAAAGAACAAATATATCCATACTACAAGAACTTAATATTGAAGAAGGCTGGCTAGTAAAGAGGAAAAAAGAGAGAACTTAAATATTTCGAACACATTAAAAGTTATGAGAATTTAGAGAAGACCGTCTTGGAAGGGTACATAATGGGGAAAAGAAAGAGAGGAAGACCAAGGCGAAGATGGCTGCAAGACATCTTTGATAATCTGCGAATGGACGCATCAGCAGCAGGCCATCTTGCTTACAACAGAGAGACCTACAGGAAAGCTGTTAGGGAGGCAAAGTTTCTTAAGGGACATACAAATGACTTACTGGCTGAGCCTTCTACGTATATACCCAAAAACTACTCTTTCGCAATAATTACTGCATAGACAAAGACAAAATACAAACAAACTACTCGTATCTCATTGCTTTTTAGTTTACTTAATAACAAAATATTGCTGCATTTCGGAGAAGCTCATTAGACGTTCATTTCTCTCCGTACTATATCTTTTATGCTTCCGAAACTGAAGACATTAGTTCTATGCTGACTTTTAGTTGGTTCTTGTGGTCGTTTCGTCTGGCGTTATCACATACTTCATACCATGTCCTTTTCAAACAAGTATTGATTCTGCTACACTTTATTCTGTGCAGAATTGTGGTATCTTTGATTTCTGGCTTGTAGAGATTTAAAAAAGCCATGTCGAGATGTTAAAGTCAAGCAGAGATGTTCAAGTCAAGTAGAGATGTTTAAACATACAGAGAGATGTTAAAGTCAAGTAGAGATGTGTAAACCTACACAGAGATGTTAAAGCTACTTTGAGATGTTAAAACCAGGTAGAGATGTTAAAACAACTTAAAGATATTAAAATTTAGTAGAGATGTTAAAATCACGTAGAGATGTTAAAGTCATGTAGAGATGTTTAAACCTACACAGAGATGTTAAAGCTACTTTGGGATGTTAAAACCACGTAGAGATATTAAAGTCACGTAGAGATGCTAAAAATACAATGATATGTTAAAACCACGTAGATATATTAAAGTCACGTAGAGATGCTAAAACTATACTAAAGTGTTAAGTCATGTAAAAATGCTAAAGCAACGTAGAAATATTAAAAAAACAGCGGTTCTGACCATGTGACTCAATGAAGCCAGCAAGCGGATGACAACTTTTGAGGCTATAAAACTTTTTTTTTCTTAAATGGTACTTGAAACCTAAATAAATGTGGACATTTAACAAACAACTGATATCCAAAAAAAAACCCAGCTAATGTCGCCATTGCATTTATACAGCATTTTGAAATTGATAGTCACGGCCACATTACAGACAAACACTATAACAATTTCTCTGATATAGGGATAGTTTCACTACGCTATACGAGCAGAGCTGAAGTATGGAGAGATAGCGCATAAATTCATCGCTAAGCTCTGTGTTTTTGTCCTATCTCTGTCTGTCTCTCTCTCTCTCTCTCTCTCTCTCTCTCTCTCTCTCCCTTTCTCTCTCTTTCTCTCTCTGATTCGAACCCAAATATGCTATTCGGTACATTCTTCCTTCTCCAAAGGACCACTCAAAGCAGCTCATTTCCTGCGTTCTTCGCCGCGAACAAGCGCGGAAGAATACAAAATAAACCTCTCTTTCATTTAATGGAAGCTTCTATAAAGACATTTCTTGCATGTTTCAGGAGGTGCGAAAAAAAAAGTGCAGAATTAAAAGGGGCACAAACTTTATGCTCCGTAAAAGGGCTCTTGGAATCGGACGTTGGGATTTGGAGCGGATTTACAACTGAGCAGATCGCTAGCTAATTAACGGAACAAGACTTTCAATTGGACAGATATTTGCTAGAATGAAAGAGAACGATTTCTGAGGAGTTTTTGTATTTCGCTATTGGATTCATTTATTAGATTAATTTTTTTTGTTTTTTTACTTTAAACTTTTATATTTCGCAAAGCTGTAGCTTCCTGCTTTGTATTTCTCATAGTAAGTGTAATTCTTTCTTTCTTTCTTTCTTTCTTTTTCTTTCTTTCTTTTCTTTCTTTCATATTTGCTTTTTTCTTTCATTCATGTATTATTTCTTTTTTTCTTTTCTTTTCCTTCTTTCTTTCTTTCTTTTCTTTTCTTTATTTTGTTTCTTCTTTTCTTTCTTTCTATTCTTTCTTTTCTTTTTTTTTTTCTTGTATTTCTTTCTTGTCTTTTTTCTTTTTGTTTCTTCTTCGTTTTCCTTTGTTTCTTGTCTTTCAATCTTTTCTTCCTTTCCTTTCATTTTTTCTTTTCTTTCTTTCTTTGTTTCTTTCTTTTTTCTCTCTTTCTTTCTTTGTTTCTTTCTTTTCTTTCTATCTTTTCATCCTTTCTTCTTTTCTTTTATTTCTTTATTTTCATTCTTTCTTTTATTCTTTCTTTTTTTCTTCCTTTCTTTTCATTCTTCATTCTTTTTTCTTTCTTTCTTTCTTTCTTTCTAGATATCCTTATTTAAGTCTTCCTCTTTTTTCTGTCTTAGCTTCTTTTGTATTTGGTCCAGTTTTCTTTCTCTTTCTCTCTCTACCCCTGTCTTTAAAGGGCAGAATGTCAGACGGGCCTGCGTGCCCAATTCTTAACCCTTTTGAAATAAAGATCAATCAATCAATCAATCTCGTGTTCTTCTTTCACTCACTCCTTTGCTTATACAACAACCAATAATAAGCTGAATTACGCCATGCTTCTTTCCAAAAATAGATTGTCTATTCGCATGGATGCCGTTCTCCTATCCTTAATTCTTTATGCATATGTCACCGCCTCATCCCAACAATATGCTAAAAAGAACAATATCCTTTGTCTTGTGAATCTTTCTAAGCATATCCCAGTAAAGTTTAAGATATTTTTCCCGTTCCATTTATAACAGCAAAAAAAAAAAAAATGGTTTCCTCTGAGCTGCTTGCCGCAAGGATCAGACTTTACATAGGCTGACCACCGGTCATTGTATAGGTAATCAAGCGATCCTTGCTGGGCAAGACGCTATTGTATGGCGTGTGTGTGGGGGGGGGGGTAAGAGGAAGTTGTTAATAGGGTGACATATTATCATCATCATCATCATCATCATTGTCATCGTCAGAGTCGTCGTCATCGTACTCGTCATCGTTATCGATATCATTGCCACCATCATCATGGGGTGGGAAATAGGTTATTCAATTTTTGATAGTACAGAATAACCTTTCTTTCTGGGATCATATATTATTAAATTTTTTTCTGCTGTACTATTTCTTCTGATGCTTATTCTTCGTGCATCATCATCATCATCATCATCATCATCATCTTCTTCTTCTTCTTCTTCTTCTTCTACTTCTTCCTTAGCAATGATAAAAAATTACATGGTGTTTGATCTAGAAAACCTTTCACTAGAAGAAATTTCAATTTTCTCAAGGTTATGTTGACGATCTTGTGGCTTCTGCCCCAGATCCACTCTTTCGAGTCAGAACAGACTTTAGATCTTTGCTTCCATTAATCTAAATTAACTGTATCCATATTTGCCTGCTTCTTAAAATACACTTTGTAGAAATCTGCATGAAAGCCCTCCTGATTTCTGACATGTCCACGTACAGCCTGTAAATATTTGTCCAAGAAAGAAGTGCATTTTTAAAACTTTCAAAGACAAAAAAAAAATTCGAATCATAGGTAAGTTAAAATCCCCGCTTCCATGCCATTAAGCCATATTTGGGATACGGTGTTATGACCGTATGTCCAAGACCTTCGGCACATGAAAGTGTAATGTGGTCAGTATCACGGCCTGGCCGTATTTACTTTCCCAGATTTCTCTGGTATCCATTTTTAGAGGCTGGGTCAACCCTTGGTGCCTGTCTGGTGTGGTGGTACCAGAAATAAAGAATCCCTATGGTGGGACTTGAATCCGGTACCACCAGATTAGCAGACCGAACGCCTAACCATTCAGCCACCCAGGACGCCATTCTAAAAACACATTTTAAAAAATATACGGCAGTCTCTTATTCTATCACGTACCAGGAGTTGGGCATAAGGCTAACAACCTTATCCTAGGACCTATTTAGAGGCAACTCCAGATGGGAAAAAAAAGATATCGTTACGGAAACTCACAGAGAAACCAACTGAGCATCATGGATGCCAACTCCGAGGAGCTTATTCGTCGGCCCCAAACATGTGACAAAGATTGGATTCTGGAACGTAAGAACGATGGCAGCACCAACAAAAATTACTCAGGTCATCAAAGAAATGGAGAGAAACCATCTAGAGTACTGGGTATCAGTGAAATGCGATGGCCAGAAGTAGGTAAAAGATCGGCGGAAAACGGTAAGTTAATAATACATTCAGGCAGAAATGATGGAAAACTTCGAGATGGGGTAGGTATTATTATGTCAAACGTAGCAGCAAAGAGCCTTGTAGAATGGGAACCAGTGAACAGTCGTATAATAAGAGCACGATACAACCTACGACACGGAACAATGACAATAATACAGTGTTATGCACCCAAGAACGATGCAGATGATGATGTGAAAGACGACCTCTATCACCAACTACAACAAATCATCAACAAAGTCCCTAAACACGACATCCTAATTGCTATGGGGGACTTCAACGCTAAGGTAGGGAAAAATAACACCGAAGTTGAAAAAGTAATGAGGAAAGAAGGAATTGACATGATTAATCAGAACGGAGAAAGATTAATTGAAATATGTCTAACAGAGGGCATGGTCATTGGAGGCACAATATTTCCACACAAAGAGATACATAAAACAACGTGGATATCTCCAGATGATAGAACTAGAAACCAGATATATCATTTTTGTTGTATTAGAAAACAATACAGAACATCTCTCATAGATGTAAGGGCTTATAGGGGTGCAGATGTTAACAGTGATCACAACCTGTGCATAGGGAAAATAAAACTAAAATTGAAAACCCAACACAAAAAATCAGTACACAGAAAGATAAACAGCCACAGCCTACAAGAAGAAAATACAAACAGTAATTTCAATCAGGAAGTTGCCAATCATTCCAAAACACACAGTGAAGTTGAGGAGATAGGTATAGATGAATTATGGAATTCTTACAGCACAGCCATAATCACAGCAGCAAAAATAAATGCTGGACTGAAAAAACCAAATAGAAAAGCATGATATAAGAATAAAAACATGGAAGTATATATATGAAAGACGAGCAGTCAAATTAGACATGTTGAATGCAAAAACTGATCTCGGAAAAGTTCTGGTGAAAGCAACATACAAAGAACTAGACAAGAAAGTAAAAAGTTGAGCTAGAAGAGATAAAAGAGAATACATAGAGAGTATGGCGAAAGAGGCAGAAAAGCAGCAAAAACAGGAGACAGTAAAACTTTATATAACATACAAAAGAAGCTAACAGGTACTATTACATCTAAAGAAAGACCGATACTTAGCAAAACTGGAACCCTATTAACATCAAATAAAGACCAAAAGCAAAGATGGGCTGAACACTTCCAAGAAATACTTAATCGATCACACCAAAAAGAATTGTTAAATCTTGAAACCGACTTACCAGCGCCACAACTAAATGTCAAACTAGATGAAATTGAAACAGCAGTGAATTTAATGGCTAACAACAAAGCTGCAGGTGAAGATGAAATAACAGCCGAAATGCTAAAAGCTATCAATAGTGACAACATGAGACAACTGCAAAGAATGTTTAACAAGATTTAGAAAGAAGAAAAGGTCCTTTCTAAACGGAAAAAAGGAATCATTGTGAAAATACCAAAAAAAAAAAGGCAACCTTAGTGACTGTAACAATTGGAGAGGAGTAACCTTAATATCAGATGTGTCAAAAGTATTTTGCAAGGTCATTTTAAATAGACTTAAGGATATAGTGAATACTGCAATGAGAGAAGAACAAGCAGGATTTCGAAAAGGGAGAAGCTGTCTCGACCAGATCTTTACTCTCAGAATAATATTTGAAGAACATATTGAAAAGCAGAAACCATTAATACTGAACTTCATAGACTTTAAAAAGGCATTTGATAGCATACACAGAGATTCATTATGGAGAATTTTAAGTCTATATGGAATACCATCTAAAATGGTCAACATCATTAGGACTTCTACAATGGATATGTTTGTGCAGACAAGACAGAAGATGGGATGAGTAAATGGTTCCAGATTGAAACAGGTGTGAAACAAGGATGTATACCGTCTCCTTTACTTTTTGGGATTACAATATACTTCATAATGAAAAAATGCTGCACATGCAACACAGGTATTGACTGGGTACATGGGACCCAACTAGAAGATCTTGATTTTGCTGATGACATAACTCTTATCAGTAACAATGTGAATTCCATGAAAAAAAACAGATAGTCTGTCTTCATTGGCTAGCAAAATAGGACTTGAAGTTAACAAGGACAAAACAAAAATAATGAAAATTCCCCTTAATCAAAATGGAAAAATACACATAGAAGGGACAGATATTGAAGAAGTCAATCAGTTTTCATACCTTGGCAGCTACATAGACCAGAATGGTGACACTAGAAAGGAAGTTAGAACCATAATTACAAAAGCAGCATCAATCTTCAAGAATCTTGAGAACATATGGCATTCAAAAGTTATACGCACAAAAACCAAGTTAAGACTAATCAATTCAAGTGTAATATCCACCCTCATTTGTGCATGCGAAAGCTGGAAAACAACTAAAAAAATATACAAGAAATTAGACTCTTTCGAAAACAAATGCCTAAGGAAAATAATCGGCATCAAGTGGAATGAATTTAAGAATAATGCAGTGATAAGACAGATGACTGAACAACAACCAGTCTCATGGGTGATCAGGAAAAGGAGATGGACATATGTTGGTCACTTGATGAGAAGAAATGATCAGAGAATCCCAAAACAAGCTATCAAGTGGAACACAATAGGCCAAAGAAAAAGAGGCAGACCGCGTGAAACTCTGAAGAGGACATTGTTAAGAGAGGCCAAATTAACACGCATAAAATCCCTTGATGAGGTTGAAAGACTCTCCGAAGACAGGAATAATTGGCGAACTACTTTGCGAGCCCTATGTGACGTTTAACGGCACGGGAAGGATATAAGATATAAGATAAGTCTCTTATCCGAGATTCGAAATCTATAAATAAACTCAGTACAACATGAACTAGTTACTCTTGGAGCAACAAATTACTTGATTCTAGCCCAAAAATCTGAAACAAAAAGTAAGAAATGTTTTGATGTTTCTCGTCTCATAAGTCGGCTCTGAAGTAGGCGGATATTTGCTGCTTATTAACTCTTATCTCCCCGGTACAATTTCACTTTATTTCTTACATCTTACATCCTTCTCGTGACGTTAAAGGTCATAGAGGGCTTACTCGGCAGTTCGCTAAGCTGTTCTGCTTCCAGCGAGTCTTTCAACCTCATCAAGGGATTTTATGCTTACTAATTTAGCTTCTCTCAACAAAGTTTTCTTTAGAGTTTCACGCGATCGACATCTCTTTCTCTGGACTTGATAGCTTGTTTTGGGATTATCTGATTATTTCTTCTCATCACGTGGGCAATATACGTTTTGATCACTGATTAGATTGGTTGTTGTTCACTCATCTGCCTTATCTCTGCACTGGTCTTTCCTTTTTTTGCAGTTTGTTTACCTATTATTTGTAATTAGATGCAACATTTTCCTTTTTAATGACGTCAGAGTTAAATTCACGAAGAAAATTTATTCATGAATATACGGGTAACTTTAATAAGCTGTAGCCTTTTTATTTAATCGGTTATAAAATATATGTATGTGTGTTGTTGTACGCTTGTCTAACAGATCCTTGGCAATGTTTGTTGTTGTATGGTTGTCTAAGAGATCACTGGCAATGTTTGTTGTTGTATATTTGTCTAAGAGATCATTGGCAATATATGTTGTTGTGTGTCTAAGAGATCATTGGCAATGTATGATGTTGCACACTTGTCTAAGAGATCCTTGACAATGTATGTTGTTGTACGCTTGTCTAAGAGATCCTTGACAATTGTTGTACGCTTGTCTAAGAGATCATTGGCAATGTATGTTGTTGCACACTTGTCTAAGAGATCCTTGACAATGTATGTTGTTGTACGCTTGTCTAAGAGATCTTTGACAATTGTTGTACGCTTGTCTAAGAGATCCTTGACAGTGTATGTTGTTATACGCTTGTCTAAGAGATCCTTGACAATGTATGTTGTTGTACGCTTGCCTGAGAGATCCTTGACAATGCATGTTGTTGCACTCAAGAGATCCTTGTGAATGTATGTTGTTGCACGTTTGTCTAACAGATCCTTGACAATGTATGCTGTTGTACGCTTGTCTAAGTGTACCTGGAAATGTATGTTGTTGTACGCTTGTCTACGAGATCCTTGGCAATGTATCTTGCTGCAAGCTTGAATAACAAACCCTTGAACATTGACAGAAAAGAGTTAAAGCAATAGAGCTATAGAGCTCGCCAACCACGACATCAGGAACCACCCACCGGTTACTGACCGCTATTTCACCCACCCTTAAACCTGGTTCGCTTTGAAAAAGGAAGTATCAAGTATTATAATCACTATTTTGAAAGTAAAAGTTTCAAGAATTATCAAAGAATAATAAACTAAGGTCTAAAATACACCCAGAAAATGGTAGCACCATCAACACAGAACCAGAGAATGAAAGCAGAAACTGCCAACGCTATCAGATAATGAAAACAGAAATGTTTTAGCTTCCCCCCCCCCCCCCCCCCCCCCCCCAAAGGGACCATTTTACTGGTTAAAGCGCCTGTCATGAATAACATTGGAGCAGAACTTAGGACATAGAACAATGAGACCATCACGAAGATTGGAAGCGGAGTTTCAAAGTGAATGAGGTCACAGAGAGGGTTCACAACACAGACAGGCCAACCGCGGTAGCACCTAAGGGGCAAATCTGCAGAAATACGGTAATGAAATAACAAATCCTGTTTACATCTTTCTTGTTCCATAATTCTGCCTCCAAATAAAATCTGTCCTGATTATTATATCGTGAGTGCATACTGTCGCCTTACTTATTTAACTTGTATACTGAAAATATAATGAGGGATGTTAGAGAAGATGTAGATAAAGTATATTACGATGCCATAACAGTTGGAGGTTATGAAATACCAGAGATTAGATATGCTGAAGACACAGTATTACTGTCCACAACACAAAAAGGAATGAAAAACTAATTATGTCAGTCGGTAAGAATAGTGAAGACCAAAACCTAAATTGATGAAAACTGACAAAACAAATAAGACAGCTGAAATATTTATCAATGAGGAAAAATTGGAAGAGGTGGAGAGTTTTGAATATCTTGGATCATTACTAACTAATAATGGAAATACAATGACGGAAATTAAAAGGAGGACATCTATCGCTCTTCAGAAAGTAAAACAACTAACGAAGCTGTGGAGAGGAACAGACAGAACTACAAAATTAAGATTTTTAAGGGCATGCATTTTTCCCATCACAACATATGCCTGTGAGACCTGGACACTTAACAAAACAGCTGAGAAACACATAAATGCCTCTGAATGTAAATGTTACAGAAGAGTTCTTCAAATATCATTGACACAAAAAAGAACAAATATATCCATACTACAAGAACTTAATATTGAAGAAGGTTGACTAGTAAGGAAGGTTAAACAGAGAAAACCTAAATATTTCGGACACATTAAACGTCATGAGAATTTAGAGAAGACCATCTTGGAAGGGTACATAATGGGAAAAAGAAAGAGAGATAGACCACGGCGAAGAAGGATGCAAGACATCGTTGATAATCTGCGAATGGACGCATCAGAGCAGGGCATCTTGCTTACAACAGAGAGACCTACAGGAGAGCTGTTAGGGAGGCAAAGTTCCACAAGGGATATGCAAATGAATGACTGACTGAGAGAGCATTATATGCTCAAAACCGACCGAGGAATACTAGTTTTACCAGTTTTAAGTACTACAAGATGATAGAAAAATAATCCAAGGCTGTGAGATGAAAATATTTCTCCAACATTTCCATAAATATTTATTTCAGAAATGAATGTATGAATAAAACTGAAGAAGAAGACGACGAGAAACTAACATTTGTCAATATTTAGTTAAAATACGTCTAAACACGTGCCAGCCAGAGATTGACGTCCAGAATAAGATTTCTTCGGTTGGTACAACTTGAACGTGCTGAAGTAGCAGAAGAAGTTCATACAAAAGTGAAGTTTATGATAATAAACATTAACAAAGTAAATATCGTTTTTTTTTCTGTAAATTATAAAAAAGTAAATATAGAAAGACAGATAGATAGATAGATAGACAGACAGACAGACAGACAGACAGACAGACAGATAGATAGATAGATAGATAGATAGATAGATAGATAGATAGATAGATAGATAGATAGATTGATAGATAGATAGATAGATAGATAGATAGATAGAGATAGATAGATAGATAGATAGATAGATAGATAGATAGATAGATAGATAGATAGATAGATAGATAGCTAGATAGATAGATAGATAGATAGATTGTATAATTGGGCAGACAGGTCAGGTTTATTTTCTGCCTTTCATCGCTAATTTTTCATTCTTTCCTCACACTCGATTCAGTAGGAATATACAATCAAGATACATTTAAAAAAATCTAAGAATGCAAAACTATTTTATTCATAAATATAAGATAATGATTACATGAGAGGTAACTACTCTAATAATTCAGTTCGCGCAACAAGTACATTTTCAATGGAGTTCTTTTATGATAACGTTCTTTCACCACCGTTAAGATCATTTCTAACAAAATCTAACACGTCACGTTGAGAACTATGTTGTTTTAGAACATGATTTGGTGGCTGGCGGCTTACGGTATGAGAGACGAATTGTTATTTTAAAGGAGACATATAGTTATAACCACGCAAATATTGAAAACAAAACGAAGTTATAGCTAATGGATTTTGAATGATATGGGAGAGAATTCCAGAGTTGTAAAGCAGAGTATGAAAGGCTTTTCTTTATATAGATCAAGCCTGGGTTTAGGAAGAAGACATTTTTTTAAACGTGTCCTATGGTTAGAGTTATACGTAAACCGTGGCTGCAAGTACAATGTGCAGCACTGTGCCAAATAATTCTATAAACCTACTGAACTTTATTAAGCATGATTCTGTATCTGAGGGCTAGATTTCTGCGTTGTTTGTGCTGATATGTAGTCTGTACTGGGTGTTTGTCACAAATCAGATTTACTGCTCGTCTGTGTAAGTGAGTGGAGCCTTTTTGTGTTTTAGGCGTAGAATTTATCCCAAATTGTGGAACTGTAATCTAAGTGTGTTTGTGTACATGATATGTAGTAAGTCTTTGTTGTTGGTAGATAAAGTGTTTAATTTTGCCCAGCTAGTAAACTCTGTACTGTCAGGTTTGTTAGGCTGTGCACGTGAGAATCTCAAGTTAAGTGTTGATCAATGATGAGGCCTAGAGTTTTATGCTCATAAACGTTTTTTATTGCCGTAGTTCCAGCACAAAGCTGTAGCGTAGTTTTTGTTGCATTCTGTAATTTCTGTCTTGTAGTGATGAGCATGGAGTTTGTTTTGTCACTGTTTATCAACTTACCATTTTTATTACTCCATTTTATCATATCTTTACAAAAAAATATTGTTTTGAAACGTCGTTTGCAGGTTACTGATGTCATATCCAAGAGAAAAACCTTGTACTAGCAGCGTGGATAGACCTGAGGAAAGCCTTTGATAAAGTATGGAAGAAAGGTCTTCTGTGGAAACTAAGAAACTGCAATGTGAATGGGAGACTGTACAACTGGACGAAGTCCTATTTACACAATAGAAGAGCTAGAGTAGTAATGGATGGACACAAATGCCAGAAAGTACTTCTGCGACACGGTGTACCACAAGGAGGAGTCCTTTCGCCTACGCTATTCCTTGTATTCATTAATGACCTGGTCAAGGAACTTCCCTATGGAATCAAAGCGGCACTGTATGCAGATGATCTGGTCATGTGGTGTACAGAAGAATATGCAACAGTTGCTACACAGAGACTCCAAAGAGCAGCAGACATCTTGACATCATGGACAAACAAATGGTAATTATAAACACAGAGAAATCAAGTACCACTCTGTTCACTCTCTCATCTAAACAGAAAGCAGGTAAGATCTTTGTAAATGAAATATCCTTAAGGATGGACAACCAACCCACTTACTTAGGAGTGACTCTTGACTCAGAACTGACCTGGAAGCAACACATCAACAGTGCAGAAGCAAAAGCCAGAAGAAAACTAGCCATATTAAGAAAATTGAGTGGAACCACATGGGGAGCTAGTGAAAGAATCCTCAAGAATGTATATTAGCAAAGTATTCTACCACATTTAGAATATGGCTCAACATCTTGGTGCACAGCATCAAACACTACACTGCATAATCTAGACAAGGTTCAAAATCAGTCACTAC